>CM019179.2:39748128-40186747 GCA_009739505.2 Apolygus lucorum
TGCTCCAACAGAGATTCCAAAATCACGAAACTCTGTGGCACTCTGACCACACCACATTCCGCAACAGGACACAGTTGCAGCAACGGCTCACATCGATATCCGGTTTCTGCTTGGCACAATATACTTACTTCTACTCCATCTCGACCTCCCAGCCGCTTGCACTGCATTGCGATAAAATATGCAGCCCACCATGAGTCTTTAAAACAATCCCCTACAACTTGCCACAGGGTTTCCACAAATGAAACGACAAATGGGACAAGGGGGATGATGAGAGCCCATGACACACGAAAATGCGCCCTGGCGGCGCGACTCGAGCACACCACCTCTCACAGTACCCAGTCTGAGAATCGCCACCAAAGGTCGTGTGCTGCAGCAACCATGGTCACATCGCTCCCCCTCTTGAACATTGTTGTGTGAGCCCCTGCTCACTGACAACACCAAGGTGACGGGGCTGGGGTAGATCAACACCCCCCTTTCTGAACCCCAAGATGCCGCCCCCACAGAGCCACCTGCGGCAAAGGACTGTGGAGGGGTAGTCTGGGCCAGCTCTACGGGGGCGTGGTCCGCCCCCCTACGATGAGGATGCCAAATAACACCAGAGGCGTCCGAGCCCTACTTCAACCACGAAAGCCGGGGGTGGAACAACACACCTATGTCCACCGCAGCAGCAGAAGCTTCAGCCGAACCCATGGACCTAGTACTAGGGGGATACTAGGTCCATGGCTGAACCCAAGTGGCAGCCTGAATGGCCAGGAAGGCCGTGGATCACGTGATGAAAGGAGGGGGAAACCCTCGAGATTCCAGCGGCCTGCGACAGCTATCACACCGTCCCCAATGCTTAATGAGTACGTTCCGGCCGAAAGTTCCCTGCAGGCTAGAGTAGTAAGTCCTGGCTGAACCTCATTCCCCGTCCCCCTTCTCGAAATAGTCAGCGCGAGAGTAGAAAACCCCCTGAACTAAATTAGAGTCGTATCCCTCATCTTCCACTCGGATATCCACGAAGACACCGACTGGAGGAACTCTCTTCTCAACTGCAGATCGTCGAGGTTACCTACAGGCCCAACACGTGAGTGCACAAACAAGTTATCCTAATTCATTTTGGCCAAAATAATTAGGCAGGTGAAAACAAACAGTGTAGACGTAAATTGAAGAGTACAGGGGAAAAACCGGCTAACTCGAATTTTGGTCGAAAATGAGTTGACAGTTGCTCCTTATGTATTTTGAGGTGCCGGATCCGATGTGACCGTCAGAACTGGGGAAAAACCAGCCCAAACGTATCAAAATAGCGAGTGAGTGAACGCCGTACAGGGGAAAAACCAGCTAACCCGAGCGCCTCAGGGGAAAAACCGGCTAACGTTCGGCGCTCGCATCTCCCACCCCCAATCCCTTCGTTTTCCTCGAATTATTTACTGTGAAAAACGGAGTCCGAGCGAGCGGTTGTTAGTTGAATCAGTTTTCGATAAACCTCAGTGCCCTTCAGTGACTTTTTTTCTTTCTTTTGTTGATTCCTGATTTTCCGCGGGCAGCATGAATGTCGATGGTTTCTCGGACGAAGAAGATGAACACCTTCCAGCATCATCAAAGAAACGGAAGAAAACAGGTAGAATCAAAGACGTTAATAAAAAGCTCAGAACTCAGGGACATGAATTAGGTCCTCCCTGCCATTGCAAGAAGTACAAGTGCTTTGAAGTAGTGGGCGAGGAGGACAGGAAAAAAATGAATAAACATTTTAATCTTCTCAATGACTGGAACGAGCAAAGCTCTTATTTGACTGGACTGATGAGCGTCACACCCGTTACAAATCGACCTGTAAGAGAACCTGATGTTGAAATGAATGCCACCCTAAGATCCGCCAGTTTCCATTATAAAGTAAGGGTGCTTCGGGATGATGGTGTGATGGAAGTTCCAGTCTGTCGCGAGGCTTTCTTGTCCATGCACGGTATTACGAAAGCAAGAGTTGTGACAATTCAGAACAGTTTGAAAGACACTGGTACAAGCCCGAAAGATAGAAGAGGTTCGCACAAGAACCGTCCACGGAAACTACCTGACGCAACTATGTCGTCCATCATGAGCCATATAAGGTCTTTCCGCACCAGACTCAGCCACTACTCACTCCGGAAGAGTAAAAAACGTTACCTACCTGAGGAATTGAATGTAAAAAAAATGTTTGACCTCTACTGCGAACTATACCCAGGCTATAAGGCAAGCTACGAGACATACCGTAGCATATTCAACAATCATTTTAACATCAGTTTTGGTTACCCCCGTACCGACACGTGCAGCACGTGTGATAATTTTACTGCCAAGCTAAAAGAATGCACCTCCCCTCAAGAGATGAAGAATTTGCAGACGATGAAAAAACTTCACCTGTGTAAGGCACAAACTTTCTATGACAGAAAGAAAAATGAAAAGCAAAGGTGCAGAAAAAAAGTTGATTGTGAAGCCATCGTCATGGACTTCAATAAGAATTTGCCATGCCCGAACATTGCAACAAATGACGTATACTACCGACGCCAGCTGTCTTTCTTCTCATTCAACATTCACCGACTAAGCGATAATGACGTGGTAATGTTTGCGTACCCTGAAATTATTGCCAAGAAAGGATCGAACGAGGTGTGTTCTTTTTTATACTACTACGTGGAACATCATTTGCCCCCGACCGTACGCCATCTTTCAATTTTCAGCGACTCTTGTGGCGGCCAAAACAAAAATTGGACGGTGTTCCGATTTTTGCATTACCTTGTTCATACAAAAAAAAGACTTGACTCTGTAGCCATAACGTTCCCCATCCGAGGTCACTCTTACCTTGAGTGTGACAAGGACATGGGTTTGGTGAACCAGAAAGCCAGGACTGAAGTGCCTCAAGACTGGTTTGACGTTCTGAAATCAGCCAGGAATAAACCGCGACCCTTCAACGTCGTGCGGGTTGATAAATCCCATGTAAGAGACTGGACGAAATTCCTTGAACCCTCGTACCTACCGAAAGCACCGATGAAAACAAGGCCCCTCAGGGAGCTGAGAATCAACGCTGAACATCCTAGACTCGTTTTTCATCGGGATACTTATAATGGAACGATGCTCAACTCACTGATGATCCCAAATCCTCGACCAGCGAAGAGATCAAAGACGTCAAGGAGACCAGAAACAGGAGGCGTCCCTACTCAGTCATCCAACTCCGCAATGCTTCGACCGGGGGAATTTCAATTTGCACCACGCGCCTATACCTCCAAACTTCCGATTTCCAGAGAGAAATATACCGATTTGAACCACCTGAAACAATTTTGTGGGATCCAGGCGCAAAAGTTCTACGAAAAGCTGCCAAAAAAATGACGTATTTCAACTCAACAGCTGGTTTTTCCCCTGAATTATGGGAGTCCACAAAGATATTGTCATTTAATTGATTAAAAACGAATTTTTTCTTCACATTTTTTTTGTGTTCCTCCTTAAGGTGTATCTCAAGATGAAAATACTTTTTTCCTGGATTTTTTCACCGTCCTATATCGCGGTCGTTGCGTTTTTTGCACAAAAATACGTTTTCCAGAAAATGCTAAAATCGTGAGTTAGCCGGTTTTTCCCCTGTACTCTTCAATTGCAATCAGAGAATTTGGTAAAGATTTGAGCTTTGTAAAACTGATAAGAGTAGGACACGAACTATACTGGTAAAACACGGAGAACACGGTGAAGACACAGCATTGAAATTGTATTGAGAAGGAACGTTGAATGTATTGTTTGCAAGGAATATCTGTTTTTCTGACTATTTATGGTCATTTTCAATATCAATTTTGCTTTAACTTGTCTCAACTGTAATTGTGCCCTTCAGGCTTGTACCTTTCAAACCAACCATATCATACTACACCTCTTGTAATAAACATTCTTACCTGGTATTTAACTCGATTTCTGTCGTTATCTTTGAGTTCACCCTGCATCAGATCAGCATCAGTAATTAGGGGTAAAATAAAACAACTCAAGTTTCATATTTTCTTTATTGCGTTTCAGACCCATCAGGTCGTGTCCTTAGGACACATTTTCGTAAAAGAACACAACCTCGTGGTCGCCTGGGTTACTTGTGTCTTAGACACAAAAGACACAGAGGACACGCCCTTCTGGCACAGGACACACTTGGAGGTCCGAGGTAAACGAAACACCCTTCAGGTTTAACAGCATTACTTTTATTATTCAAACAACCCAGGAGTCAACACCTTCGAAGAGCTACCATACTTCACAGGTAAATACCATTTATTATCCTAAAATTAACATAGAATTAAGTTGTTTCGGTCTTTTCTTGGCTCCCCCATTTCACAGTCAAACACAAAGTAGTTTCCCTTCAGGAACCTACTCAGTTGCTACTTGGGCTGGGTAACTAAATTCATTTGTCAATATTACCTAGACAAGTAGGCTTACAAATTGGTGGCAGTGTTGAAAATTGTCCTCAACACTGGCATCCAGTTTGTCAAGTCAAGTAAAAGCAGCGGCTTACAGTTGCATCACCTTTGTAGCATTCTGGGTTACTTAATTGAATGCCCAATCCACTCATTTGGTTTATTATTTTCAATAACAGGTAAACCTGTGGAATCGAGCAAGAAACTAATTTTTACTCCACCCCTCCCCCTTCTCAAAATTTGTTAGTTAACGTTACAAAGTAGCAACTTAGAATCCTTCCAGAAAATATCCGTTCGCCGTAAGTAACTTCTAGTGTGAAAAATAGGGGGTTGAAATTTTCGAAACGCTCTAGCTCAAAACTCTCGGTATAGAGGTTTTTCCAGCACTTTAAAATAGAATGAGGAATTTGCCTCACAATTTTTTAATTTTTTTTTTCGAAAGAGGGTTCACTAATGTGGAAGAAAACCATAGTGTGCTGCTCGAAAATGCATCCACAAAAATTAGAGAATTTAAGGAAGATGGAAATTACAAATATACCGGGAGTCTGTGACGTGACGACTTTCCCCTTACGACAGCAGTGCTACCTCTGATAGCGCTCATGAAACAACAAGCTTATGTGATTGAACACTCGAGTGCACTGGGAACTGGCAGAAAGAACCCAGACACGAAGGTCACAAAAAGAAGCAATTTTACTTACTCTTTTTTAGAATACTATTCTACCAATTAGTTTATCAAGCGTTATTAGTCTTCACCTTCTCTTATTTAGTTTCTATATTAGTTATTTTTGATATTTGCATCACATTATTTGAGTGGATCGTGTCATGTGGTCACGAGGGCGCCTACAACTCTACCTGTTGACATTCTCTGAAACTATTTGCCAAAACTCCTTTTACACTTGGGCAGAGCACAGTTTTGCGCGAGGAACCCTGGGGGGTGGTGTAATCAGTTTTCCTCGATCTTCGTGATATTTTTTGACACTGCTTCACTTTTTTAGGCATTTTCTTCGACAGCAATTTTTTTCTCTTGGGTACTCCTGGTGGTAAACGTTGTTCTAGGGCCCTATTATACGATTTGACTTGAAATTCCAGAATCTAAAATTGAGGCAAATTCACCATTGAATTTTTAGAATCGAATGAGACCATCCAGATCTCTGCAGAATCGTTCGCTCCCAGTGAAAACGTAAGGGGGTTTCAGTCGGTCGCTGTTCGTTCCGGGTTAGTATTTCCCTAAATTACCAGCGCTCAAACAACCTAAGTTTGAAATTTTCCTAGGGAATTGAAAAACTAAAGGATTGCCGCTGGAATCATCAAAATCGAACGATAACTGCCGGCAAAAAATGGGGGAAACCGTTTATTTACTCGTAGTTAGGCAATAATTATTGTTCGGATTTATGAAAAATTATTGTTCGATTTTGATGATTCTAGCGGCAATCTTTCAGTTGTTCAATTCTCTAAGCAGAAGTACTGATAAATTCCGAAATTCCTAGAAATTTTCAAATTTAAGTACAATTTTTAAACTTTGAGCGCCGGTTCTTGAGAGAAATACTAACCCAGAACGAGAAACGAACCGCCGACTGAGACCCCGTTAAGGTGTTAGAGCTGGCAGCAATGTTGAAACCTTTGTAATTATTTTATTCTAATTTTCATGAAAATTCGAATTAGATTTTAATGTAAGGGACATTAAATCTCTTACAAAATTGTACCTACTTTTAAAATGGATGGGTTAAAAATCAACACACCTTAACACACTGTTGGTAAATAAGTTTACTCACAGATGAATCATTTTATAAAACTTTGTACAATGATGCCTACCTAGAAATTAATTGAGCTCAAGAATATTGCACCCTTTCTTCACATATTCCTGCAGATTCTTAAACAATTAATTCGACTTATCAAATACGGAGTAGGTATAAAATAATAGTATTTTTTTTTTCAATTATAGTTGCTTATATCATGAGCAACTTTCTACTCGAAAGATTTGTGATGCAAGACAAAATAAGACTATTTTTATCTAAAATAAAAAAATCAAAAATGTTTTTCAAACAAGAATGCATGTAAAATTTGTCCTGCTAATGACCAATCATACCTTATCTTAGAAGTTTAGAATAATACATAAACTTCACATATCACACTACAGTTCTTGGTGGGGCTTCGTACTAAGTATCATTAGGAATTGTAGAGAGGCAGTACGGCGGAACTTTAATACAGACGTTTTCTACAAAGTTCGCCATAAATCTAAAATGTACAACATGAGAAGTGCGTAGGCTGTAATCTAAGTAATAGAGAGTTCCTCTAGTGGGTTTAGATATGGCGTGACGTATTACACACACACTCTCAATCCGGCGCCATATTGTGATAAGAACGTGCTGTATCCGATACGACGCCTTATTATTAGGGTCGAATACGTCACCAGGAGGCAATCCGGCGCGCTGTATTGAAAACATGGCGGACGATCTGGTTCCGGCGCGCCGGATCGACCCTACTAGGAACTCTCTAATGTCTCCACGTAGGTTTATAAGCCTCATTCAAACACAAATTGGTCTATTGAATCAAGAAATTACCTGATAGAAGCTTTTAGGAATGTGAAATATATTTAAAATTCAAGTTTTTTTACGACCAATGATAACAAGTAGAAAAACTAATTTACAAGTGAGCTCGTGCAAATTAAAATAATTTATAATGAAAATACGTATTTATCCAATACTAGCTAAAATGGAATTAATCTATCATTTATATCACTTTTATCGCAGAAACGCAAGAGGCACTCATACAACATCAAAAATTGCGAACTACCTATAATTTAATTTAAGGTACCTTTAAACATATTTCAATTTATTCATCAATAAAAAGAACTCCAGCACCGGTAACGGATTGTTTCAATATTGAGTAGGTACCTTGCAGGCACTTATTTACCCAATAGGGTGTGCGCCTGAGTAGGAAAAACTGTTTATTGTTATTTTTATTCTAAGATAGACCTCATTCTGACAATTTTGGTACCAACCGCAACCTTCAAGCGAGTGTAAATCTTTTCCTATTAATTTTTAAAGTTTCGACCGTTTATGACGTCACAGTCGGCTCCTGCCAAGGCGAGAGGGGCGTCTGACGTCATAAACGGTCGAAACTTTAAAAAATCATAGAAACAGATCTACTCACGCTAGAAGGTCGCGGTTGGTGCCAAAATTCTCAGGATGTAGTCTACTTTCGAATAAAAATCTTTAAAAAATCAAGGCGCACCCCCCATTTGCTCGATACCTACCCAACTTCATGTGCTCCAAATTTAGCTCGACGTGAAAAATAGAGGGGCGTCCAACGTTTTGTAGAATAATCAAAAAACTGTTAACTTAACCACCTAAGAAAACCAGAAAAATAGGCTTGACATATGCAATAAATCACAATTGTAGGTACATTGTAGAAAATATCTATTAAACGTTCATAATATAAGACGTTCAAAATTGATGACAATTTGATTTCCACTTTGCACAACTATGGTCGAATTTTCTTCGATAATATCATTTGAATATGAGGGGAAAATCTCATGATTTCTCTGAGTGCAGAGGTAGTATTTTTTGTATGCAATAATAAATATAGGTGTGTAGTAGTTTTCAGGTAAACCGCCTGATGAATGAGCGTTCGACGTTCAAATTCAACACAAACCATCGGGTGCCGGCGGAGCGCGCCAATATGGCGCAAAATCGTCAGCTACGTTATCTTCGCTCCAATCGCATTTTGGAGGAATCCGTGATCGTCATGGTCGATTGGGAGTAGGTAAGCCTACTTGCTCTCTGTTTCAATGGGAATCACAGGCGATCGTGGGGATTGCGTGTGTACACGTGTTCGTTCACGTTCGCGACTTGATGTTGTGGCAAAGGCTGTAGTAGGAGAACAAAGCGATGAAGAGAGTCAGCCCGCTCAGGCAGGTCGCGTCGTTCCAGAAGTTGATGTCCGTCATGCCGATTTCGCTGAGTAACTTCTGGGGATACCTGTGATATAAAGAATATTGTGTTAAATACGTGGAAGAATAACTGCCATGGGCTCATAACCTTTGAAAACATGTGTGAAAACCAAAATCAATGAGGCTTTAGCCATTTTAGTTTGTACCCTTTTAACTTGTACGCGGTGTACAATGTGGAATTAGCAACTTACTCGTATGTGGAAGTCGCGGTGACTTGCTAATTCCAAATACTTAAGTGAGGGAGACCATCCAACTAGTATGTGTGTAGTCATAATTATTGCCTGTCCTTGGTGTGTTGTTGGTTGCTCATGTTTAACACAACTTGAATGATTTTCTAAAATTATTGTTTGAGCATTTCATTTTATTATAAAACCTGAAACGTATAATGTATTGAATATATTGAATTTTGAATATATATCGAATTTTATTGAAAATATTGAATATCTTCATCACTATTTTCTGCAAATCTATTTTGGAGTATATTCTAAAAAGGTTCCTGAAGTTCAACTTTTTATGCTTATGCGAAGTATCTGATGGGTAACAATGTCAAAATACAGTTAAAAAAGTTGTCCACCGGATTTTTTTGTTTTTAGTATAAATCACTTTCTTAATCATATTAACCTTTAGCGCCCCCACTCTCGAGAGCCTTCCGGGCCTCCCACTCATTCCCTCGGTACCACATCATTATCGCATCCCGGCGCTTATCTATTTAAATTAACCCTCTTTTGATCCATTTTGAGAACGAATGAGGGTTCGAAACAGTGGGAAAACCAAGATAGGTGTGCTGTGTATGTAAGAGGCGAAACATACATAAATTGTATACAAAAAACATACATAAACATGCATAAAAACATACATAAAAATACATAAATTGTAAGCAAAACATTTTTTTTGTGAATATCCCGTATAACAGGGTGTTTCTTAAGTAACGAACCACCCTTTACATTTCCGTCATTTTTGTGAAAATCAAAAAACTCGTAAACTTCCTAAGGGGAGGTTACGTAGGCTATTTTCAATAATGAACCTTTGGAATCGACCAATGAAACACATTTTGTTTTAACCCCCCCTCAAAATTTGTTGTTTTACGTTTCAAGGTATGTAGAATCCGAAAATCGAATAAAAATTTTTCCGTCGTACGCCGTGCCCGGCACTTTCCTCACTTAGCATCCTTCAGATCTTTCATTATTGATGTCTCAGTGGTCTCTGGCTCCGGCCAGAGATCACTCGCAGACATGAATGCTTCCAAAATTCAAAAATATGAAGTTGACGCATTACTAGAGGCTGCAGCAGCACTTGCAAACGTTCAGCGAAACCAACTAAAGGTGATTGGAGCAACTATCACCTGGCGAGAGATATGGCATGGCAAGTCAGCCAAGGATCCGATTCGGGCTGGTCACCCACAGTTCATCCTGGAGTGGATGACCACCCGAGTCCTAACAGGAGGATCATTCATCTGGTCTGAATGCAGGGCTACCGATACCAAGCAGCCAGATGGACATGACTGCTGAGTGCTGATACAATGCTGTGATGTAAATATTTATGTTCATTACCATCAATTGTAGCAGTGAAATATTTTTTCCAAATATAAAGCGTTAATGGTATGTGGGCTCCATTTGGGGTCTAGTTGAGCCCTGAAGATTTTGGTTGATGTAGGTCACTTCTAAGGGTTGAAAAATAAGGGTTGAAATTTTGAAAAAACCCTAACTCAAAAAATTTTAATATAAAGTGTTATTTATGACTGGGAATTAAAATAAAAGACGATGGATAGAAATGAAGAGTCGATATATTCGTAGTAAGAAGTTACAGGAAGTCATTTTGAGAAATTCATTTACGGCCACTTGAAACGCTCAGATCGTGAAATCTATAGTCCCCAGATGCAACATTTCATAAACCAGTGAAGTTCGATATTGAAAAACTGAAGAAAAAGATAGAAAAAGCAAGATGGGGAAAATTAGGTTTCGCCTGTTCTTGTTTGATAACTTTCCTCTTAGATAACACAATTTTGTCGTACCATTGGGCAACACTGGGAGGAGACGGCGATCTGAACAGCCAATCAGCGAGCGTTTCCGCTTCACGTTGAGAAGGTCCGTTTTCCCGGTTATTTTTTGAAATCATAAATTTTGATTGTCTCCCAAAAATAACAGGAGACCTATTTTCCGAAATCAACCCGATTTTCATCTATTCAGGAAAAATGCAAACAGAATTCGGTGAAATTCCTCATTCTCTCTGCGATGTGAGAACCTTAAACTATCACACTTTCCAAATAGGACACGCTGTAGACTACCGCCCCAACGTTCTGGGTTCGAATCGTACTCTCGCTGAGAAAAAATTTTTTGATCCGGAAAAAAAAACAAAGTTGGTGCACACTGCGCGCATACGTGGCGCGCGAAAATGTGATGTTCGAATTCTTTCCAAAAAAATAAGGTGTAGTTACTTCGACAAGTTTTTTTTTTATTTTCACACAAGTAACGGAAATAGAAAGGGTGATCCGTTACTTATGAAACACCCTGTAGAGTTCAAATAGTCCAGTCAGTGAAATATGGGAAGGCCAGCTAAATCTGCCCCCTGAAAACCATCAACATTTCCACAACACGTGTAGTCCAGCATCCATCGAAATTCGATTTTTGAAAAATTTATCAATTTTCTACATCATCTCTGAAGGAGTGTGCGCAAACGTGAAAACCATTCAATGTCCTTCGGTCTAGTCTTCAAACGTGAGTCTTCGTATCGGTAGGTAGCAACTGTAGTCTTCAATAGGAACTCAGTTACATTAGTAGGTAACTTATCAAATATACAATTAATATTTCAAAGATTACCTCAAATGACAGTAGAACTCTTCAGTGGGGCAAGGTAGGGTCTCCCTGTGGTCCCCGTAAATCGTGTTGACGAGGCCCTGGAAGGAGTATCTCATGAAGTTGCCGAACGAGATGTAATACAATATGCGCGGCATGTGAGTCAAAATCGCCAGGTAGCCACCCAAAAGAATCAGCACCGCCAGCAGGACTGATCCCCAAAACGTTCCAGTCTGTGGAATTACAAAATAAGAAAATTATGTTACTGAAGTTGAAGCCGATTAAATAAGACAATGTGAATATAATGGGGAATTTGCCTCACAATTTTTTAATTTTTTTTCGAAAGAGGGTTCACTGATATGGAAGAAAATCATAGTGTGCTGCTCGAAAACGCATCCAAAAAAATTAGACTATTTAGGGAAGATGGAAATTTTAAATGTACCGGGAGTCTGTGACGTGATGAATGTTTCGTTACGACAGCAGCGCTGCCTTTGATAGCGCACATGAAACAACTAGCTTACATGATCGAACACTCGAGTGCACTGCGAACTGGCAGAAAGAACCCAGACACGAAAGTCACGAAAAGAAACAATTTTACTTACTCTTTTTTACAACGCGATCCTACCTGTTAGTTTATCAAGCATTATTAGTCTTCGCCTTCTCTTATTTAGTTTCTATAACTAAATAAGAACTATAGATAAACTATAATATAATAACATACATTCAGGGTGTCTCATAAGTTATCCACCAAACTTTGGGAGTCGATTCTACAACTAATTTGCAACAAAAAATGTCTCTTAGAAATTTTTTTTAACCCCCTTAAAATCCGACTTTTTTTACTTTTAAGATTTTTTTCATGTTTTCGACTTTACACCATTCAAACGGTCATAATTCCCTTCAATTGCACTCAAAAATTAAAAATAAGGATATCGTTGGGAATAGCGTGAAATTTCTCACTAGATGAGCCGTTGACAAATTGAGAAAAACTGAACGCTAGAGTAGTTTTTTTACCTCAAACCTTATAATTTATCAATTTCTGTTTTTCTCAAAAATGTTGATGATTTTCCCCATGGAAACAAGGTACTTGCCAGGGGGGCTCAAAAGCTTAAAAACTTCTCCATTTCATCAGCTTTTCAACGGTCACCCAATTTTTAGTTTCACTGTGGAATTAGAGGGAGAAAATGGTGTTTCAATGCGAAAAAACGTGCATTTTTTTCAACGAAATTGACGGTTGGACGGGAGGAATCCGGGTTCTGCTCCGCCGCCCCTTCTCCCAAGCACCACGTCCCCACGTCAAACCGTCGATTTCGTTGAAAAAAAAATTACCTTTTTTCGCATTGGAACACCATTTTCTCCCTCAAATTCCACAGTGAAACTAAAAATTGGGTGACCGTTGGAAAGCTGATGAAATGGAGCAGTTTTTAAGCTTTTGAGCCCCTCTGGCAAATACCTTGTTTCCATGGGGAAATCATCAAAATTTTTGAGAAAAACAGAAATCGATAAATTATAAGGTTTGAGGTAAAAAAAACTACTCTAGCGTTTTGTTTTTCTCGACTGGTCAACTGCTCATGTACTGAGAAATTTTACGCTCTTTCCAACGATATCCTTATTTTTAATTTTTGAGTCTAATTTAAGGGAGTTACGACCGTTTGAATGGTGTAAAACACGAAAAACATCTTAAAAGTCAAAAAGGTCGGATTTTAAGGGGGTTAAAAGAAAATTGCTAAGAGACACTTATTGTTGCAAATTAGTTGTAGAAACTACTTCCAAAGTTTGGTGGATAACATAAGGGACACCCTGTATACTATAATTGAAGTTGGTAGGTTGAGGAGGCCTCCAGTAAGGCCGACTGCGCCAGATATGTCTCGCGGTGCAAGTATGTAAGGCCAGATACATTTCCCATTTTATTAAGAGGTATGAAACAGCCCATGTCCTTTGAGGAACTGTGCGAAGAAGTGCGATTATCCATGAAAAGATTGTTGAATCTCGTAAAATATTAGATCCCATCATTCTCTTCTCGTGATAGTTTAGAAACTATCGATACTAGGGAAATAATTTTAGATAGAAATCACTCAGTGATGACAATAATAAGTAGCTTATTCAAGATAGTGGAGAATAGATTCGCAAGGACTTACTACAGGGTTCAAGATAGCACCGAGACTGATCCCAATGCATTCGGAAATCACGACAACCAAGTTGCTGATCAGAAGGAACTTGAAGAATCTCTCAACTTCTAGGACTTGACCGCTTAGGTAGTACGAAACGATGACGAAGAACAACGAAGAAAATAACTGAAACATAAAACCATAATCGTTATAGCATTATTAATACCTACATTAAATCATTGGTATTTTAAATTTGAACAAATAACATTTCTCTTTTATAGGGATTCAGCTGTGGCCGAGCGAGTTCCGGCATGTGTCCCTGGAGACGAGACACGGACTGCAGGGCTGGTTGCAGGGCCGTGAGTTCGAGGCTCGCCTCGGGAGCATATTTTCGGGTAAGCCGGTCGCAGTTCCCCCTTGTCACAACCCTGGGCGGTGAAGCCATGAACAAATTCTGATCTTCCCTTAGGAAGACAGCTGATAACGATAACAGCTGATAGCTGATAACAGCTGATAACGGAATGGCAGTCGGACGAAAATCCTACCTGAAATGGTTGTTTACTTTACTTTACTTACTTTACAGTGGGACAAATCGGTAAGATCGGACCAGCCACTACAAATCGCCCCTGATGAGGCGTTCTGAAAGTGTTCCCTCAACACATCCATCTTGTTGTTATTGGGTGTTACAGGATTTTTGTCTTGTTTTTTGGGCATTTGGTTCCAACAAGACGGAGCAACAGCACATACAATGCGTTTTATTCAATTTAAAAAAAGGAAGTTTATCCATTTTCAATACCTGCAGGATATTTAGGATTTTTCAAAGGAACAAATTTGTTAAAAGTAAGTGGAATTGAGTGCCTACAAGGAAACTACTGGTTTCTCTGTTCCGGAGAATGAATGCATTCAGGAAAAATAAATCATTGAGTACCTACTTATAATTGGAATTGCAAAGCGGAGAGTATTTCATATTCAATGAAGTAGGTACATACCTCAGCTGGAATTCGCGCCGATAAGAAGGCTAAGTAATACGTTTTCAGTTTGTACCAATTGTTGAACTGCTCCTTTCTCAAAACGTCGATCTCACCGGGAACTGGAAATGGAAATTACCGTCAGGCAACAATGACTCGAAAGCAAAGTTTCGACACTTACAACCTAAGTAAAATTGACAATATTTCAAAATTAACAATAAAAACAGTCACAAAGGGCTTCCTAAAGTCGAATTAAATCGGCAATTATATTGACATTTATTACATCAAAGCCTGAACAACTAACAAACTTTTTTGCACTTTATAAAATTATTATTTTAGAAAGCTGTGAAGTCTGAGAGTGCGTCTACAATGTCAGCTGTTCTTTCTGAATGAGGAAAGTTGTTGGTTCGAGCCCCACCAATGAGAAATATTTTCACGTCGACATAATCGTGAACTAAGTTCGTGAGCAGGTGAAAGGCCAATGATGTGGGTGTTTACTTTTCAGGACAGCTGGCATGACGGAAGTGAAACTTTGGTAGACGATGACAGCCATCAAGTAGCCGAGGTTGGAAAGAGACTTGCTCCCATCCCGACCAGCGTCGATGAAGAGGCAGCCTGTCACGACTCCTGTGACGAAATGAAGCAGCATCTTGATGTAGGTCGATGCCTGGAGAAACAAAAGAGTGGGAAGAAATTAACGAAACCTGAAGCCGTAGGTACTCACATTGTCGTACACTTCTTTTAAAACTACGTATTTGTCAAATGAAGGGTTGATGGTGCCACAGTCACAGACTGGAGGCGCCCTTCGACCACCCGTCCCTCTTCTAAGTCAACTTGCTTATAAGGAAGCTCGAGCCACCAATAGCTGTATCCTACTCAGACAACTCGTATAAGTCACTTCTATTTCTTTTCCTTCTCTTTGAAGAGTCTCCAATTTCTTAACTTTATACAATCGTACTTCGAATGACTTCTATAAATTCGGTTGGTCACTCCAGAGCCACTCCACTCGCCCTTGAGGAGCCACCAGCACTCGAGTTCCATCTGTAAATCCCACCCTAAAGGTATTGGGCCAGCAGATCCACCACACCCACATCTTCCATTAGATGTAAGCCAGGTAAGGACCGGCCGATTGGTCTCCCTTCAAAATCTCTATTCGAGTAAATACTAAAAGTATCAATTTGAGTTAAATTCAGCTCAGTAATAGTTTCCATAAAGCCAGAAATCGAACACCCGACACACATGAAGATTTGTTTTCTAAGTTTGTGGACCTGGCTAGAACGCAGAGTAATGATCAGTGCTCTTCGTCCCGCGTTTTTGAGTCAACAAGCAAGAAGATCATTAAAGGCAGCTTAACCCTAATGAAGCCCATGATGGGCTAAGGAGTGGGAGACCATAAATTATTTGGGAGTCCGGTGTGGCTACGGTCGTTGGGGCGTCGTTGTTTGGAGGTGGACTTTGGACCGACTTCTGCGGGGGTCGGGGTTCAAGGCTCATCACTGGCAGCGTGCGTTTTTTGGTGGCTGTGGCTCTCATCGCTCCTCTTGTCCCAACCCAGGGCGGTGAGGCAATGGGAAGCCATGAGCGAAATCATCAGAACAAATTCTGATCTTCCCTTTGGAAGACAGCTGATGATGTCCGCAATGCCAGGAATGGGAGTCGGACGAAAATCCAACCTGAAATGGTTGTTTACTTCACTTTTTTTTACCATAAATGATTTCTGACGGACTTGTTCTAAGCGTCAACGAAGAATTGCGAACTTAAGGGGAAATTTCCAGATAGACTGCTCACAGAGGATTGTGTCTCATCGGCACACGAATTTTTGGACTATTTCACTCAGAAATGAGTAGCATATCAGGATTCTACTGTAAAAAGTAAAAAGTAAAGTAAGCAACCATTTCAGGTTGAATTTTTCGTCCGACTGCCATTCTTGGCGTCGCGGACGTCATCAGCTGTCTCCCTAAGGGGAGATCAGAATTTGTTCTGATGATTTCGCTCATGGCTTCCCAAACGTCACCGCCCTGGGTTGGAACGAGAGATTGCCGATCGTCTAATAGACAGAAAACTTTCTGCTGGCGACCAGACTCGAACTCGCATCCCCGCTAGATGGTTCTTATCTTATCACCGCAGTCGGGTACACTGTCCACTAGACCACCGACGCCCACACGTTGTTTTTGGGCATAATCTTGTGTACTCTGCACAGGCCTTAGTTCTCAAACGATTTTCGTGGTTCTTTTTTCGTTTGACGCGAAATACGGATTCTACTGTGACAAGGGATGAGACAAGGGCCATCACTGCATTGTATTCCATCATCCAACAGACGATCCCTTCAATGGCGTCATTCAGCCTCCTCAGCCGCCAAGAAGTCCAAAACGACGCCTTCAGTCAGTAAAGTCGTAACATCTACCCTTTGAGATCAGAAGGGTATCCTTTTATAAATGCCGGCAGGACGACTATATATGCCGACAAATACAGCAATACCTGTAAAAAAAGCTCGAAAGAGCGATTCAGAAATGTAGAAGGGGTTTCGCTAACCAAGGGAGTCATCCTCCTCCACGACAAGGACAGGCTTCACACTCATCCAATAACTTTTGACCATCTGACTTCCACTTGTTCACTAAATTGAAGGAATTTGTGAGTGGAAAACGATAAGCAGACGGTCAAGAGTTTCAGGAAGCTGTTCAGAAGTGGTTAAAAGAGGTGGCGGCGGAGTTATATGACTCTGGCATAAAAAAGCTGGTGTTCAGGCTACAGAACTGTCTCGAACTCAACGAGGACCACGAGGAAAAATATTTTGGTATATTCAGTAGGTATAAATAATGAAAATCGAAATAATAATAGTAAACTAACTATAATTAACTAACTATAAAATAACTAAAATTAAATAAAAAATGAAGAAGTATTCTGCGAATTTCATTAAAATACAAGCATTTTCCGATTTTGTTTAAATTAATTAAATTTAATTAATTAAACGTACTTGTCATGGAAACCTCATGGAAACAGTCAAAATAGATTTAACTTGATAACTCATTACTGCATTTCCATGGAAATATACAACGTTGTAACTCATATTTTAGCATGGAACATGCTTCAGCATTGAACTACCTGAAGAGTGTCACGCGGGAGGGGGAGGTATTCTCCACCCGTTCCTCACCTTCCCCACTATGCCAAAAAGTGCGGCTAAAGCGTGTTCCATGTTTCTTGAATTTTAGCCAAAGGCTCTAAGCAGTAGAGCGTGGCCCGAAGGGCGGAGTTTATTTATTGATTTTACCTCACATATTGGTCTCTCAATACAGGGTGTCTACACTTTAGATGGGCACAACTTCAGGGTTCGATTCTACAAGGTATTTCCAAAAAAAAAAATGTCTCTTAGCAATTTTCTTATTACCCACTCAAAATTCCTTTTTTTTCACGCTAAAGTTTTTTTTCGCGTTTTCGACCTCACGGCACTGATACGGTCATATCTCCCTTATTTCTCCTGAAAATTCAAATCTGACTGCACCGTTAGAAAGAGCGTTAAATGCCCAAGCTACCTAGTGCAAAATCAAAATCTTTCAGCAATAAAATAGTTTAAAAAATCAAGTCAAAAAGCAAACTTTAAAATTTTTTCGAAACTTGACTTTCTTCGACCAAAGTTTTCACTGTGAATCCCTGCGCATTTCGATGGGCGCTCTTCGGAGAAAACATGCTCAAATTGTCAGCTTTTCAACGGTCTATCAATTTTTCTTTTTAACATTCAAATCGGAGTAGTAAATGAAGTTTGAATGTCAAAAAACGTGTGTTTTACATGAAAATCCAATTTTACATAAAAATTTTAAAGTTTACTTTTTGACTTATTTTTTGAAACTATTTTATTGCTGGAAGATTTTGATTTTGCACTAGGTAGCTTGGGAATTTAACGCTCTTTCTAACGGTGCAGTCAGATTTGAATTTTCAGGAGAAATAAGGGAGTTATGACCATATCAGTGCCTTAAGGTCGAAAACGCGAAAAAAACTTGAAAGAGCGAAAGTGAAAAAAAGGAATTTTGAGTGGGTTAAAAGAAAATTGCTAGGAGACATTTTTTGTTGGAAATATCTTGTAGAATCGAACCCTGAAGTTATGCCCATCTTAAGTGTAGACACCCTGTAGACATTATATTTTTAGCCACGTAAATAAATGGTTAGTATAATTTTACTGTTTATCGGTAATTTAAATGTGTATTAAAATAACTGGGTATTTACAATAAAAATATAAAATACCGAGAAAAAAAAACTGGTACTTACCAAACATGCTCATAGATGAGTTCCTAGGAATGCATTCTATTTTAAGAAATTTATAAAACCGTTTACAACTGAATCCAGGCGAGGCGTGTGGGTGGGCGGAGTGCCACCGAACGTGGCTTAGGAATCACTGCAGGAGTACTCCGTGGCGTCACCACCCACGTCTTGCTTTGCTCTTGAATTGGTCGTCTTTGCAACGAGGCTACATCCCCCTATATCTTTCCACTAGACAATTAAGAGGAGATTTAAAAAACCCTCTACCTACCCAATCACGATGGAGCTGCACGAGGTTTCTTTTGTAGAGGATCCAAAATCTAGTGAGCTCGGACGGGCAGCTAAGTAGTACCATCGTTTTGGCGTTTTCATCTGTCACAGTGGGCGGGTTTTCTTCTGCGTTGTCTAATAAAGAAGAATCACGAATCATCATCCAAAAAACCTTGGAAAACTGAATAAAGGGATAATTTCATCAACTCTTAAGAAACACGCAGCAACTAGTCACAACAAAAGTAATTACAGACAAAGCAGCGTTCAAGATAACAAATAAAGTGCACCAGATTAGGTAGGTACCAACCAAGAATATATTAATAATAAACAAGAAATTAATTTCTTATTAATTTACTAATACAAAATTAAGTAAAAAATTAAATTAAAAAAAAACACCGGAAAGATTGTTTTAAAATTGATTTTTCAAGTGAAAGGAAACAATTTTCAACCCAAAATCAACAGTTATGAAATGAAAAGGAGCACCTCCTAAGCCATTTGTGCAGCACGAGTGAATGAGAAAATTTTCAGCTTTATCCAATTTTCACCAATGTTTCAATCATGAAAATTTTCATAACTGTTGGTAGTTTTGCGCTGACTCAAGTAACTTCAAGTCACAAGTAAGTTCATTGTATTACTTTATAATCATTCATCGATAAGATTCTTGTTTACTGAATGTTTCTGTGAAAATGTCTTAATTAGTAGATAATTACCTAGAGGTGTTGGTGGGATCCTCCATGTGGGATCTTTCGACGCTAATTTCATAGCTTCGTCGAAATCGCCAAAATCTCCGTTCAATACGTCAAGAACTGCAACAAAATACGAGAAAAATAACTTTCCTGGACCCCTACGTTGAATGAAGTAGGTAACTAACCTTATAACCGCTAAAGCCCCGTTTACACTGCTCGAGCATTCGCGATCGAGCATTTGCCGGTTTTAACACGATTACAAGGAGCACCACTGTTGACACTGCCCGAGCATTTCCTGAGCTGCGGTTACCGCTGCATCATTTGTGGTTCTAGATCATTTATTAAAAAAGGAAAAGGGCAAACGAAAAAGGCGCCGCATGGTGGAGTCGTAGTTTCTGTGGGGAAGAAATTATTCTTCATTCCTGAAGGATTTGAAGGATGACAGTGGGCTGTTCTACAATTTCAGTCGCATGTCACAAGAAGATTTCACCTTCATACTAGATAAAATAGAAGGAATCATCTCCAAAACCGACACCAACATCAGCGAGAGCGTTCCTGCAGCAGTTCGGTTGGCAATAACGCTGCGATTTTTAGCGACTGGTGACTCCTTCAGCAGCCTCACGTACCTCTTCAGGGTTTCAAAGCCCACAATCGATTCCATGAGCAACGGTCCGGTGTATTTACACTGAGCGGGCGACGAACGAGCATCCGTTTGATGACTCGCCGGAAAACCGACATCGGGTGGGCCACCCTCGAGCACGAGCAAGCCTTCCGCGCGAACATTGCTCGGTTCGAAGCCCCTGGTCGCGGCAAATGCTCGAGCAGTGTAAACGGGGCTTAAAAAGTTGCAGGATTTGCTAACCAATACGGGAAGCTGATTTATTAATCAATCATAGATTTTTTTCACAACTTTATTGAGAATCATTGTGGGACAATCATTCGGAGTGTCACCATAATCAGTATTGGAGTTTTGGCTGATAATCTGATGAGAATCTTGTACATGAAATAAAAATACATCCCTTATAAGTCCCTTTCACGTCCCCTTTGACGTTGAATTCTAGGGATGGTTTTACTCGAGTATGGACTTCTGCTCAGGGGAGATATAAGAGAATCATTCTTTTTCTATACAAGATGTTGACCAGACTGCGAGTAACCTCTCCACCACTCCGACCATTTTTGATCAGAATATGTACGTCTCAAGTTCATTGACTTATCCAACTCCCAAAACCAGTAATAAATAGAAGGGACATCCAGAAATTTATATTTTTGAAAATTCAAAAATTTCTTTTATTTAAAAAAAGTTTACCCCCCCCCCTCCTCTCACACCACCACAAAATTTGCTAGTTTACGTTTCAAGTTTTGGAGAATCCGAAGATCGAATAAAAAGTTTATCATCCGTCCGCCGTCGTTAGTTCCCATGGACTGATTTTGATGAAATTCGGTACATATGGGCTCCATTTGGGGTCTAGTGAGCTCCGTAGCTTTGGGTTAACGTCAATCACTTCTGAGGGTTGAAAAATAAAGGCTGAAATTTTCAAAACGCCCTACTCAAAAACTTCAGATATAAAGGTATTGTTTTTTCATCAATTTAAAATAGTATTGCATTTTTAGAATTGAATGAGACCACCCAGACCTCTTTAGGACCAACCGTTCGGTCCCATTGAGAACTTAAGGGTTGGACTTATGATAAAACGGAAACACGAGTGTGAATCGCAAGAGGCCTCTCCTTTCAAATTTTGGCCGACCAAAATGCGATCGTTGTTCGTTTCTTTGAGTTGTACTCAGTTTTGCGTCCTTAGCAACCAGCAATTATTATTTCATAATAATCCAGGCGCCCACAACTGTTTATTTCTTCGAATTGAGTTTGAACCGATTATTTATTCGAAATAAACTTGATTAAGAAGCAAGAATATAGGTAGTTGATAGATAGTGACAACGGCAAATCTGTGATCTTGGGAGGCGAATGATCTATAAAGAAAAGTAATGAATCTGTTTGTAATAATTTGTAGCGTTTTACTTTCTGGATGACCCTAGTACCTTATCGGTACTTATGCCGAATTGACTTATCCTTTAGTAATAAACAAATCTCGAGTTCTTTGACGGTTTTTTAAGTGTCGCGAAAGACTTACCGAAATCAGCAGGATTGTGGTACTTAGGGCAAGTGAGACCGATGGTTTGGAGAAACGGGACGACGTTTTTGCTGGAGCCTTGATAGCAGCACTCTCCTTTGCTCAGCATGTACGTGTGGTCGAACAGTTCGAAGATTGACGCGCTGGGCTGGTGGATCGTGCAGACGATGGTTCTGCCGCATTTGGCGAGCCCCTTCAGCACTGTGACCAGCTGGGCGGTCGCGGAGCTGTCTAGCCCTCTGTAACCAGATCGCAGAGACCATTAAACACAATCTTGGATTCCATTAAAGAGGTCTTGGAAAATCGTAACATGGTAATTACCAACTAAAACAGAGAGGTTGCGCGTCATTCATGTTATCATAGAGCATAGGGAAAGAAATGAACATTGAGCCAATCTCAGTCGCTCCCTATGCGAATTGGTTGCCTAATTCAGTTGAATTCTTTGTAAATTCATCACTTAATTTACAACATGTCAATAATGTTCTAAGATATCATGAAAAACATAATTATAAAACATCCACTAAATGGATATTTTATAATTAAAAAAATTAAAATTAAATAAAACAAATAAAAATAAAACAAAATAATTAAAAAAACTAAAAATAAATAAAAAAAAATAAATAAAAATAATAAAAATAAATATTAATGAAAATAAATAATAATAAAAATAAATAAATAATACTTAAAATAAAAATTTTTTTGATTAAAAAAAATTTTTTTTTTGGGTGGAAAGCCCATGTCAAGAAGATGAAGGAAGAACTTGTACTGAAACTCCGAAAAATGTAAAGGCTTATGGGTAGACGCTCAAAAGTGGCTATCCAGAATAAGCTTAACTTATCCAAGTCCTAAAGCCAGTCAGGACTAGGGAGCGCAGCTTTGGGGCTGTACGGCTCAATCAAATCGCGAAATCGTCCAGATGTTGAGAAATATAGTCAACGCGCCATGGTATTTTCGAAATGGGCGTCTCCACCACGAGCTCCAAATCGAAACTGTATCAAACGACAAGCGGAGCGTCATCTTCATCGGCTAACATTTCATGTCAACGAGGAATCCGTCCGTCTCCTTGATAGAAGAGAAATCACCAGAAGACTTAAACGTACAAAACCTCTCGACCATGTTTCCAGATGAGACAATGTAGAAGAGCTTAGAGAAGCGTCAAAGTGAACAAAACTCAGTAAAGTACCTGGTTTTGAAGCATCTTATCCTAATTTCAAAATTATATTGTTAATAAATTATTACTTATGCAATAACATTTTAAAATAAATTATAAAATATCCCGTGATGTCCTGACAGCTCATATCACGGATAACTCCACCCTCCTTCTTACCACCTCGCCCTGACGTTTACTCTACTTCTATTCCATTTTTTAAAAATCTCAATCAAACTGATTTTTTTTACTCTTAATTTTCAAACCTAATTCAAAGGGACAGTGGTGAAGACAGATCAGTCTCAATATTTTTAGTAGGAAGTAAAACCCACCACGGAAGTGATACCTATTATCCAGTTCTTTCATGGAGCATAAACCGCACAGTCTACAAAAACTTCATCGAAAATGGACTGCTAGGTTAGTGTTGTAGTAGGTAGTATTGGAATGTAAACCAAAATTGGCCAGAAAAATCTAAAACATGAAATGCAAGTGGTCATGTTTGCCCCGGTTTGCTCTCTGGACAACCGTACATACAGTATGTTGGTATGGTATACTGAAAATCGAAAAAAAACAATATACGATCGTTGAATATCGTAAGTGTGGGTACTTTGAGTTCGGGGATGAGTGTGAGGTACGAGAAAAGTATATTTTGAGTTTTTGAACAAAATATTTGACTAAGAGGTTGATGGTATAATTTTAACGATTCGTCCTATGTGCCACACTCACAAGATTGACTACTCAGTCATATAGCTAATATTTCGATTTTCTTAACCATAACTTTGAAGATTTCTTTGAAAATTCGCTCACTAACTCATGCTACACGAATGGACTTTTTCTTCGTTTAGATAGGATTTACGCGTTAAAATTTACGACTAACACACGAGATACCTAAACGATTAATAGATAATATATAATGATGTACAGCCTACGTGTGCTCGTATTCTATCCCTCACGTGGCTTCCCTAACGTGAATGCTGATGTATGGCAGGGCACGTACTCCAGGGCGTCTTTGAGGCAAATTGGACTCTCGCGGAAATGTTAACGACTCGTCCAACTATTTTTGAGGTTTGATCTCAAATATTGAGCACGAGTTACGAAATGTGGGTTGTCGGGGCAGTTATCATACGCAGTGCGGTAACTAACGTGATTAGAGGACATAAGGTTAAATAATTATTAAATTAATGGGAATCGTCATCTTTGTTGTATAATTTTATACAACATTAGGTACAACCCATTAAACCACTTGAGATTTAGTAGGTAACCTGGTTACAATATCAAACTTTGAGCAAGACTAGTACTGAGGGAGGTAGCTGCAAAAACTGGTTTCGTGATGTACCAGTAAGGCATCAACCCCATAGTAAGGCATCAAACCCATAGTAGGTAACCTGGTTACAATATCAAACTGTGAGAATGACTAGTACTGAGGGAGGTAGCTGCAAAAACTGGTTTCGTGATGTACCAGTAAGGCATCAACCCCATAGTAAGGCATCAAACCCATAGTAGGTAACCTGGTTACAATATCAAACTGTGAGAAAGACTAGTACTGAGGGAGGTAGCTGCAAAAACTGGTTTCGCGATGTACCAGTAAGGCATCAACCCCATAGTAAGGCATCAAACCCATAGTAGGTAACCTGGTTACAATATCAAACTGTGAGAAAGACTAGTACTGAGGGAGGTAGCTGCAAAAACTGGTTTCGTGATGTAACAGTAAGGCATCAACCCCATAGTAAGGCATCAAACCCATAGTAGGTAACCTGGTTACAATATCAAACTGTGAGAAAGACTAGTACTGAGGGAGGTAGCTGCAAAAACTGGTTTCGTGATGTAACAGTAAGGCATCAACCCCACAGTAAGGCATCAAACCCATAGTAGGTAACCTGGTTACAATATCAAACTGTGAGAAAGACTAGTACTGAGGAAGGTAGCTGCAAAAACTGGTTTCGTGATGTACCAGTAAGGCATCAACCCCATAGTAAGGCATCAAACCCATAGTAGGTAACCTGGTTACAATATCAAACTGTGAGAATGACTAGTACTGAGGGAGGTAGCTGCAAAAACTGGTTTCGTGATGTACCAGTAAGGCATCAACCCCATAGTAAGGCATCAAACCCATAGTAGGTAACCTGGTTACAATATCAAACTGTGAGAAAGACTAGTACTGAGGGAGGTAGCTGCAAAAACTGGTTTCGTGATGTACCAGTAAGGCATCAACCCCATAGTAAGGCATCAAAACCATAGTAGGTAACCTGGTTACAATATCAAACTGTGAGAAAGACTGAGGGAGGTAGCTGCAAAAACTGTTACCAGTGCTGTACCAGTAAGGTATCAACCAGTTCGATATGCAGCCCTTGCATGTGAGAATTCCATAATAATATTAATAATCCTCAAAACTCCTCTGTTGGAAGTAAAGGCTTCATTTTTCATGTCGCCAATTTTCAACTAATTTCGGTGAGATCAAATAAAAGATTTCTCTAGCAGGAAATATAAAAAATAAATTTGTTCATTTTCGTCATTTGCCCGACAAATCAGACACTCTATTAACTAGTTCTCAGGATGTTGAAAATGCACTGAGAAGCTCAGAATTCTGAAGCTGTTAGCGCTTATAAGAGTTTGAAGATCTTCTGAAGCTTCATCAATTGTTCTTAACTTCTGAAGCTTCATCTTGCAGATGAAGAAACTTTATTCAGAGACATTTTATTGAGCCAGATAAGCCGCCTCAAGCAAGCAGTTAGCAGTTTGATAGCTACCTTTGCTCGTTTGATGGCAATCAACCATCCGAAATGCCTCTTGTGCGGCGTTGATCAGGCAGCAGTTAGCCAAATTCCATTGGTCATGCGCATCGAACTAAACATTATCCATTACCAAGAACGTGTAAAATCAAGAAGGTGCTGCTTACGTGGTGGGCTCATCCAGGAAAACGATGGGTGGATTGTCTAATAGTTCCAGGGCGATGCAAAGCCTCTTCTTCTGGCCTCCAGACAGTCTGCAACACTTCGTGTCTTTTGTGTGGGAGAGTCCGAGAGAGTCCAGGATTTCTTCAACCTTGACAGTTAAGAAAGAGAATAAATGTCAAACCTTAATCATAAATGTCATTGACTTAGGCACTATTTATGAAATTCATTAGGATTATTGCAGCAAATCATTGCACTGGCACAAAACCGATTGGAGGTGCCCGAAGGCGGATGGAAGCATTAAGGCCTGTTCAAGACTTCAATGAACTGATGAAAATGGATACCTGATTCGGTGAAGATAAAATAAAAGTAAATTTTTCATATATGCCTTAGCACTGAGATATGGTGTTGAGGTGCAAGGCCTGCCATTGAGTTGCGAAGGATGTGGGACACAAATGACTATGGCACACGCCCTAAACCGCAAGCATGGCGGACTGGTAAAACAAGGCCACGACATGGTACGAGACGCAGTTGCAGGAATGGCAAACCTAGCATGGAGAGAAGTGGATGTCGAACCCGTTTTGAAGGAAAATGATGATGGATCCCCCGCACTGGTAGCTGATATCAGAGTCCACGGCCTATGGGACAGGGAGAGGATGGCGTTTTTGGATAATCGAATTGTTAATGCTGATGCCTCCTCTTACCAGTCTCGAAGCTGGACTGTAACACAGCCAACCGGGCAGCCCAAGACAAGCACAGGAAGTATGATCAGGCGGCTGAAGATCTGAGAGCTTCATTTACTCCATTAGTGTGATCGTGTGAAGGGGCGTTGCAAGTGGAGTTCCTAGCCTTCCAGAAGAGGCTCGTGAATATGCTCGCTGATCATTGGAGTAAACCAAGATCTGCCATAGCTGGCTGGGTAAGAACGAAACTCCAAATATCGATCATCCGTGCAGTCTCCCGACGTCTTCGAGGCTCGAGGAAGATCATCAGATGCCTCGGAATGGGGTTAGAGGACAGAGCACCCCTACCCCTACTAAGAAATTAGAGAAGAGGCCGCTCCCGGAGCTCAGAGAAAAAAAGGAATATTGAAATACGAATATTGGAATATGAAAGAAGAACTCTTTATGCCTTTATTGCGCCTCTTCTGTGCCCATCCGTTAGCTTCATCCTTGTTAATAAATTGTTATCAATTGTAAAAAAAAAAAATTTCCAAAGTTGGTTATTACATTTTTATTCTATAAATATGATTTATAAATATCTATTTAGGTTACCAGTCCCATGTATTTTTTGGGTAGTCTAATACTAATTGAAAAGCGGATTGTAACATAGAAACATAGAAGTAATGATCAAAAATATTGTTATAGGTTGAAATACGACACAAAGGGAACACACAAGGGTTCGCAGTGATATTCAAAATTTCAGGCAGTGCAACAACGCACAGTGCGGCAGTGTTCAACGTAACTCGTGCATTAGTTGAAGGGATGTAGAGGTTAAGTAAGTGAAAGTCCTACTTAGAGACAATCATAGACCTAGGGGATTTTGAGGGTTCTAGAAATCTGATTTTGCCAAGAGTAGTTTGAAGCCTCCTTTTACACATTTTTGTACTCGTCCTAGGATACGGTGCGCAAAGATACGTGAGTATTCCCAACAATCTATCCTAGATCCCACCATCCTTGCATCTACTAAGGATAATAGAGTAGTCATCTTCAATATCTACTTGGTGGATGGCACTGACAACTATATTTTCTCACCATAGAGGGTATAATTACACGGTTTTGTTGGCTATAGAAACCAAACTGATTAATTTAACATAATCACACTTCACAGTCATTACTATGTAATTGGTTGGGAGTTTCACGTTTCACACCCAGGTATTGCTCGCAGATTCAAAAGTGGAAGGTGGTGTTCACACCCGAAGAAAGGTAAAAACGTTCAATGTTAGCATACTCACCTTCCGACCACGAATTTTTCTTCCCACTTCACAAACTTATTTGATTTAACAAACTTTTTTCATTAGTTATTAGTCGTCATCTTTTATTTAAGGTATATTTCATTAAATTATACTATTTCATTACCAAGACTGTCTCAAGTGAAAACGTATCCTCGGCGGATATGTCCAGACGTATCTAAGCCGAACCTACGAGGAGCTCTCTACTGCTCTACCTACACAATCGTTGTCAACTACTAACACGAACTAACACTGTTTTCGACTACAGGGTGTCCAGCGATTCCCCGAAACAAAATACCCTGAGTTTTCCAGGTTTTCCAGGGTCAATTTTCCCACTATTTACCCCTTAGAAGTGATTGACAATAACCAAAACGGTGCACAAATTAATAGACCCTAAATGGAGCCGATATACCGAATTTCATCGAAATCGGTCCATGGGAACTGGGTAAAGTGCCGCCGGAAAATTGTTTATTCGATTTTTGGGTTCTACATATCTTGAAAAGTAAACCAACAAATTTTGAGGGCGGTTAAAATTTTTGTTTTCTTTTTCGATTCCAAACGTTGATTATTGAAAATAAACCGAAAATGGGGAGCTTGCTTTACTGTGCTCTCCAACTTTGGACAAGCAGGGTGTGAACGCTAGTCACCAAAAACACTTCTCTTTCGCACCCGAGGTGTCGATGGGTGTGAAACGCAACCCGCCTAGTAGGTTTATTCGTCTACCATAAGTCATTAGGCAATTCATTACATGTTACAGCTGATAGGTGAGCCCAATTCCGACTCAATAAACCAGGGAGATTGAAATAATATTTCAAACTCCCTGGTTTATTAGCAAATATTATTTTCAGCAAATATTATTTGCTGACCAAGATGCTAAATTTTCTTGCTGTCAATAATTCGACAAGAGAAACATTTGTGCAAAAAAACATTTTTAGCAACTTTTTTTTTCGTAAAATAATCGTACGGGATCTTTCACTCCTAACAAGAATCTTTCATGAATTACCGGGGAGTTGATTGTAGTAAACATTTTTAAATTTAAAGTGATCATGATTGTGGTTGCAGTAACAAGTCAACGACAGTAATCCAATTCCACTCAAATCACACACGTCTTACCTTCATTCGACGTGCGAGCTGCATGACATAAAATACAATATTGTTGGTGAGATTTTGCGTAAAATTTAACTGTATAAAGAGTCATCGCATATTCATGAGTACTACATTAACGACTAACATACTATTTAAACTTACCACAAAAGCTTTTGCCTTTCCAGGGAGGCCGTCTCCCAATTTGAGGTGAGCGGCCATCTTCATGATCTCAGCGACTGTGAAATGAGGGTTGAGGTAGTCATCCTGCAAGATGTAGCAGGACATCTTCCTGTGCATTTTCTGACCAGGCTTGACAACTTCTCCGTTAAATTTGATCTGTCCTCCCATACCTGCAACGCTGGAAATATAAACCAGTCAATCAGTGAAAGCTACAGTAAGGAACCTTATCTGCAATAATCTGTCAAGTGGTTCTAACCTCATTCTAAGAAAAAAGACTTTAAACAAAGCAACAAATACAAACTCTGATAGCATACAAATAACTTTCACCGATAATCGATATCAGATTTGGTCCATTTCAGCATTATCGAGCAGAAACTCAGACAACAAACTAGCCTTTGTCGACAGACTAGGCTAGTTTTTGGTTTATTATTTCCAATAATGAACCTCTGGAATCGACCAAGAATTCAAAAATCGAATACAAATTTGGCCTTCCGTCCGCCGTACGCGGCACTATCCCATTGACCGATTTTGATGAAATTTGATATATGGGCTCTACTGTCTCTCTACATTTGGGGTCTAGTTGTGCCCTGAAGATTTTGGTTGATGTCAGTCACTTCTAAGGGTTGAAATTTTGAAAACGCCCTAGCTCAAAAAATTTCGATATAAAGGTATTGTTTTTTCTTCAATTTAAGATAGTATTGAATTTTTAGAATTTTTTGAGACCACGCGGAGCTCTGTAGGACAAACCGTTCGCTCCCTACGAGAACTTAAGGGTTGGACTTAGGATAAATCAGAAACACGAATGTGAATCGCAAGAGAGGCCTAATCTCCGTTCAAATTTTAGCTGATGCGATCGATGTTTTTCTTCAAGTTGTACTCTGTTTTGAGTACTTAGCAACTAGTAATCAAATTTCTTCAGGAATGAATTCACAACTCCCAGTTGTGAAGCGTTTTTAGTTATTAAGTTTACAGTGAAGGTTAGGTGAAGATATGCTAGGTACTGATAATGGAAAAGCAGCGTTCGTTTGAGCCGGGTGATCTATGCAGAAAAATAATAAACCGTTGTGTAATAATTTGCGGCGTTTTTCACTATGACTTTCCTCACTAAGAGTTATTGCTTGGTTCTTGATTTTGCAAGTTTTTGAATATCATTTTGTTTCCATCATGCTGCAATATATTGGAACTGTTCATAGAAGATAATGTCAGAATCCAAATATGAAGCTAATTCACTTTTGGTATGTAAGTTGACTTGACACCTTATTGCCGAGGTAATTATGGCATGACAGTAAATTGTATGTAAAGCACGTAGATGAATAGAATTTAAAGGTGTTGAGGTTCAATAATATTTTCAGAACAATAAAAATAATATGGTAATGATTCTATTTCCATTTGGCCACGTACAACATCTGATAGGTGTCCAAATAAATCCAACCAAACAAATCAAATGAGCGGAAGATTACCCTCGTCGGAGGTCAATTGACACGCATTAGAGGCATCTAACGGAGATTACAATTCCTCAACAACATCGTCACGGTTGCAATTATAGTGTTGTTTGAGTTCAAAAGATAGGATGGAACGCAATTCGTCTGGTAATTAGTCTTGGTGCAAGCTGATTAAGAGTTAGTATGGTCAAGTAACAGTTCCTGTCAAGTCCTTGAGGACATGAGTGGGAGCTTAATTTGACAGGAAAATACTAAGTACCTACAATTGAGTGACCTTCCTCATTTGTTGGAGTGAGTGAAAATATCATTGTGAGAGCCATTTCAACGTTTATTCTGCCGTTTGAGAAAATTGGAATACCCTGCTGAAATGACGGCGTTGAGACAACTAATGAATCTAAGGGAGTGATAAACAGCTTTAAAAAGTAGTGGATGATGTACCATGATGGGGATGATGTGGGGTTGTACCAGTATCATGGGGAGAAACTGGTTTGAACCTGGATGTTTTCCAAATTAAGTATTCAGAGTTGGCATTGGATCAGTTTTTCTTACCAGCTATGTGTAAGAGGACCTCCTGGGCATTCTAGTACCCACCAAATCAGCAACAGCTTAAATCCATAAACAGGAAATTACGACCATTAACGACCTCATCAACTGAATCACACAGCATTATGATGACAAGCGCTATAGCTGATGCCATCTCCCTCCCGCTGCTGAATATTCACCATGTTCAAACTATTACATGTGATTTGCTTGGAAGTATCCTCTGACTTTTCAACGATTTAGAGGTTTCGGCCACCAATTATCAAACAGATGCAGGTTGAAGTAGCTCGGAGGTACTTACTGAAAGCCAGTCAGTATGTTCAAAAGCGAAGACTTGCCAGCTCCTGAGGGACCCATGATCGCCGTGAGCTCTCCGGATCGGAACAAACCAGAAGCGCCTTTCAGAATCGTCTTGGTTTCTGGAAATAAAAGAAATTTGTACGTTAAAACGAGAAATTCATTTTTTTTTATTGTCGGCTGAGGAATGGAGTCAGGACGTGACCCGTCTTGGGGTCACAAGATGAAACAAAAAATAAACAGAAACTATGAAAAAAAAAAAAAAAAAAAATCATGTAACATGAGTAAATAAGCAAATTTTCAAAGTTTTAATTTTTTAATCCAATAACTTCTTTAAAAAAAATACTCTACTTGTCTCCCTGGATTCATGGAGTACCCACATGAAAATAGTTATCAGTTTCGATTTTCAGTATACCATACTACTTGGAGTATGGAACTCTTAGAGTACCCACATGGTTTTTTTTTCAATTCAATTCAATATTTTTTTTAAAATTGTCATTATACAATCTAGTTCACAACAATCGTCAAGGTAGGTTATAATCGAATTAAATTAACGTAGGTACATATATCAAGAAGTAAAAATGAAACGCATAACTGTGTAATAAAAAGACGCTAAATAGGAACATAAATATGTGAAGCAGGAACATAGGTGATCGGATTGTCCAGGAACAGAGGTATGTGTGGAGCGCCACCGGCCGAGGTGTCCCGACCTGCCCGGACCCACCCACCATGGCGGCTCCCGGGGCTACCAATCCATTTCAGGAGAGGCAGCCCTGACGAACAGCGAGGTCTACCTTAAAGGCAGACCACTGAAACCTGGCAGACCCTGAAAGCACCAAACCTTTATTGGTTACAACGCAAGTATGCGACGCTGGTCCCCAAAAAACCAACTTTCAGCCAGTTTTGCAATTTCTGAAGTTGTACCCTTACCTGAAATGATTCACTGATCCCGAATATACCATAATTACTATGATTGTGACGGCTTATTCTATGAAAAACGTCCACAACCCCTAGAAACATGTTTTTGACTTATTTTGCTTCATTTTGTCCCCTCAGAGTTGTTCAAAACTCCTAGCTTTTTTGTTGATTATTTTAGACATTTTGGCGCTAACTTGTAATTTTTGCTAAATACTCGCAATTGTCCAAGTGACAAAACACCCAAAACTTAAAAATCGTATTAGATTGTTCCAATCCAAATTTTACAAAATTCAAAATGTTCATTCTGAAAATTTTGAGACTACTAAAGTAGGTCGATTTTCTTCAAAAATTCGCGGAAAAATGGGTCATGCAAGTTAGGTAGTACAACTTAGATACCTACCATTGAAGTTGAAATTAAATTGATCAAACAATTCCTACATCCATGGTACCTATTTATGTCCCTAATATACAGGAGAGAACCGCACTTACAGTGAGTAATCACTTTTGTACGGTAATAGGATGTTATTTACTGCGGATAGTAAGCCGTTTTCCAAGGGTATAATGACATCCTAAGAGGTCTCTCATCAAATAAATTTCTCTCGAACTACTTTATATTTATATTTTAAATCTCAAAAATAAGGAAAACGCACATTTTACCTTTGACGAACATCTAGAAAGAACTAACTATAAACCTGTAGCCGCACGGTAGGCTTTTGCCATTCTTCCTTTTCCTCTCATCACGAGAAATAGACAGAGACTGAGAAGCATATGCTCACCCCATATATTTTATAGTGTAACTTTGATAATTTTGATAACTTTTATATTTCGTGAATTTTGCATGGTGTATGCCTCCAGCACACACCCATAAACTCGTACACCATTCCGTAGAGTAGAGTAAACCAGAGAGAACTCTTATTGTTGTGTAAAGATAGGTAAACTAAGAACATACCTGAAACTTACCTTTTCATTAAGTAGAGACCATTCCATTGCCATTTTACCTTGTATATGCTTTGGCAAGAAATACACATAAGAGTCGTGAAAGAAGCTGTTCTCAGTTGAAAACTACCCTCAACCTCACTTCATTTTCTTACAGTAAATTCACTCAGTTCATTCACTTCATTCACTTACAGTAAATTCACTTGCTTAGTAGAGTCATTTTGTTAGGAACTGGGAAATATAAGTGTAAGTCCTTCAGACGTTCAGAAAACTTATATTTATTCATAAGTCTTCAAGACTAGGTGGTGACAGCTCTCCACAGAAGGAATACAAAGGTAAGAGAGATATACTTTATTTAAGTTTTCTCACTGTCTCGTAGTCCTAATTGGTTACCTCCTTCAGTTGTAACCAAGAGGGACAAAACGGTTACAAACCCAAAATACTGGATAAAGACGTATTTTTAACGTTAAATTTCCTATGTAAATCTTCCAATTTGAATTTTTCAGCTCAAAAAATACCAACATAATAAAATCAAAATGTTGTGATAGGTTTTGTCTTCCTATTCTTCAATAGAAAGAGAGTGACGATGGAGTTTCATATTCATGTTTCTACAAACAAGATTAAGGTAATTAGCATAATTGGTTCAGATTTTGATAACAATGCAGGAATCAACATTGAAAATTGATAGCCTCCGCGCATGCGTGATAGTAAAATCTCTTAGACCTGAATTTTACCGATAATCTTAAGATTCGATTATGCAGAAAGATAAATAGTAATCCATAAATAATTTACCATATTTCCAAGTTATGCTTCTGCATAAAAAACAAAGAATCCCCATGTTGAACTACACCTACCAACCTAACTAACAACTTTCAGACTTTGTTACGAAAAAGTTTATTCAACCTGTAGAGTTGACTAATTCGCCCTTAAATTTTTGAGTGGATCGCAGTTGATTCCACATTTCTCCCGAAGATGGGTTAAGGTTGAATCACATTGTGTCACAAGTCACACGGGTCGGAAAATGTCCTGACCTATGTCCCTGTCTCGTTCCGACTGTGAGTACAATGGGAAGTTATTTATCCGGAAATACTTGGGATTTCTCAAGAAGCGATCGCCGTTCGAGACAATGGGAATTAAACAAGGAAGCATGTGGAAGGATGCCTATCAACCTTGTGGATAGCTCACACACCGAGAAAAACACTCCTGAAATGCATCATCGTAGTTATTGTTAGTTAATTGTGGAGTATCGTAGAATCGGGTTTCCTTACTTCGGTTCTAAGATATTCAGAAGTTTAAACAAGGTATACGCACGACATGTCAAGCAGTTATATTGATTGGCTTCTTCATCACACGCTAGATCGCATGACGCAATTGTACGTAGTGCTTGAAATATCAACCTTAGTATTTTGATCCAAGTATTGATGCGGGAATGTATAATATTTTCGTGACAATTAGGAACCCCTCATCAGAACGATATAACCTGTCGCCTTCGTAAGGAATATCGATACCAACTTTTAAAATTTTTTATTCAAGCAAACTTGAATAGAATCGGATGAAACATTCATGTGATTTGCTGTTATTGAAACTCTAAGATGAAATTCAACAGTGCCTGGGTTACAAAATTTGACATTGTATAAAATCGCTCACTCAGCCTGTCTAAAATTTCACCCAGTAACTTCAAAACGCCCTCAAGAGGCTGCATATTGAATTTCACAGCTTTTGGTGCATATTGGCACAAGAATTTCACCACTTGAATGCATTTCCTGAAATGCATCATTATATTTATTGTTAGTTAATTGTGGAGTATTGTAGAATCGGGTTTCCTTACTTCGGTTCTTAGATATTCAGAAGTTTAAACAAGGTATAAGCACGACATGTCAAGCAGTTATATTGATTGGCTTCTTCATCACACGCTAGATCGCATGATGTAATTGTACGTAGTCCTTGAAATATCAACCCTAGTATTTTGATCCAAGTAGTGATGCGGGTATGTATAATATGTTCGTGGCAATTAGGAACCCGTCGTTAGAACGGTATAACCTGTCGCCTTCGTAGGGAATATTAAATTAACTTAAAATATGGTTATTCTTAACGAGCAAACGTGAGTAGAGTCGGATGAAACATTTGTGTGATTTGGTGTTTTTGAAACTCTGGTGGAATTCAACGGTTACAAAATGTGACATTGTATAAAATCGCTCACTCCGCCTGTCTAAAATTTCACCCAGTTGACTTCAAGAGGCTGCATATTGAATTATACAGCTTTAGTGTAAACAGTAGCTAGTTAGGTATAAGTGAATAACGATTCCAGCCCCCCCCCCCCCCCCCCCCAGTGGATGTGTCATAGACTTCAGCACTACATAAGTAAAAGAAGAATAGGAGAAAAGTGCGCTTCATCTCCTATGCAGCTGTTTTTAACATTTTCTAAGTCACTCTCAATGATCCAAAAGAATTTCCTGTTTCCTGCGAATTTTATCGATAGTTAGATAGATTTTTTCGATTGAATGAACATCAATTCAATAACATCCTAGTAAAACCTGGAAACAAAACAGTCCGCAAGATATGATTAACAAGCTGTGCCAACGGATTGTGCTCGCAAAATACATTATGATATTCGCCTCATTTCGAGCAGAATTTTTCTAGATTATTTTGTTATTAATGTTAGAGTCAACCAAAGCTCATTTCAAAAAAAAAAAAAAAAAAAACCTGGCAGTAATTTTGTCTTCAGTTAAGTTGACAGTTAAGTGATTCTGAGATAATAGCAACTCCACAGGAAAGATAGGAAGGTAATCGTTCTTCATCTCAGTTCAAAGGCCGGTGGAAGATGAACACCTGATGCAAGTAGTTTAGAGGACAATGAACCGTTGTCTCATTCATAATGTAATGATGATGATTTAATCTAAACTTCGTTGAGTCTACCACCACTTAGTGGCAACTACATCAATCCAATGGGGTTGACATCTTCCATTTTCCAACCAATGAAGAATTATCAGGATTCTTTACTTCCTTAAGGCTAAGTGTCCCGGTTTTAGTTCCCAAATCCGCCGCCAAGTAGCGTACTTCTAATAACTGGAAACTTGGATTAGAAATCTGCGAAGGCCGTTCTGTAGGTTTTGGTAGATAATTTTTGGTTAATTTGTTTGGAAATTTTTTTCATTAATTTTGAGTAACTAATTAATCAAAATTACCAGGGTTTTAGGGTCCTGAGAGCCTAAATTTTTGCATAATGTATCTCAGATGGATTTACCACAAAAATAAGCACGAAAATCCAACTTTTGACACTCTAACCAACTTGAAAAAATTGATTTTCTGAATATCATACCATTCAGTTTTGTGCTTAATATTGCTTTCGAGTCTACCAAGGTAGCGGAAACATTGTTTTCACTTTTCAAGATTGCCATTTTTTTCTCCACAAAATCAAAATTTGTACTTGCGTCACCCGTTTTAGGACTTCCTGAACAATATTGTTTCCTTGTGTCTGTCTTGAAATCCTTGTAGCGGGCAAAACTCTACGAAGTTATTGCAGGGATTGTGCGGATTGGTGTACAGATGGTTCCCGACGAAAATCATCATCCCCGGATTAATAGTATCCTCTGCGTATGCACAAACGTAAACTCCTTGTATTAGCCATAACTTCTACATTTTCCATCCGATTTAGATGATATTTTCAGGGATTGGCGCGTAGATGGTCTCCTATGAGGGTAGTGGAAGGTACTTAAAAATTGATGTTTTGAGATCAACTACTATGCATCGGATCATCTATACAATCGGGTTATTGATACGATGAAGCTATAAGCCACACCCACTTGGCAGAATATCTTTTTATTACTCAGGGAACATGAACTGAAATGAATAAAATTGGGTGCATGGGTCCCATTGCAGTTTAGTTGTGGGCCGAAAATTGCATCCAAATCGTCCCGTTTAAAAAACGTCTACCAAGTGGGTGTGGCACATAGCTTCCTCGTATCCATAACCCGATTGTATAGATGATCCGATGCATAGTAGTTAATCTCAAAACATCAATCTGTAAGTACCTTTCACTACCCTCATAGGGGACCATCTACACGCTAATCTGGACAATCCTAGAAAATATCATCAAATTCGGATGAAAAATGTAAGTGTTATGGCTGTTACAAGGATTTTACGTTTGCGCATGCGCAGAGGCTACTGTAAATTTTAAGGCCTTGATTTTTATTGGGGACCATCCACAACCTAATCCGCGTAATCCCCGAAAATGTCATCGAAATCGGGTGGAAAATGTGGAAGTTATGGCTGTTACAAGGAATTCACGTTTGCGCATGCGCAGTGGCTACTATCATTCGCTACTATCATTCCGGGGATGATGATTTTCATAGGGGACTGTCTACACAGCAACCCGCACAACCCTGAAAATTTGAAATCGGACAATAACTTTGTATAGTTATGCCCGTTACAAGGATTTCATGACAGACACACAGACAGACAGACACGGAACCAAGATTGTTCAGAAAGGTCTGAAACGCAAAACGCGAGTGAAAATTCTGATTTTGGAGAACTTTTTTTTTCATCCTTGAAAAGTGAATACAAAGCTTCTATTCCGCTACCTTGGTAGACTCGGAAGCAAAATTGTCCAAAACAAGGAAATAGGTAGCCATGGACAGGCAGACACGGAATTAAAATTACTCGGAGAGCCATGAAATGTAAAACCCGAGAGGAAATGTTTAGGAGACCAATTTTAGTTGGCCTCCAGCACGAATTCAAAGCTCCCCTACGTCCAGTAGTGAGAAAGCTAAATAATAAAGGAACCCAATGAGAAAAGTAAATTCATGCTCGCGTGTATGTAATAAAAATTCTCAACTAGTTAGACACGATATTTCGTGAATACTCTGAGGATAATGCTCTAGAGGAAGTGTCTTTTGGTGGATAAGTCTTACAATTATTCATACTTAGGTACTAAATAAATAATTGTCGTAATACTCGATCGGTAGAAAGGTGGATCAGCAACGTAAGTGAAGCGAACGCTTGAAATTAGTATACTATAATCTAGGATACCTACCTCTGCATCATCCCTGAGCGATGAAATTTTGTAGGACTGTTAGACTTGGGAGTACAATGGGGTTGGATCCCCACAATGGCTCGGCACTTTTCAGAGTGACATGGCTTTACATAACCCACAATTACGTCGGTCAATCTACTCATAAAATAACTTTAATACATACCATTAGAAACATAACCCACTTTACATAACACACGTTTACATAACCCACAATTACGTCGGTCAATCTACTCATAAAATAACTTTAATACATACCATTAGAACCGCCAGGAACTGTTGTTTTCGTAAACTGTCGAATTTTGTCAATTAGCTCAATAACAAACTTTATAGAGGTACGAGAAAGTTGATCTTTTTTAATGAAAAATGTCACTCTTTTTATCACATTTGTCCCATTTTCTCCCTTATTGAACTATCTAGAGTGTTCCCGTTTTTTTCTAACGATTCACAACTTTATTTAGAGAAAATTGACGGATTTTATCCTCAAAATCTGATTTTTGGAAGTGATAAGAAGTGATATGCCGAAACTATCCACGAAAAATTTACTTTGAAAGTTTACTACGTGGATGCTAAAAACAATAGGCCGAAAAGAATCCGTCAATCGAAAGAGAAACTAATTACCAACATAACAAAAAAAACGTCTGCCAAGTTGGGTGGGCAGTATAGCTTCCTCACTCATTGTAACATGGACGTATAGAATCAGTATGCACCCCCGGATGCAGATGTGACATACCTTGAAAAGGTTTTTGCTCCCTCTCCCTCTTTATCTTTCTTCCACTGTAATATTTAAGCTCACTCAGCTGATCAGTGACCACTCAGGCACCTTCAGCATTCTCCATTGACCCTGCCTCTCAAATTTCAGCTTCCTGCTTTCAACAGGAGAGGAAATGGCCTTGGAGCTCACTCAGCTGATCAGTGACCACTCAGGCACCTTCAGCATTCTCCATTGACCCTGCCTCTCAAATTTCAGCTTCCTGCGTTCAACAGGAGAGAAAATGGCCTTGGAGCTCACTCAGCTGATCAGTGATCACTCAGGCGCCTTCAGCATTCTCCATTGACCCGCCCTCTCAAATTTCAGCTTCCTGCGTTCACAGGAGAGAAAATGGCCGTGGAGCTCACTCAGCTGATCAGTGATCACTCAGGCGCCTTCAGCATTCTCCATTGACCCGCCCTCTCAAATTTCAGGTTCCTGCGTTCAACAGGAGAGGAAATGGCCTTGGAGCTCACTCAGCTGATCAGTGACCACTCAGGCACCTTCAGCATTCTCCATTGACCATTCTCCATTATCCGGCTATTGCTTGACCAATTTGATTGAAACTTATAGGGTGTCTCTTAGAAGTTAGTCCCTAACTAACCTCCAAATTTGAGCAAAATCGGTTCATTAGAAACCGAGAAACCGAGGTTCCAGGAAATTCACGTTTGCGCATGCGCACTCGCTCCTATTGGTCCGAAGGTGCTGAAATTTATAGGGGACCGTCTAGGACCTAACCCGCACAATCCCTGAAAATTTCATCAAACTCGGACCACAGGTTAGTATAGTTTTGCCCGGGATAAGGATTGACCACAGACAGACAGACAGACAGACAGACACGGAACCAAAATTGTTCGGGAAGCTCTAAAACGCAAAAAGCAAGTTGAAATTTTGATTTTGGAGTACATTTTTTTTTTCACTTCTTTCACGAATACAAAGCTTCCCTACCTTCGGTAGTGAGGAAGCAATAATAGTTAGATTCCGACAGATAGAACCAGAGGAAACGGCTCAAACATAGTTGAAAAAACGCTGCAAATCATTGCTCAAAGGTTTATTATTTTCTGTATAGATCATCCTTCTGTATAGATCACTGGTTCTCCATCAATAGCACCTACCACCATCTGTATTCTCCCTTGACCTTCCCTCTCAAATTTCAGCTCCTGCGTTCAATAGGATTGAAAATGGCTTCGGAGCTCACTCAGCTGATCAGTGATCAGAAGAGTGAAGAAGATCTCCTCGAATGCTGGAGACGCCTGGAAGAGCACTTCCATTCAATAGGATTGAAAATGGCTTCGGAGCTCACTCAGCTGATCAGTGATGTGAGGAGTGAAGAAGATCTCCTCGAATGCTGGAGACGCCTGGAAGAGCACTTCCATTCAATAGGATTGAAAATGGCTTCGGAGCTCACTCAGCTGATCAGTGAGCAATGATTTGCAGCGTTTTTTACCTACAAACATTGTTTTTACCTACCAATTTTTTTTTACCTACCAACTATTGGTAGGTACTACCTACCACACTATAATGGCTTCACACCTTCACAATCAAGTTTATTAGAAAGAACTAAACGCTTCACACTCGATTCGAAAAATAGAAAGCTTGATATGGAAATTTGATTACTGGTTACGCAGAAGGCAAGACTGTATACAAATCGAAGAAATGAACAGCGATCGCATTTTAGTCAGATAAAATTTGAACGGCGATTAGACCTCTTTTGCGATTCACACTCATGATTCTGTTTTATCGAAGGAAAACCTTCAAATACTCGTAGGGACCGAACGGTTTGTCCTACAGAGCTCCGGGTGGTCTCAAAAATTTTTAAAAATTCTGTACTATTTAAAATTTGTGAAAAAACGATACCTTTATTTCGAGAGTTTTCGAGCTAGGGCACTCTTGAAAATTTCAACCCTTAATTTTCACCCCTTAGAAGTGACCTACATCAACCAAAAGCTTCGCGGCACAACTAGACCCCAAATGGAGCCCATATACCAAATTTGAACCAAATCGGTCCAGTATTGCTAAGAAAAGTGCCGCGTACGGCGTACGGCGGACGGACGGAAATTTTTTTATTCGATTTTCGTATTCTACGTACCTTGAAACGTAAAACATCAAATTTTGAGGGGGGGTTAAAATTTTTTTTTCTTGCTCGATTCCAAAGGCTTATTATTGAAAATAATAAACCAAAATAAATGCTCAGTAGAGGTGTTTTAAGTTTTGAGCGCCCGATGCGACGTGAAAAATATTTCTGTCCGCTTTGCTCCTTATTCACTCGTTTACACACTTTTTCTTCCTCCATAATACCAAATAATTTTATGAGATTCTGAAGGAGTTTCAAAGAAAAAGAAGAAGAATGAAGGAAGGTTTTTAAAACCATAACAACGCAACGTTTTTCTCACTCCATTGTCCGTTCATGCTCCGTTCGTACGCGCGGAGTCTCGCGTTTTTGTACGTATCTTGGCCCGCTGTAACCAGTGTGTACGCCGTACGGACTTGAGAATGTTTTAAAATGTTCCTTAATAAGTCTACATAAATTAAAAAAAATCGAAAATTTTTTTTGTTCGGGTACCCAACCCCGAAGTGAAAAACCAGCAGGGGAACACTGTCGAGCTAATGTTTTTCCCGACAAGGTGGAAATTTAGTACAGTTCGGGCACGGTAATCGTGACATTAGTATCCGTCCCTAAATACTACAAAAGAGAGCGCAGTTTTTACACTGCCTGTTCCATGTTATCTTCTCTGATAAGAGCTCCTGAATAAAAATAGTTGTGCGATTCGTTTTTACTAGCCACGTCTTTTTACTGTTTTCGCCCTAATATACTACAGTAATAATATTAAGAAACCTACACAACTGGGCCCAGCAACGTTACCCGCTAGAATTGGAATAATTCACGTCTAGGTATGTTCAGAAAATACCGAATTTTTTTTAGGTACCTTGAAAATCCCGATGTGCCAAAAAGGCAATAATTACGTACCAAGTTTGGATGAGCATGAAAGTCAGTGAATCAATTTTGAGTTTCCCAAAATATATTGAAGGTGGAGTATCAAATGACATCACTACAACTTTCTTCTTCATTTCATGTTTGAGAGGGGGTCCTCAGAACCTTTATAGCTATTCTCTAATAATCTCAACAGTCTCTATGGCCACAGAACATTCAAGATGAAATGACGGTTGATAGCACGGCGCTCCTCCGTGCTTCCTCTAGTCGTTAACAGAAAATGAAGAAACCATTACAACCATTACCATCAGCAAAAGTGGGCAATGAGAATTATTAGGGCGCGCGTGGTCAAGCGATGTCTTCGAGATGAGATAATTGGGCTTACAATGAACAGATCAGAGATCATCGAATTATCTCCAGTGATATCTCACGTCACAGGTAATTACTCCAGAGTTAAGACATCAATCATGTCGTTCCTTTCAAGCGATTGGTGGATTAGGGACTCTTGAGAACGATTCGCTACTAAAGAGATGGCGCTTCCTTTGCCTCAAGATTGATAAGATTAATAGCCTCCTAATGAAATACCTTTTCTCAACAGTAGCATTTATGGAGAAATGAAACCTCGATTGATTTGCTTTCATAGCAAGGGTGTAGCAACTGATCAAATTAGGAAAATACTTTGTTTGTGGCTTATTCAAAAATCAAAATTTGAAAATAGAATATAACAAGAACAATCTATACATCACACATACTCACACAACAAATAAATTTCAAAAATAATAAAGAAAAAACGTCTGCCAAGTGGGTGTGGCTCATAGCTTCCTCGTATTCATAACCCGATTGTGTAGGAGATCCGATGCATAGTAGTTAATCGCAAAACATCAATCTCTAAGTACCTTTCACTACCCTCATAGGGGACCATCTACACGCCAATTCGAACAATCCTAGAAAATTTCATGAAATTCGGATGAAAAATGTAAATGTTATGGCTGTTACGAAGATTTTACGTTTGCGCATGCGCAGAGGCTACTGTCAATTTTGAGGCCTTAATTTTCATAGGGGACTATCTACAACCTAATCCGCACAATCCCTGACAATTTCATCGAAATCGGATAGAAAATGTGGAAGTTATGGCTGTTACAAGGAATTCAAGTTTGCACATGCACAGCGGCTACTATCAGTCCGGGGTGATGATTTTCATAGGGGACCGTCTACACACCAACCCACACAAAAAAGTCATCGAAATTGAAAAATAACTTCGGATAGTTATGCCCGTTACAAGGATTTCATGACAGACAGACAGACATGGAACCAAAGTGGTTCAGGAAGGTCTAAAACGTAAAACGCGAGTGGAAATTTCGATTTTGGAGAACTTTGTTTTTCAACCTTGAAAAGTGAAAACAAAGCTTCCGCTACCTTGGTAGACTCGGAAGCAAAATTGAGGCGTGAGGATACTTAAATGAACCAATGAAAAATTTGCGAAACTGTTAAGTAACAAAAATATTGAAGATTAAACTTTTGATTGCTATTATTGGGCACATGTTTATTACTTTACATAATGATGACGAATTTCAATGATTTGATGACGGGGGGTCTCGGAAATTTCTTGAGGGTTTGCTGTTAGGTCGTCGATACCGACTACGATGACTGCCTTTTATGATCAAAGCAGAACAAAATTGCAGATTCCTTCTTCCAATGGAAGCAAACAAGCGGCAATTTTCTGCAAGTACACGACTTCAAAACAGATTTTTCTTAAACCTCGAAGCTTCAACACATTAGTGATTAAAAAAAGGGAAAATTAAAAGTTCCAGTGAATTTTTTCAGTTTTTGAACTATAGACAATTTTTTGTAGGTTAAAAAAACCTGGAGAGCCCTCCAAAATCAATAGTAATACTCGCGTTTTGAGATCTGGAACTTTTTGAGCAACTTGGCTTCGTTTCTATCGGTCTGTGGTCGATCCTTATCCCAGTCATTACTAGCTGCGCAATTTTGATGACACGCTCAAGGTTAATGGAGGTTAACCTGGAAACGGTCTTCAAGAATTTCATTAACATCGACAAACAGTGCGCAAACGTGATTTTACCCAAACACCGGTTTCTCACGATCTAATATCGAGGTAATTAGCGGCAGAAGCCCAGGAAAATTCACAATAATTTCATCACGCCGTGACGTGGAGAAGCCACGGAAAGTGCGGAAATTGAGGAAAAAAAATCATTACCATAATCGCGTCCGATTTCAATCGTAGTTCCTGTTTGTCAATTTGGATAACTATCAACATGATTGTGAACACCTAGTTTCGGATTGGGGTCTGCGTGAGGAAAGTACTGATCACCAAATGTTTATTTTTATTTTTCTAAACTGTGCTCACGCTCGATAGCTGGGAAGGGGCGTGACGTCACAAATTGTTTTAACGCTTCAACTAGTAAGTTGTGAAGAAATTTTGGGAAAATTCACTCGAATTCTTGTCCTGGGCGAAGTTTGATAGTGCATAGAGCATTTGATAGTAGTCTACAATAGTCTACAATAATTGTAGACTATTGTATTCCAGTGGTATCAATCCTCTATTTGCCAATGAAAACTTACACCCAATGAATAACTGGTTAATATTTTTGAAGAACATGTACTAAAAATGGATAGCATGATTGTTTCTAGTAATAAATCAAGATACCCAAGGTAGGTATGCAATCCAGTACATTAAATAATAGAATATCTTAACCCTAATTGGACCACAGTGTCACTAGTGTTACCGAAATTCATAACATTATTATGAATTCCACAGTCCCAAGGGATCACCAGACTAGCTGGATTTAAATTACAATTTAAAAATTAATGGACAAAGCTGAATTTTTGAACCATTTTTGTACGTAAACAAAAATCAAAAATGATGTAACAAAAGTTTTGAAAATTTTTTCATCGATTTCCTTGGACATTTTTGTCATACAAACTCTATTTTGAGACTTTCAATAGCCCACAAAAATTCTGTGGTCCATTGAATTTTAAATTGCAATTTAATTTTGGTTACTCCGGTGACACCTTGGGACAGCTTACTGTGGAGTTCCTTAGATGTTTTCGGTGACACTAGTGATACCATGGTCTAATGATACCATGGCCTCTGCTCATGCGCAAACGTAAAATCATTCTAAGAGTAATAACTTCTACATTTTCCTCTCGAATTCTGGTAAATTTTCAGAGATTTTGCGGGTTGACGTGTAGATGATCTCTTATGAGGGTGCTTCGAAATTGATGTTTTGAGATTAACTACTATGCATCGGATCATCTATACAGTCGGGTTATGGACACGAGGAAGCTATGTGCCACACCCACTTGGCAGACTTTGTTTGGTTTGGTTCAACGGAAAAGGCTTATTTTTGTAAATAGGTAACACTTTTAATGATGAAAGAAGGACCCATGGCAGGACCACTCACACGAAAGCAATACATTTAAGGGTCCTTTCGAGGTTTTTGAGGACAGCAGGACCACGATCTAGAAAGTAGGACCTGTACTGTTGAAAACAGTACCTCTGGTCACCCAAACTATAATGCACAAACTCTTGACATTTCATCAAAATTTGGCCATGATAATAGTTTTGTCTAGGACAAAGGATTTTACAAAAAAATCCATTTAATCTTCAAATTAAATCAAATTTACATTTAAATTTTAATTAATATTAAATGTAAAATTAAATTAGTCATGAAATTCGAAATAAAATTAATTTCATTTATTAAAGAATTTTTAAACATTTTTGTCATGGAATTTAACCCTGATTGAGTGGAAAACCCAAAATTTGTTGTATCAGGTTATTTTTTTCAGGATGTGGTATAAATCCATTGCACCCATTCATATTTTTATGGCCCAATTGTTTCAAACGTACCTACGTATTTTGAAAAGTTACTGTTTCTGCAAGGTATAAAATCTATCACCGCAATATAAAAGTACGAGGTTGTTCAAACATTTTCCGACTCTTCCCAGACCGTTTCGGACGATGAGAAATCTCAGAGTTTTACGTTATGTGCACACTGGGGGTCACCTTGACTTAATTATGGGAGCTGCGAGTTTCGTAATTAACACCTTCCAAAAAAGTCTTCAACCGACAAAAAATACGGTTATTATAGATTCCTATCGTTTAAGCCTATCCGATTCCAGCGGAATCAATATGATTATTCATTTTTATTGAGACAGTCGTGGGTTGCTGAAAAAAAAACAAAAAAAAAAACAAAAAAACACACCCAATCCAGAACTGAAGCTGGTTGAAGGTCAAAATCGAAATAACAACGAATTATCTATACTAATGAATGCTTTGAATAGTAGAGAACACAACCTCGTTAACGTTTCCTATTTCCACCTGATCAAGGTTCCATTTTAATTCGATGTCTGAGGACCATCATAAATTTGGGCAAAAGTTCGAAAAATTAGGGAGCTCGATGAGACTAAATAATGCCTCCGCCAGCAAGGAGGTGAACGCCAAGATGATTGCCATAATTTGAGGAAATTACAAAGGAAGGATCCTACGCAGGAGTAAAATTTTGCTTCCTCACTATCGAGTTCAGAAAAGCTTTATGTTCGTCACAACAGGTACACAAATTTTGGGTACTCCAAAATAAAAACTTCCACTTTCATTTAGCGTTTTAGTAGTCTGAATAACTCCGTGTCTACGAGAGAATTCTTCGTCACGGGTAAAACTACCTGAAATCAAGATCCGATTTTGATGAAAATTTCAAGATTTGTGCAGAGTAGCTCTGACAACCTCTGCGCATGCACAAATACACTAAATTCTTGAAACAGGTACATCTAGTTTTCATTCGAGTTCGATGACATTTTCATGGATTTTGAGGACCCTGGGCGGTCTTCTATTTTCGTTGAAATCGGATGATAATAATATTACAAGTAGGAAAGTACATACCACCTAATAAATCAAGGGTATTACGCAGCACTACATTATGAACATTGACTATGTAAATAATAATTGCTAATGATTCCCATAATCAAACAGTGTTGAGGAAATTAAGTAGAATTAAATGATAATTATGTGAATTATGTTCTATACAATCCGATGCTTAAAATAATATTTGCGGCGTTTTTGACGTCACTTGCCTGACAAGTATAGCTATTAATTTTTCTCGGTAAGATATTTTTCTCGCGCTCAACCTCAACTTTTACCACGGAATATCCAGTCGATGACGATAATTGAAGAGCATTCTGATGAGATGTAATGTTAATGCGGAAGAATAAGAAAGGAATGCATCTACATTGGACGCAATTGATGATCGTTTCTCTTTACTTAGGTACCTTGTAGTTTTTATTGAGAATAAAAAAAAAACAGAGGTGGGTGTATGTAGGCCTTGAGGTCAAATGGGGTGTGCTCATGGGTTGGAAAAATTGTTTACTGTTATTTTTAATCTAAACTAGACCTCATCCTGAGAATTTTGACACCAGCCGTTCTCTTTTGGGATGAGTAGACCTTTTTATATGATTTTTCGAAGTTTCAAATGTTTATGACGTCACAATAATGTTGAAAATAAATATTCGTAAGGCATGGTTCGAAATGAGAGGGAGCTTCTACATAGAGAACTAAAGGTACTAACGATAGCAATGATCAATGAACAATATCAAAATCACCTCAAATTACTTACGGATGCGTCAAAAACCGAACGCGGAGTTGGAGCAGGAGTTTTCGATCCTCAGCTATCTTAAGCTTACCTATAAGCTTGCATCTTCGTTTCAGATAGCTAGTGTTGAACTTCTCTCCATAAAATTGGCTATTGAGAAAGCGGATACACAAATAATGCGCAAGGATATAGTGATATTTACAGATTCTAAGACCTCCTGCACCATGCTCAAGAACATTCACAAGGGGGAATCATCCAATTACTTGGTCTACGAAATAGCAGAGCTTATATTGAAATCAGATAAGAAAATGATAATCCAGTAGATACCGTCCCACATTGATGTGGATGGTAACGACAGAGCAGATGCAGCTGCTAGACAGGGTACAACATATCAAACTGTTGGCCCACGAATGTACGATGGAAGCCCAAATGTACAAGGAATGACAATCGTGGTACGATAACGAATCACTTGCAAGGGGCATATCATAACCAAATCATGACATCAGTAACGAGAAGTCCCAAACTCCTGGAACTACAGCTCACTCGAAGAGATATGGTACAGTTAATCAGGATTCGAACCGGACATGGATTAATCAATCGTTGCCTGAAAATGATGAACGTAGCAGACTCGGCATTTTGCGAATTTTGTGAAGATGCAGTGAAAGACATCGAACATAAATTGACCCTATGCCCATTATATGAAGAAGAAAGAAGAAACTACATCCCGTCATTAAGGAACTATCTAGATCTTCCCACTTTCTTGAAAACCGCAAAGAAGGATAATTATAAGTTATTAATTGCATTTATGAAAAAAGCAGGTATTAGATTGTAAAAATAACTCATAAATTGAAAATGTAATTACCTAATTCAACTGGTTATATGTTTAATAATAAAACGCAACCAAAAAAAATAATAAATGACGTCACAATGGGCTGGGAGGTTCCGCCCAGGCGGGAGGGGCGCTTGACGTCATAAACATTCGAAACTTTGAAAAATCATATAAAAAGGTCTACTCATCCCAAAAGAGAACGGCTGATGTCAAAATTCTCAGGATGAGGTCTAATTTCGATTAAAAATTTCAAAAAATCAGGCGAATCCCCCATTTTACAATCGTCGCAGAGCGATCACGGTCTTCAAAGAAAACCCGAACAAAAATTTATTTGCTATCTCCTACTTTCTAATTTCAGAAGAATCATTTCGTATTGTTCCTTTTAAATCAACTTTCTAAATTCGTATTTATTATGCACGCGAACAGAGGAAACATTACATTTAATTTCTAAATTCTTCATGTATTGTGATTATATGGTATTGGGTTTTCCCGTATTGTAGAATAAATAAATAAATACTCGCTGGACCCTCCTTGTATGATACTAAAACACGAAAAGACTCGGGTTTACACGTACAGTAGGTCATGGATTCTGGAATCTGACGATTTCGGACTGTCATATCAAACATCAATCGACTGTCCGAGAACGTAATAATTGTATTCGTGCGTTATAAATCCTTAGCTTGTTAACGAAACTAAAGACTGCAATAACAGTTACAAAGCTATGCTCAGTTACCTGCTTATTACTTAGGTTTTAAACTGAAGATATCAACATAATACAATTCTGGATAATTCACAACAATTATACTACTTTTCTATAATTGCAGGTAACTACATACATTAAAGTCCGCGAGATGATGTGAGATGTGATCAATCTGCTCGGGTTTTCACTATCGCTAACTATTCTTCCATAATCTTGATAACCTTCGCACTTCGTTTAGTTACGTTTACAAATCTTTTACCTTCCCGCAAAGAATCCACTCGGACGGAACACTGAGATTGCCAAATTCGAGAAGAAAACCCTGAAAAAACGGATGAGGTGAGCGACATTGGTGCAGCCGAGGGTCGTCCACCGCACAGAAGGGAGCGAGCAGCAAGGGTTCGCGGTCTCTCCAGTTCACTGCGAAGGAAAACGGTCGGTCAAGGGCGTTGCCCGATTTCTAGGGCGAGGCCTCTCCATCACCCAAGATCGGTCGGAAGAAACCATTTTTTTGGACGTATTCCTTCTCGAACAAGGATTTTTTTTCGATTGATTTTTGACGAGGAAGGAACAGGTGCGTTTAAATAGAATCCAGGATGTTCAACAAGCAAATTGGTAGTTTAACTATTCACAAAATGGGAACCTTGGAGGGTCCTTCACCGAGATTAGTTTGTTTTGTAACATCATTCAGATTATCATGGATCAATAAGATTATCTTCTTGGTTTATAATATCGTATTGTAAAGGAGTACTTATTACCTGAATGACTACTCTCGGAAACAACAGGAAATGTCGGGTTTCTACCTCTAATGAGGTTCTGACGCGCATAGTACCAGTTTTACCAGTAACTTGAAATTCCCAGTTCAACATTCTGTCGACTATCAATACCGATGTGATTGTGTCAAGAATGTTAATATAGAATATCTTTAAACTCCCTCTGAATAGGAGAATAGGTACCTACTTATCACAAAATAAATTCGGGAATATAATTACTGTTTTTTCTTCCGAGTTTACCAAGGTAGTGGAAGCTTTGTTTTCATTTCTCAAAGTTGAAAAAAAAAGTACCCCAAAATCGAAATTTTCATTTGCGTTTTACGTTTTATACCTACCTCCTTGAGAAATGAGTGAATTTTTTAGGAACATGAAGCTATTGTTATAGACTAAAAATTTAAAGTATGAACTCTTTTGATTCTTTAAAAAAACTGCAATCTGTTTTGGAACATTAATCGTTTTAAAATTTTTAAAACGATATAAATAATATTTTTTTATATTTTTTTTTAGAAGTTTTTCCAAAAACTACCTATATACCCGAAAACGACCTTTTTTAAATCTTCCGGATAGTGTTTTTTTTAAAAATCTTCATGATTTTTGCTAAGGATCTCAAATATGACCATGGTGCGCAATCGTGCGCAACGCACACCAACTTCGTTTTTGCAAATGAGACCACCCATTTTGGTTTATTATATTCAATAATGAACCTTTGGAATCGACCAAGAAATTTTTTTTAAACCCCCCCTCCAAATTGGTTGGTTTACGTTTCATGGTACCTACGTAGAACTCAAAAATGATTTTGATGAAATTTTGTATGTAGGCTCTTTGTACTTAGAAATTGATGTTTTGAGATCAACTACTATGCATCGGATCATCTATATAATCGGGTTAAGGATACGAGGAAGCTATGTGCCACACCCACTTGGCAGACGTTTTAGACTTCAATCATTTGATCTGTAGGTAGGTCAGAAGTTGATGGAATGTTTTTCTATGTTGAAGGAATCAGTAAGGTCCTGATGCAAGCAGTCCTTTAGAAACATCTTAGCTCTTTCAATTTCGATACTGGTCAAAGTAAGCACCCCCTTGGGATTTAACAGGGTAATGAACGGGTTGGTGCCACTTCAAATAGGTGCCGTACTTAATGCTGTAAATTATATATATTATACTATATGTCTAGATGAAGAGTTATCTTTCAAACGGGCTTATATCCACTTGGAATGTTTTGTGGGAAATCGAGAAAACTAATTTCATGGCGAAGGAAGTTGTCTAGGGTTCCCAAATCTTCCAAATAGATTGTTCATAAAACAGTCGATTGTAAGATGAAATTTCGAAATTTTTGCATGCGTTTTGAGGGAGACACGGCCATTTCTAATTTGGATATAAGCCCATTCGATGTAAAACGATGGATATGAGCCATTTTGAAGAAAAAAAAAACGCGTTTTTGGTTGTAGGAAGAGAAGTCACATTTTCGTTTTTTTTTCATTTAATAAACATTTCTTTTGAACATTTGACAAGACATTGATCAAACTTTTTTTTGACATTTTTCTTTGAGAAAAACTTGGAAAAAAATAAAGCAAGGCATTGAACAAACTTTTTTTACCTTTTTTCTTTGAGAAAAAATTGGAAGAAAAATATAACAATTTGTTGGTATGGTGGGTATTAAATATGTAGTTCGCCACAGTCCATGTCCAGGCAATCACAGTCAATTAATTCTTCAACGTCATAATCTTTAGCTTGATCTAGTAAGGGTATGTACCACTGAAGGTCAGGCACGGTTCTCCAGTTTTCCTCAAAATGGGATTTGAGAAGGTGGGCAACTGTTTTGGTTTATTATTTTCAATAATGAACCTTTGGAATCGACCAAGAAAAAAAAAATTTTAACACCCCCTCAAAATTTGATGGTTTACGTTTCAAGGTACGTAGAATCCAAAAATCGAATAAAAATTTGGCCGTCCGTCCGCCGTCCGCCGTACGCGGCACTTTTGCCACTTAGCATTGACCGATTTTGATGAAATTTGGTATGTAGGCTCCATTTGGGGTCTAGTTGTGCCCCGAAGCTTTTGGTTGATGTAGGTCACTTCTAAGGGTTCCAAAATCAATTTTAAAATTTTGAAAACGCCCTAACTCAAAAAATTTCGATATAAAGGTATTGTTTTTCCTTCAATTTAAGATTCTATGAAATTTTTAGAATTTTTTGAGACCACGCGGAGCTCTGTAGGACAAACCGTTCGCTCCCTACGAAAATTTAAGGGTTTAAATTGAAAAATATATATATATAAATCAAAACACGAGTGTGAATCGCAAAAGAGGCCTAATCTCCGTTCAAATTAGAGCTGACCGAAATGCATTCGATGGTTGGTGATTTGGAATTTTTTTTTTTTGATTTTTTTTTCGATTTTTTTTTGATTTTTTTTTTCCTTTTTTTGATTTTTTTTCATATTGGATGGATGGTGATTTTGTAGACGAGTGATCTATATAGAAAATAATAAACCATTGTGTAATAATTTGCAGCGTTTTGAATAGATGTGATTACCATTTGAACAGAGAAGTGTGATGTCTGGCACTGGGCGTTTCTTTTCAAACGTGGTTATCTAGCTATTTATCAGCTATTTCATTCTAGCTTATTCATTCATTGGAATTTAATGAGAATTACGCGAGCTGAAAACACAAGACAAAACCCTTCTACGTCATTAGTTTTATAGAATTTACACCTATCTCAGTTTTCCTTTCCTGTTTGTACGTTTTCAGTTGTAATCCGTTTTACTTGGGCCTCTATTAGAACTATGGAATGAAATTAACCTCGCAAATAGAGCAAGGGAAAAATATACTATGATTAGGTCATTGGCAATGCAAAATAGTGAATATACCACGGGCCTACATCACCCGTCACAGGGCTTCTCATTCTTCAATCTTCTCTTCTTCATTCCCCTTCCATGTTCCATTTCCCTTCCATGTATCAGCAGCAGAAAGGTGACGCCCCTTCCGAGACTCCTGCCCTTCATGAGTGACATGTTGCCCGTCCGCAACGGTCCTGTACGTCCTGGAGCCGAGGCCGAAAATCGCACTTCATTTGGGGATACGATTTGAAGACAAATTATGAAAATGAGAAATGAGGGTATCTAGTTAAGTTGTTTCCATGTACTGCAGTTAGTATTCGATCGAAAATTTGAAAAGTCTCGAAGAAGATGAATCGTTACCGCAAGAATATCCAAGTAGGTAAATCTAGTTTTTTCACGATTCAGTTCAGTCTGCCGCTAGAAAGCAACGAAATACCGATGGCAGACTGTGTTACAAAGTTTTTACTTACGTGGTAGTACCACATGCCAAAATTGCAACTTTCCCAAAATGCATCAATTTTAACCCTCAAATTTGCATTTTTGGTTTATTATTTTCAATAATGAACCTTTGGAATCGACCAAGAAAAAAAAATTTTAACACCCCCTCAAAATTTGATGGTTTACGTTTAAAGGTACGTAGAATCCAAAAATCGAATAAAAATTTGGCCGTCCGTCCGCCGTACGCCGTACGCGGCACTTTTGCCACTTAGCATTGACCGATTTTGATGAAATTTGGTATGTAGGCTCTATTTGGGGTCTAGTTGTGCCCCGAAGCTTTTGGTTGATGTAGGTCACTTCTAAGGGTTCCAAAATCAATTTTGAAATTTTGAAAACGCTCTAGCTCAAAAAATTTTGATATAAAGGTATTGTTTTTCCTTTAATTTTGGATTCTATAGAATTTTTAGGATTTTTTGAGACCACCCGGAGCTCTGTAGGACAAACCGTTCGCTCCCTACAAACATATTGTTTAGTAATGCATGCATTCCAGGGGACGTCCCATTGGATAAGCATTAGATCAGTTTAACCAGTTGGTAAGCGATAAAACTGTTTCACTCGATGTCATTTATTTATTACTTTAGACAAGAAATAGTGACCCCCCCTCCCACCTCACCCTTATCCACCATAACATTTCTAGCGGCGTGGGAGCCTCGAATCTGAAGAGCATTTGAAAATCCATGATCTACGATACCCAACATGCGAATTCGAGTTCACCCCCCCCCCCCCCCCACCACCACCCCAACACCAACAATGGTGCCAGTCTGGCACCAAAGCGGAAATACGTCGTAACATTGAAGTTTCATCTATTAGTTTTAATAGGCAGTCCGTCGAGGTCAACGTCCGTATTCAAGGTGAAACACAAAAAAAACCCACGAATTATGCGGTTTCTGGTGTCCTGGCACCATGGTGGCACCACTATTAGTTCCATGGTGGCACAGAGAATAATTCATGAAAATCCAGAGGTATAATGAGAATTTTTCCTCAATTTCAAAGGTTGGGTACAATTAGTAAGCAGTAGAGGAACCGAAATATTGAAAAATCTGATAATTTGTGAATATTATACCCCCACCCATCCCCTTCCCTTGCAAATTTTGGTACTCTGGTAAAATCATGTACTACTCGGAAGTTATTTGAGTCAAACAAAAAAAGAAACACGCAAATCGGTTGGAAATTGAGGCCTGGGCAGATTTTACAAGATTACCCCCGCAAACGCACGTTTTTTAAGCATTAACCCCCCTTTCCCCCCCTTAAATAGCAAAATTCAAAATTTCGGCGCCGTAGTGCACAACTAGATAGTTTTTCGCTTGGAAGAAGAAAAGAACCACGAAAATCGGTTGAGAACTGAGGCCTGGGCAGACGACACAATATTATGCCCAAAAACGCACGTTTTTTGAGCATTAACCCCCCCTTTCCCCTCCTTAAAAGGCAAAATTCGAAATTCCGGCGACGTAGTGCACAACTAGATAGTTTTCCGCGACGAACAAAAAAAGAACCAGGAAAATCGGTTGAGAACTAAGGGCTGTGCAGACGACACAAGATTTTGTCACACACACACACACATACACACATACACACACACACACACACAGACATACACCTATGGTTTTTTTCGCGGATTTGGATTCAGAATGGTCTAAAACGGATTACTGTGTGGTTATTTTTTTTTCTGTTGAGTGTTGTCCAACTTCACCCCAGATCGATCGCATAAGGACGCCCAAGTCTTACTGTGGGACGTCCTAAAAATGTAAGGGTTTATATTGAAATATATATATATAAAAATCAAAACACGAGTGTGAATCACAAAAGAGGCCTAATTTCCGTTCAAATTAGAGCTGACCGAAATGCAATCGATGGTTGGTGATTTTGATTTTTTTTTTGATTTTTTTCATATTGGATGGTTGGTGATTTTGTAGACGAGTGATCTATATAGAAGAATAATAAACCATTGTGTAATAATTTGCAGCGTTTTTTGCTTCCGAGTCTACCAAGGTAGGGGAAGCTTTGTTTTCACTTTTCAAGGTTGGAAAAAAAGTTCTCCAAAATCGAAATTTTACGTTTTAGACCTTCCTGAACGATTTTGGTTCCGTGTCTGACTGTCTGTCTGTCTGTCATGAAATCCTTGTAAAGGCATAACTATACGAAGTTATTGTCCGATTTCGATGACATTTTCAGGGATTGTGCGGGTTGGCCTGTAGATGGTCCCCTATGAAAATCATCACCCCCGGACTGATAGTAGCCGCTGTGCATGTGCAAACTTGAATTCCTTGTAACAGCCATAACTTCCACATTTTCTATCCGATTTCGATGAAATTGTCAGGGATTATGCGGATTAGGTTGCAGATGGTCCCCTATGAAAATCAAGGCCTCAAAATTGACAGTAGCCTCTGTAAATGCGCCCTGTGATAAACACAGGAGCCAATGAGTTATGGCAATGTCACCTGTTGTGAGATTAGCTCCCTACTGGTTATCGTAGACTCTTATCTCGTGTTTCCTTTTATCGGTTAGGCGAAGAATAACATTTGAATTATAAGCGGAAAACATTAGTTTGTATATAAGCCCTTTTGATGAGAAATGAACCACGAACATACCAGGAAATGATGGATAAGAGCCACTTTGAAAAAAAAGTGTTAATTGAAAACAACGGAATGGATAAAAGCCGTTTTGCCGGCAAACCTGATTTTTAGCTAGGTTTTAATCTGGACACAAACTGTTTCGGAAGGAAACCAACTGGTGGAGTGATAGGTCTTATCCCAATGAATCGGAATCCGTGAAAAAAAGTGTAGAAAATGGATATAAGCCCGTTTGAAAGAAAACTCTTCAGATAAGTCTCTTCTTCTTCTTAGTAAATAAATCCTTTCGTTGTTTACAGGTACCTTGACACAATGCATCTATCTACGAAATGTCCCTCATTGAAATAATCACGTCGGGTCACCCGTTTCAATGACTGTTTTTACTTTAAAATGGCGCTAATGAGCCCTTTCCTTTCCTGTGCTCGGATTTCCGATCCCAACGGCAAAAAAACGAGCGAAAATATCTTTTAGGAGAGAAAGCAGGTCTCAGGTTAATAGGTAGGCAGCTTTAGGTCAGTAATGATCTTCTTCAGATAAAATACCAGTATAGTTGATGAGCTGATCATGATGCTGGGGGATGCGGTTTCAGTCAGGTACGCCAGTCGCGGTTTCAGTCTGAATTCGCAGTAGGCGTTCCAAAGCCAATTTCAGTTTATTTTCAATAATGAACCTTTGGAATCGGGGAAGAAGAAAAGTACCCCCCCCCCCCCCCACTTACCCTTGAGAATTCGATGGTTTACGTTTCAAGGTAACATCTAGAACGCGACACTTGGCGTAGTTCTCGTAGACCAAATTTGTCGAAATTCGCTATATCGGCTCCATTTGGGGTCTAGTTGTGCTCCGAAGTTTTTGTTTATTGTCAGTCACTTCTAAGGAGTAAAGCGCCATAGATCGAAAACTTTCGAAGTAGGTACAGGTATTGTTGTATCAACAATTTGAAATTTTCTCAATTTTAAGAATTTTTGACACCACCTAGAGTGAGACAAACCGCTCGCTTAATAAGGATAATAATTACCTGAATGATGAATCTTCCACGACGTTTTTTCGTCAATTCAAGATAGTTTAAAATTTTAAGAAACAAATTGTACCATCCAGGCGAACAACAATATTCAATTATTATTGTTTACCCTTTGCCATAAATCAATTTGAATTTTTGGCATACCAATTTGAACTTTTGGCATCTCAATTTGAACTTTCGGCAAATCCATTACGTTTCGACTACTACTGGAGTCCTTGTCCACCTTTATTCCTTCTACGATGTTTAATAAAGTTTCTCTCTTTCTGAAAAAAAAATTGAATGGCGAACTTTACAGAAAATTAATAAAACGTTGTTTAATAATTTGCAGCGTTATTTCTTTATGAAAATCAACAGTTTGAGCCTCTCGTTAGCAACCCTTTGCCAGTCGGAGGGTCCAGCAATGGCGTCAAGCCGGTCGTACAAGTTCGTGAAATGCCTCAAAGCGGGATATCCGCCAGCGGTCATCGCGGAGATGCGGTTCTTGAGCAACTCGAGGATTTCATCCGTTTCTGGCAGACGGCATTGACCCAATAAGAAGCGTGAATCCTTTTACTATGCATATGTATTTTTTGTTGTTGTGGTAAACACCTTCTTTTCCGATCCATCGGCTCCCTTTTTTGTCATGCCAGCTTTTGTATGTAAGAAAAAAAAAGAAGGTTTGGCGACTGAAGGACGCTTTGTGAAACACCAAGTAGAAGGTATACAGTAATCACGTGCCAAAGATAGCAGAGATGCAGGAGCACAGTGATACGTACATGGGTGGGACAAACTCTCAAACTCCAAGAATGTTTCTTATGAGACGGAAAAACACTTTGGAATGTTGGGAGCAGATGTATCGTACATGAAGTCCATTCAACAACACTCACTACCGACGTGGGGAGAGAATCTTTGTATTCTTGCAATAATTGGAAAATCAAAATGTTCACTCGTATTCAGTGCTTATTGAGCTATTCTGGTTACTCGTAACTGTCATGTGCAAATGTAATTTTCCTTTACATCCACGAATTCAAATAACTTCAGGATATTCAATCAAGATACTTAAATTCAAGATACCGACTTGAATAATATATATACAATTACGACTGATTTTGTTTACCTACCAATCAAATACTACCTTGAGAGAAGATAACAGAACAATGGCGTAGGAGGGACAATGCCAAATTTCGAGTGGTTATATGGAGAGGTAAATAGTCAATAATTTTGCCAGGCATTCGTACGAGTAAAGAAGAGAAACAATATTTATCAAAGAAGATAAATACATTGTTTATCAATATATCATCTCAGAAAGACAGCACTTCTATTGAGGATTAGACTGAAAAAATTATTTACTACAATAGGTAATACCTATTCAGGTAGGTACTTACTTACTATTACCTAAGGCAGGTAAGTACCTAAATAATTATGTACATATCTAAATGAACAGGTAAAATTTCTCGTACTTAGTATGTGAACACTTTTTTCAATAATCAAAACTAGGTAGAATCTACACAGAGAATTTTGACAAAAGTGCGGATAGATCATGGAGGCACGATTTCTCAAATTTTGAGCAATCTTACGGACGTCAAAGACATAGATAAGTGACCGGTACGCTCCCATCTCTTGATAGAAAAAACGCTGCAAATTATTACACAAAGGTTTGTTATTTTTTATATAGATCACTAGTCTGCAAAGAACACGGCTTTGCCATTGTTACCACCAAACAACTTGAAGAAAAACATCGATCGTATTTCGGTCAGCTAAAATTTGAACGGAGATTAGGCCTGTTTTGCGATTCACACTCGTGTTTCTGACTTATCGTAAGTCCAACCCTTAAATTCGCGTAGGGAACGAACAGCTTGCTCTACAGGGCTCCTCGTGGTCTCAAAAGATTCTACAAATTCTATACTATCTTAAATTGATGGAACAACAATACCTTTACATCAGAATTGTTTGAGTTAGGGCGTTTTCAAAATTTCAACTTTTATTTTTCAACCCTTAGAAGTGATCTACATAGAGCAAAAGCTTCGGGGCACTAGTAGACCCCAAATTTCATACCAAATTTCAACAAAATCGGTCAGTGCTAAGTGAGGAAACTACCGCGTACGGTGGGCCAATTTTTTATTAGGACGTCCCACAGTAAGACTTGGGCGTCCTTATGCGATCGATCTGGGGTGAAGGAGGACAACACTCAACAGAAAAAAAATAACCACACAGTAATCCGTTTTAGACCATTCTGAATCCAAATCCGCGAAAAAAAACCATAAGTGTATGTCTGTGTGTGTGTGTGTGTGTATGTGTGTGTGTGTAACAAAATCTTGTGTACTCTGCCCAGGCCTTAGTTCTCAACCGATTTTCCTGGTTCTTTTTTTGTTCGACGCGGAAAACTATCTAGTTGTGCACTACGTCGCCGGAATTTCGAATTTTGACTTTTAGGGGGGGGGGGGAAAGGGGGGGTTAATGCTCGAAAAACGTGTCTTTTTGGGCATAATCTTGTGTACTCTGCCCAGGCCTTAGTTCTCAACCGATTTTCGTGGTTATTTTTTTCTTCGACGCGGAAAACTATCTAGTTGTGCACTACGGCGCAGGAATTTCGAATTTCGCCTTTTAAGGGGGGGAAAGGGGGGTTAATTCTTAAAAAACGTACGTTTGCGGGCATAATCTTATAAACTCTGCCCAGGCCTCAATTTCCAACCGATTTGCGTGTTTCTTTTTTTGTTTGACTAAAATAACTTCCGAGTTGTACATGATTTCACCAGAGTACCAAAATTTGCAAGAGGAGGGGATGGGTGGGGGGATAATATTCACAAAATATCCAATTTTTCAATATTTCGCTTCCTTTACTGCTTACTAATTGTACCCAAGCTTTGAAATTGAGGAAAAATTCTCATTATACCTTAGGATTTGCATGAATTACTTTCTGCACCACCATGGAAATAAAAGTGGTGCCACCATGGTTCCAGGGCACCAAAAACCTCATATTTCTTGGGTTTTTTGGTGTTTCACCTTGAATACGGATGTGACATTCGACGGACTGCCTTCTAAACCTAATAGATGGAAGTTCAATGTTACGACGTATTTCCGCTTTGGTGCCAGACTGGCACCATTGGTGGTGATGGGGGGGGGGGGGGTGAACTCGAATTCGCATGTTGGGTGTCGTAGATCATGGATTTTAAAATGCTCTTCAGATTCGAGGCTCGCATGCCGCTAGAAGTGTTATGGTGGATAAGGGTGAGGTGGGGGGGGGGTGTCACTATTTCTTCTCTAAAGTAATAAATAAATTACATCGAGAGACAAATAGTCTTATCGCTTAACAACTGGTTAAACTGATCCAATACTTATCCAATGGGACGTCCCCTGGAATGCATGCATTACTAAACAATATATTTCGATTTTTGGATTCTACGAACCTTGAAACGTAAACCAACTAATTTTGAGGGGGTGGGGGTTAAACTTTTTTTTTCCTTGGTCGATTCCAAAGGTTCATTATTGAAAATAATAACCCTCTTCCTTGGTTTCGTATTCGAAAAACTGTTCAGAAGTCCACATGAAAATGAATTATGCAATCTAAAGAAAGCTAATTGTGCCTCATTTTGTCATCAACTTTCGGAAAATTAATTTGAACTATTTGCAATTCAATTTGAACGTTTGGCTAATCAATTTATCATTTACGCTTTGACAACTCTAGAGTCCTTGTCCGACTTTTTCACACGTATTAAGTTGAATAAATGTTTGTCTTTCTCTCTCAAAAATAAAAAAAAAAAAAAATTGTTCAACCAAATGATAGGTTTCGACATTTTCCCATATTGTTATCGGTTTGCCTACCCTGCTCATTGTCATACTGCCTGTTTAATCATTCTAATCTTCAGTTAAACCATCAAAAGCCCATTACGGTTAAGATATCATAGGTTCTTACCACATTAAATAATTCATTGTCGTTATAGGTCGTTCCGCGGACGCATCCTGGAAGCTGTGATGAGATAACTCATCAGGGATACGGACCGATGAGAGGTACTCGCATTGTTATCCAACCAGTCACGGTAAATGAACGCGAACAGCACTTATCGTTAGGTTGGTGAACTTCTCGTTTGATGAAATTGACTCTCAATTAATTGATACTTGCCTACCTGAATATCAGCTCCTCATATCTGTTATGGTCTACATACTTATCTTCTCTACGATCTAGGGAGATGTATCTACTAGATACTGATAACGATAAAATCGGTATGCGGAAGGAGTGGCTAGTTCATTGATCGATCCACCTCCAGGTCTGGAGAGACCGCAATGGGAAGACGGTGCTGCAAATTTATACAACTTGAGTACGATTATAAAGACGCTTATTATTTATTATATTTTCAATTGATTCATTCATTGTTAAACTACTTACGATAAAAACGCAGGCCAATTAAATCATTAACTTCACAATCAAGTTGATGATTTCTCGCATTTTAGAAACACCCATTCATGTTTTCAGGATACATACCTACTGGAGCTCCCATTGACTAGATTCTAGTGAAATTCGTCTGTAACAGCAAATATGTAGATCGACCAAACAAAACAGGCTACGCCAACTGATTGGGAATGGGATCAGGAATTAAACTCCTCCATTGCCAAGGTTTCGGTAAATTAATTATCTCTTTAGGGCTCGAAGGACGTTTTACTCAGAGAGCATACCAAGCGTCAATATGAAATGAGCTGAAGTTGCCACCATAATTATTGAAGATTAAATTTTATGGTATTAATTAAACACCAGCTTACGGGAAAATTAGTATGCAGAACAATCAGACAAATGTAAAGATGTATCACAGCTTGGAGAGAAGGTCATTTTTAATACGATGAAATTTAATCTCCAATAATTATGGTGGTATCTCCACCAGCTCATTTCATACTGAAGCTTGGTATGCTCACTGAAGAAGGTAATAAATTTACCAAAAGCTCGGAAAAGAGGAAGTTTAATTCCGGTTGATCCCTTTCCCAATCAGTTGACGTAGTATCATTCTAGAACCCATTAAAAACTGGCCAACAAATTTGATCAAAATTGGGCTATTACGACGAGGTATATATCGATTCTCTCGAGACATATCGATTCCCCGAGTTTCTTAAGATTTTGTTGTTCGAGTTTAAACTTTTTTCTAATATTTTACTTGGGATTAGGAATCAGTTTTTTTTATCCAGCTCCAAAAGATCCGAATCCATTTAAAGTTTAGGCTAATCTTTCGGGGCCTATATTTGTTCGATTTCATATTACTAGAATGAATTGCAGTTTCAAGAAATTTCATATACAAAACATACTGACAAAAAATTGTTATCAGAATCGATCAAGGAGCTCAATCCGAAATAATCAGACATATTTTCAAAAGGTTTTATCGCCTGGACCACTCTTAGTCACTTAGTTCACTTGCTAGCCAATGTACGCTGGATATAGAGCTGCCCTTCCCTACTGTGCTGTGCCAAGTGCGCCACGCAGCTCAATAATATGCGTAAGTTTATCAATACACACAAGCTACAATTGGAAACTGCATTTAATTTCCGAAATTTCATCAAAATCTTAAAATATTGTCGCATGGTCTCGCCCGTAACATATAAACAGCCACAGTACTAAAATAGAATGCTCAAAATCTGATTGAACATTTCTTGATTATGGAAAAGATTAATTTTTCCCTGCATCAACAATTTATATTAATTTGGAAACAATACTTTTCCACTAAAATCGATGATATTGTACATAAATATTTACAACACGATATTGTATCAGCAGTCAGCAGTCAGTTCCATCTGTCTGTTTGGTTTCAGGGTCTGAGATCCAACCCCTGACATTGAGGTGAGGGGCAAGATTGAATCACTACTTAGTCCCAGAGATGATGGAGGGAGGATTGTACCTCTTCTAGCTATGCCATCAGCCTCTCCTCCTCCCCATGGGGTTTGAGTTCAGCACCAAGTCCCACGGAGCCCATTACGTAGCTTTTCCACCTTTAGCAGTGAGGAAGCAAAACTGGAATGTTGATGACCTTATGAGTATGTGCGCTATCAGATCGAGTTGCTTTGTTTTACTCGGTAAAATGGACAACTCGTCGTCATTCCACGTCATCTTACAAAATTTCTATTCACTAATGGGCTGACCTTTTGAATGAGTCCTACGTGACAGACACGTCGTTCGGAAAATCATAAAACTGTTAGAACGAAAGTGTGGTTGTTCATTATTTTTGGACTCCAGCGTCTTCTTACGAAAAAAACAGATTCTCCTTTGACGAGAATAAACGTGGGAACGTCTTCACTGCCGCTTGTAATGGAGAGGCTCTAATTGCTTTATGGAGCACGTAGGCCAATGAGGAATGTGGCGATTAATAGGCAACGACAACAGCCTGACGGCCTTGATCGGCTGCAACGATAGGCACCAAGATACAATAGTGCACTCAGGGTCTGAACTTCAAGGTACGAAAAATTATCCTTCGTCCAAGATGGACAATATAAGAACATCTTAAACAAAAGAGAGAAGTTCCGAAAAGAGCAAAGAACCAAATTTCAGTAGCCTTAGATCATTATTTACATTATCTTTAAGTTATTTGTCCATTGTTTTAGCAAAAGCTTTGTATACACGCAGCAGGTCAACAAAATGTTGGTCCTCCAAAATAAAAAAAGTCACTCTCATTTTGAGTTTAACAGCTCTCTGAACAATTTTGGTTCTATGGTTTGTCTGGGTCCGAGGAAATGAAATAATGTATGATCACAATCTCCTATTAGTTTCATTGCAGTTGGACTAACTAAGCGAAATACTGAAAAATTCTACAGCGCAGAATTTAGTTACTCAATTCCAGGGTTTTAAGGGGATCTCTGTCGGTCGACGTTCGTTCCTCGTTCCAGGTCAGAATTTCGCCAAATCGAAGGGGCAAAAACTTAAAAAGTTGTACTTAAATTTGAAATTTCAAAGGATTTTAGAAATTCATTAGTGCACGGCCCTTGGGAATTCAAAAACTGAAAGATCGCAGCTGGAATCATCAAAATCGAACAATAATTGCCAAAGAAAAATGGGAAAAACTACTGAATAATGTTTTTCCATATTTCTCTGGCAATTATGGTTCGATTTTGATGATTCCGGCGGCAATATTTCAGTTTTTCAATTCCCAAGGCCCGTGCACTAATGAATTTCTAAAATCCTTGAAAATTTCAAGTTTAGCTACATTTTATGGGAAAACATAACTGAATTAACGGTTTTTCCCATTTTTCTCTAGCAATTATTGTTCGATTTTGTTGATTCCGGCGGCAATATTTCAGTTTTTCAATTCCCTAGGGCCGTGCAGTAATGCATTTCTAAAATCCTTTAAAATTTCAAATTTAGGTACAACTTTTTAAGTTTTTGCGCCTTCAATTTCGTGAAATACTAATCCGGAACGAGGAACGAACGGCGACCGCCTGAGACCCCCTTAATATATATTAAGAAAGATGAGTTGTAGGCTTGAAATTTCACAGCCAGAATCAAGGGAAATTTCAACATCGCAATAAATTCATTGAGTTGGTTATATAGGAAGCGAGTTTATATGTACAGGAAGATCATTCTTTGAAAGTGAAGGCTTGAATGTTATACTTCACTACCTACTGTGGGACGCTCTGAAGTATTATGACGCGCCGCCAATTACATTTTCCCCATTAATTGTTCCTTGTTTCAATTAATTTCTGAATAAAAAACTTACTTGCGATTGCGAAAGTTAAGTAACGTTATAAGTTACGTCTTTTCTCACTATTAATTAATAGTTATAATTATGTATTTTTTTCTACCAGTCCACTTATAAAACCTCCTTAGCTTCTTTTTGTCATTGATTGATGGTAGGTTCTTATCAACATTGATGGGAAAGACTTGGAACTAGACGCAAAAACTCAATTATGCTCGAGAATACAAAAGAACTGCAACCAGAACTTCATTCCCTATAATTATTCTCTGTCTCTGTCTTGTAAAATAAACAAATCTGCTGCATCATTACCTATTGCCGCTTCTCGAATTATCAATCTTCCACTTAAAATTAGTTCCAATCAAGGAAGCGTTGGTTCAACGTCTCGAAACTTTTAAGTATCCGAAATCAATGTTCGATGAGACGTCGATTCTGCACGGAAGGCACACGATCTCGGCCTTGATGTTTCGATTATCGCTCACGATAAAGGGATGCAGATATGTCATTCAAGAATGATTAGGCCAGAATCGAACTAACGGGTGGAGGAACGCTCCTAATCAACGAACCTTGAAACTACATTAGGCAGTATACATTACTCTGCAAAAGAATATTCAACGCGCCAAGCTCGTTGTGCAAAAGCAAACTTCAACCCAATTGCAAAACACGAGTGACATTTTTTTTAAATACCATGACATGCTATTATTAATATAATATATTATGTTGTTTAAACGATATACTAGATTCCACATTGAGAAGCAAATTCAAACAGGTTCGTGGGGGAAAATTCCGAAATTCCTTGTTTTCAGAGTATCGGTTGCCTCTAGTGATGAAGCTGGTCCAACCTGAGTAGCTTCATCCGACAGACCGATAGACACGGAACCAAAATCGTTCAAAAAGTTCTAAAATGGAAAAAAAAGGTGACACATGGTTTCCTCGTATTCATAACCGGATTGCATCTCCGTTGATTGTATCTCGAAACATCAATCTCTAAGTACATTGCACTACCTTCATAGTGGACCATTTTGGTTTATTATTTTAAATAATGAACCTTTGGAATCGACCTAGAAAAAAAATGTTTAACACCCCCTCAAAATTTGATGGTTTACGTTTCAAGGTACGTAGAATGTAATGTATGTAGGCTCCATTTGGGATCTAGTTGTGCCCCGAAGATTTTGGTTGATGTAGGTCACTTCTAAGGGTTCCAAAATCAATTTTGAAATTTTGAAAACGCCCTAACTCAAAAATTTTCTATATAAAGGTATTGTTTTTCTTTCAATTTAAGATTCTATAGAATTTTTTGAGACCATGCGGAGCTCTGTAGGACAAACCGTTCGCTCCCTACGAGAATTTAAGGGTTTTACGTACGATAAATCAGAAACACGAGTGTGAATCGCAAAAGAGGCCTAATCTCCGTTCAAGTTTTAGCTGACCGAAATGCGATCGATGTTTTTCTTCATGTTGGATGGTTGGTGGCTTTGCAGACGAGTGATCAATAAAGAAAAATAATGAACCATTTTGTAATAATTTGCAGCGTTTTTACACGCCAACCCGAACAATCCCTGAAAATTTCATCGGACAATAATTTCGTACAGTTTTGCCTGTTAAAAGGATTTCAATTCAGACGTAGACAGACACGGAACAAAAATTGTTCAAGAAGGTTCAAAACGTGAGTGGAAAATTTTGGTTTTGGAGAACATTTTTTTCAACCTTGAAAAGTGAAAACATTTGATAGGCAGCACGAATACATTGTCTGCATAGTAAGGAACATTATTTAGCGAATCTTGTCGCGGAATATTATTCATGGACTGGAATTACTTAAACGGCTGGGGACCCGAAATTACACTCTATAATACCTTTGAATGATCGCTCTCTGTACCAACGGTAAAACACTCTTCTAATTGTCACGTAGCATTTGCAGAAAGGGACATCATCATCATCATCATCAACTCTCAACGGGTTAGTCACGACGATCCTACCCTATACAATATTGTCGAGAAAATGCTAATGAATTGAAAGTTTAACTGTGGAAGTACTCAATTGAAACTAGTGGGCGAGTAATTGGTGAGCTTTCAACAGTAATACGTTCAAATTACTCCCCGCTTGCTATGTTCTTGATTTATTCCTCCTAACATGAGGCTGAGAAGCGTGACTCGGGAATATCAATCCGTTTTTTCTGATCCACACTTATACAGAAAATAAGCTTTGATTTAAAAAATTTATGGTTTGGTCCTGCGGGAGGGACCAGAGATCCTCCATCAAAGTACACTTTAGAGAACAAGTGGTTTTCGTATTTAAAAAAGTTCTCATACAAAATTGATTGTTTGAATTGACTTAGAATAACTTAGAATCTGTTAGGAACTACTGTCTCGGGGCTGCACGTCACTGCTCTCACTTCACATTTCAAATAGTAATAGCCTTGACTTGTTGATTTCTGATTCTGGAGCACATTACGCAGCACATATTTTAAAAGGTTTCTTTGTCTTTACTCGGGTCTTCATTCGCCATATTCCAAAAACAAAATTACTCAACATACGCAAAGTACCATTACTCAAAGTACACTCCTGTTCCATTCATTGCCAGATTTGGGTGAGTCAAAATTACTGCTGGCACACGGTTGAATTTTGATGACATTTACTTTCTCTTTACTGTCCACTAACTTAGCAGATGTTTTATATTTTTCCAACGATGCTGAAGTCCAAAGTCCCGACAGGATAACGTAGAAATCTAAGTTCTCTCGAAGGCTTTCTCATCGTGCAGGTGCCTTGATTCAATCAGATTACATGTCATTTGTTACGTTTCACGGTGTGTTTCTCACGGTTATCCAACTATAATCAACACCGTATCATTGTCTTATTCTCACTTGACCAAGCAAAAACGTAAATGGTAAAACTTATTACTGGAAAAAAAAAAATGAATCAGCTGAAACTTCGCTCAAACTTAGGTGACAGTTGAGGATTGACCTGCTGATTATTCTTGTTAATCTTCCAATCATCTGTTTAACAGGTGTACAGACTTAAAGAGCTACTCAACAGAACGCGGACAAGAGCATTTTTGCCTGTCCGTTTGAACGCCCTCTGAGCTGTTCACAAAATTTCACTGATGTTCTTGAAATTTGCGGATAATGACATCGCGAGTCTAGGAGGTTTAATATGTTGTTCTGTGTTTGCGGGGAACACGTACGTTCATACATTCTTCACAGCTCCCTATAAGGAGATAGTAAAATAGAGCATTTTATCAACTGCCATAAAGTGATAACACTAATTTCAGATTTAAAGAAAAAAAATTGGGAAAAGTATCAACGCTTTAAGTATATATATTTGTGCACCGAGTAGGTATTTGCGGCATCGCTAGTCACAGTGAATTACAGTGCGAACCGTCATGAAAAAACATACGATTTCACCTCACAACCGCCATCTGACCAACAGCATCGTGTCCCAAAATTAGCTCTCACTGACGATAAACGGTGCAAATTATTAGGCAAGTTTATCATTTTTTCTCTAAAGATTACCTATCTGGAAAAGATGGCGTTTGATTGCTCAGCTAAAATTTGCCTCACTTCCATCTGTGAACATTCATTACGATTCACACTTGTGTTTCTGATTCATCATTCGCACAAGCTACGTAGCATCGGAGACAAGAACTCCGTACAACGTCCGAAAGAGGCTAGTTTAGGTAGGCCTGAATTACGTGTGGGAAGGGGCAAGCAGTTCCTCTTGAGGTAGCTCAAGGGCACTACTTAGACGTGGGTGTGTTAAATTTGAAAACAATATTGCTCACTTTAAAAAAATTGATCGGCAGGGTCGTTTCAGAGAACACTATCTTAAATCGACGAAAGAAGTCATGAAACATCGCTCAGTGGATAGTGTCAAAAAATGCTTTAAAATTTTGAAAACTTTAAATGAATGAAAAAGTACGAGTATAGTACCTGTACGAGTAAATCAATCAGTTTCCAAACTAACGCATTTTCAATACACTTCCCACTTTTTACCAGGTAGAAGTGGCTTTACCAAGAGGAAAAACTTAGTCAAGAAAGAACGATGTATATAAATAAAAAACAAAGGACTCAAAATTTCATGACTGGAAGAAACGGTCGGATTATTTCCTCACCTGAAAAATGAACAAGAATACAATTATAAAGTCGAACATTTTTCATTGAGTAACAATTTTTATCACAAAACGCTGCAAATTATTACACAACGGTTTACTATTTTTCTGTATAGATCATTCGCCTGCAAAGAGCACGGCTATTCTATTATCAGTACCAACCAACCATATTTTCGCGCACATGATAGTGAACAAGTGTATTGGAAATAAACTAGAGTTGTAGGTAGTCCTATCCCGTTTGTTTTACAAGTGGAGCTCAGGGAGGGATGTATTCATGAACTTCTCAAAGAAAATAATTGGCTAGCTCCAGGTTCGTTTCGGCCTTGACGGGCCATCGCGCAATTTGGGAGGCCAATTTTCCGAAACATAATGGATGACCTGACATCTTCTCCAGGAAATATTCTGAATAAATCAGAAAATATTTAACTCAGGAACTTGCACAAAAAAAAACTTGTTTAAAAAGTTAAAAAACGAAAAAAAAGAGGAACACCTTTAAGGAAAATAATTTCTTCAAAATGGTTTCCTTGCAAAGGTTCATGTAGAGATCTACAAGTGAGGAACAAGAATGGAAAGAGAAAACCAACGTTACATCAACAGTATTTGGTTTTTAAAAACAAGCAAACACATTTTCTATTGAAGTAAAGTAAAATGTTTAAATTCCAATTATGTACTTTAATATTGGTACTTCAATAAAACAGAACGATTCTAAAAAAAAAGATCGAAAAAAAATTAAGCTATTGACTAAAGTAAAATAATAATATTAATAAAATTTGTTTAAAATTAATAAAAAAAATTTAATAGTCAAAATCAATTTAATACGACAAACATTGTTCTGAAACGAAAAATGTGATATCCATTTCCCCCCTGCCTTAACTGTTATGGCATTGGCCAGTTTTGTATCTTTTTTAGTATACTTTCATGCGGTTTGCGACTTTCCTAATATTTTTTAATTTCTTTGAGAGCGTCAGCAGTTTTTAAAATTCAAGATGTTATTACCTGATTACTGTCCCTCGACAGTGGAAAGTTGCGGAAGTCATCATGATTGACAAACCTGGCAAACCAATCAACGACAAGAAATCTTATCGCTCCATCTCACTCTTACCAATCATTTCTAAGCTATTTGAAAATATACTTTTGAAACGACTGAAGCCAATCATTGAGGAGAGAAATCTGATTCCCGGCCATCAGTTCGGGTTCAGGGAACAACATTCAACGATTGATCAAGTGCACAGGGTTACGAGAGTAATAGAAAAATGTTTTGAAGAGAAGAAAATTTGTTTGGCAGTTTTCCTTGATGTCTCCCAAGCTTTTGACAAAGTTTGGCATAAGGGACTACTAGCAAATATCAGAAAGACACTTCAGAATAAAATGTGAAGATGAATACTTAACGTTGAGGAACATAGCAGCTGTAGTACCCCAGGGAAGTGTGCTTGGACCGGTTTTGTAAGTAAAAACACAGTTGAAAAAGCTTCAGCAAAACTGCAGAATTCGGTGAGCTGTATCCATAAAAGGGCCAAACTACCCATGGAGGATAAAACTAAATGAAACCAAGTCAACAGCAAAACTAAATACCTCAAGATACCCCCGAGCCGTGTCCAGCGGGTGCCCAGAGGTGTGACGTTTGGTTCTTATAAGTTTGATGAAGTCAGGTCCTTCACCTATCTGGGGAACTTGGTCACGAATAGAAATCAAGTACAGGATGAGATATGCTCACGAATAATGGCAGGCAGCCGAGCATTTTATGCCAATATAAAACTCTTTAAGAGCCGTGTGATCTCCAGATCGATCCCTGGTGCGGCCTGTGGTCTCTTATGGAACAGAGGCTTGGACCATGCGGGCTGAGGCTCGACTGCGGATATTTGAGAGAAGGATTGTAAGAAGGATCTGTGGAGCGACCAGGGAGGGCCAAGGGTGGAGAGCAAGACAGAATGCAGAAATTGATGAATTATTAAAACATAAAGACATAGTCCGTTTCATCAAAGCTGGGCGCATCCAATGACTGGGACATGTCGACCGCATGCCAATGGAAACCTGCTCGAGAATGATGCTGCGAGCTAGGATGGAAACTAGGAGACGAAGAAGTCGTCCTCGGAGTCGCTGGCTTGACGATGTCTTGAGGTACCTCCGGGTGGTGGGATTGCGGAGGTCTCAGGCGGGTGACCGTGCCTGGTGGCGGAAGGGAGTTCGGGAAGCCAAGAGCCACATCGGCCTGTAGTGCTGTGTAGTCAGTTAGAAACTAAGTCAACGAATATAAACTTCACATATCGGAGAGTAAACCCTATTCCTGTTGAAATTAACTCTTAAACTATACTAGTAAAAAAAAAAATTAAATTAACTTAAAATTAAAATTAAATTTGGGAGGAGGGAAAGACAATAAGATTAGGGGTAGAGTTAGCCACCCGAACAAACTAAAATTCCGTCGTAACTCATAAGGATGGAACAAGAGCGATTTTCTATGAAAAACCACCTAATTTTCGGCCGCCGTTTCGAAAAATTGCAGTAAAATCCAAAAACGGATACCACCACGTGATTCAGCGTCAAAAATTAATGAAAAAACATGTATCACACTTGGGGTCTATCTTAATCTCAATTTTGGCACAATCCAGGGATTGCGCATGTTTGCACGCTCACTGGACGGGTTGTGCGGAACCAAAAAAAAAAAAAAAAAATCGGTTGAGGGGTCTAAAATTCATTAAATTTCACGTAGAATCCAAATCTGCAATAAAATTTTGATTTTAACAGTGGGGGGGGGGGGGACAACTCGCGAGCCACTGTATAAGCAAATACAGCTAAATACTTTGGCATGATTGAGAGACCAAACTGAGATGGAAAGAACATGTGGAAAAGAAGAAATCAACCTGAAGTTTAGGAAAATGTACTGGCTGTTGGGAAGAAACTCAGCTCACTGTGAACAATGAAGTGCTACTCGACGAGCAAGAGATAAAACCAGCGTGGGTGGTATACGGCGCCTATACAAATTCGGCGTCCATTTGAACAAATGACCTTCACCGAGGTTAACCTCAAAGTTGAGATGGTCAATGAGGTCATAAAAAGAACCGTAGACCACGAAACTCGGCTCCTCAAACATCCTAACGTCAAAGAGTTGAATCTACTGGACAACAACAGGGACATGCGACGATTGAAGAGGACCAAGCCCTTGGATGTTGGAAGTCGGTAGTGATCTATGAACCACAGAACTGCAATTGGTATACATAAAAGAGAAATTACTAGATATATTGTATACAGTAGTGATAATAGACAGATTTTTTTAAAAAAATTGCCTCCGAAAAAAATGTTCGAACGATTAAGTGACGTCATGTAAGCGTCCCTACTGATGACAAGTAGCACGGATTCCACCCAGCCAGTTGATTGGAGGCAGTTAAATCAAAATGACATTTTAGTCCAGTTTCACTATTGTTGGATATCTCTCATAAAGCATCTATTCGGGAAGCCCTCACATTAAGGTAGCCCTGAAAAGAATTATACTAACTCTTCAAAGGTACCTTAGAATCTCGCCTTAGTATTGTGTCACCAACTTCCTGGAAGTTGAGAACTATCAGGAGCATGTGATTGGACATGGAAATTCCCTGGAGTGGGCGAGGCTTTGAGTGAGTAGTTGTCATTTTTTGTTACATTTTTTATCAGTTGTTTACGGTGCATCAAAAGCCAGTAAAAAAAAAGAGATGACTCAATTGATGAGCCGATATGGTGACATGATTCCAGATAAACGTACCTAAGAGGGCTTAGTCATCACACATCCAGGAAGTGAGGTTGGACGTGAAGCTAATGTGTTTTTACGTTAACTTTGTTTATTCACATACCAACGTTTTCATAATTTTGGTGTATTTAATTTCTAAAATGGTTTGTTAAATTTGATCAGATGATTGCACATTGAGTAACCAAAACATCGCTAAGCGATTCATTGTAGTTTAAGGGGGAAGTATTGGGTTCTCTCCATAATTCATAGCAAAATCTAACGATATTCAGCACCAACCTATATAAGTTTTCTCTGTTCATAATGTCAAAGAAATGTTTTGACCCCACTTCCCCAAAGGGCTCATGGCAGACTCAAATTTTAAAATACTTCAAATAATGAAAGGTTTTGAAATAATAAATAAAGTCAGAGAAAATCTTCATGGAATAGAAAAAACAATCACCCAGTAGGTAGAGTTTACTGGAAATCATGAAATCATCAAATTTACTGGTCCACCTGGGTACAAATATATTTTACCGCTGGAAAGACAATAGAGTCGCTGCAGTTGTTTGATTGTCAGAAACATAGTACAATTTCGAATCACATCACATAGATAACGTTAACAATTGCAAGGAAAACACATGAAAAGAACTCCTCGTTAGGGATGTCCGATACTTCAAAAGTATCGATATAATATCGTATCGATACATCTAGAAAGTATCAAAAAGTATTGATTCGATACTTTCAAAAAGTATCGATATTTCTAAGTACCTACCTATCGATACTTTTCGATACTTTCACAAAAATGGGTGAAATTCTCGTTTATGTTTAGATCCATCAGTGTGACATCTCTCCATCACGAGGATAATAATTAATAGAATGAACAAAACAATAAATCACTCATTTTGTTATTTAAAACTTGTTTTTGTTTAGGCACTTGTTTGGGTTAACATTTTGGTGGGCCTTCCTCGATTATGGAGGACAGCAGGTTATCATAGTGAGCTGGAGGTTGTGGTTTGTTGGTCTCTTCAACAATCTACGTAGAGGAAGAGGTACTGTAGGTACCTCCATGTCGCAGGTATTGAAACAGATAAAACGTGAGATATAAAAAAGTAGTCCTATCGCCTCAGATACTGGAAAAAAAGTATCGATACTTCGTAGTCACAATTGAACAGATTGAACCAGGCCACCGTGTACATTTATCCGATTCAGTAGGTTTAAATACCCTTTTGTGAGAGACAAAGTACATTGCGAGACCAAATTGTTTCCTCGTCTGAACAGGTTCTACCTACAGGATACATTCATTGACCTTGGTGGCCTCAACTCGCAAAAGCAGAAGGCACGCACAGCCTCCAGTTCTTGAGACGCTCACTACTTCTTAACCAAACAGCAATTTGTAATAGTCAAATAAATTTGTTTATGGTTTCTTCACCGTGAATTGATCTGTACATCGAGATCGGGTGGAGATAGGAGAATGAAGCCTAATTGCAGAACCAATGATTGAGAATGTAATAATTCGGCCGGAATCAAGTAAAAAAGTGAAGCAAACCTTTTACTTTTTAGGTAATCAATAAATCAATTTCAAACATAAGGACTAGACCGTGAACTACCTATTTATCGGGGTGTTCTCTGCACACAATACAGGATGTCCAGATGCGTATGTGTGTGTCTGATCTCGGCAGGTGTACCCCGTGGTATCAACACCCAGGTATGCTCGGCTCATACCAGAACTGGTGGTCGTTTATAAGGGCACTTCCTTTCATCCCTCTCTTCCTCCCCCACCTTCCTCTTATTCCCTAATTCCAAGGGCCGTCGTCGGACGAGTCCTGGTCATCTTCCCCATTAAACTTTGATTTATTTACGAGTGTATGGTGTGCTTCCTCCGCATTATTACCAAGTAAAGAAAGAATAACGCGTAACGGATACGATTCAAAATAACTTTCTAACTCCTTTATATTAAGAAAATAGTCTGTGTCTGGGGCACCCTTGTCTAATAATGCAGAACTACATAAGTACTCAATAAAGGAAAATGCCAAGTAGATTTCCTCTAACCACCCTACAACTGGGCTTATTTAGATTATGAAAAACCTAAGGAAGAAATGGGAGCCTAATAGCTCATGTTGTTGTCAGTTAAATGATGTAGTTGACAATGTCTTCCCGTTAAGTGAACCCAGCCAGACGGCAAGAGCTATCAGATTACGCATAAGCTGATAAGGTCTCCCAGGAGACCGCTGGATTGCGTAATTGTATCACACTGCAGACAGCAGTAAGGATGGCATATCGAATGAAATATATCGATAAATCGATCAAATGATATATCGTCAATGAGATATCGATACCTTTGATATATCAGAGAAAATATATCGATATTTCAAGATATCGGAAGTTTTACTTTAAAAAACGTGTGAAGAAGGTAGGTGAATTTAATCGTTAAAAAAAAAAATTAAAAATAATTTAGGATGACATTTATGGACATATCAGAGTATCTACTTGGAAAAATTTGAAGAAGTAAGTGGGTAGGTGAATTGAAAAGTTACTAACATCATTTTGGAAGAATTATTATCGATATACTCGACATATTAGAAAATATATTTGAAAAAACCTGGTGAAATATTAACCTACTTTCAAAAGTTACTCGGTATGAATGATCAAAATTCATTGTTTAAAAACTGGAAAAAATGCGAAAATGTCATTGCAATGTTAAATTAATTTATAAATTGACAGGGTTGTACTGTAGACAATTATGATCCTTCAAAATTGAAAATAATTGTTATGAAAACCTGCTTCACTTCGTATAGTAAGTAGTTTTAATCTAGACGAGCCTCTATTACTTTTGATTCAAGTCAAGTAATTGAGCCTTGAGAGCCACCGTAGGTGTAAAACATTCATGTACACAATCATGTCTGAGCTGAAGTCAACAGTCTGAAATCAACTCATCACTAGGTACCTACAAACTGGAAACAAATTTGGAATAAAATTACTTGATGTTTTACAGGTACAGGCGTCTCTTCTCGTCCATTCATTTCAACATTTAATTTTTACTAAAAAAAAATACTTGAAAACAGGTCGCGATATATCGGTAAATATATCGATATTGACCGATAATATCGGTACTATACATCGATATATTAAACGTAATATATCGATATATTTCATAATCGATACATCGTTGCCATCCCTAGACAGCAGTCGACGAAACACATTAGCCACTGACGACACGAAAGATCCGCTGGGACAATATTTGCTATGGCGATTGGATCAGTTGGTCATTTAGAAATCGTCAATAAGAAATTGTATAATCGAAGAGAAATGATTGGTGACTGTGGTCGGAAGAAAATCACCTCTTCATTGCCTAGTGGATCAACAAATCGTTATCAACTGAAGGTAAGTGAATAGGGGCAGTATGACAACAGTATCGTTATAGGGGGGGGGGGGGGGGATACCTACGAAGAGATCCTTGAGTAAGGTATTAAGTTGTATCATACAACTTCGATCAGATACTATACAAGGTGACCACCATAATGGGAGTGGTCATCTTGAATAGTATCTGATCGATCTATCTAAAGGGTGCGGCAACCTAACTTCCTTTTTCAAAACTGAATAAAATCAGAAAGTTAGTCATTTGGTTTTTTACATTTTGGTTTTTTAACAATGTAGGTACACTACTAAAGTTTTGTATTTCATAGTTTTGAAGATAAATCACTTAAAAAAAAAAAGCGCGGAGCCCCCCGCCGAGGCGCAAAGCGCCGAGTTTTTTTCTATGGTTTTTTAAAATCCTGTGTTTATGTGAACCGTCCAAGGATCCTTAAAGATTTAAAGAACAAAATCAGGAAGGAATTTCCAACATAACGTCTTCTATGCTTGAATGAGTCATGACAAACGCTAAAAATCAGTGTATTCAATGAATTGAAAATAGGGGACGTCACTTGAGTGATTTTATTTTTTGAAACTATGTAACTATTAAACAAAACTTTAATAGTGTACCTACGTTGTAAAAACCAAATTACAAACTTTCTGATTCATACAATGCGTTTCATTCAGTTTTGAAAAAAGAAGTTAAGTAGCCGCACACTGTATCTTCTTTCTACTGGAAGAACTATGCTCGAACGCCTGCTTCATGTCCAAACCGTTCAGTAGTCTAGTTCAGCTCGCTCATTGAGCCTGCCAAATATTTATCACCAAACCGATGCAGCGAAGAACCCAGCAACCCATCCTTATGAATGAGAATGAAAAGTGAAATCTCCTTTCTTTGTAGCCGAAAGAGCACTTAGCAAGTCGGAGCTTACAACAAGTTTTTACATTTTATGTTTTTACTATGGCTCATAAATGAAAAATCGTCACGCGGGGATCGTTACGCGGGGAGCGTTATGGGGGAGCGTTACGCGGAAATTTCTGATGATTTTCACGTACAACCAATCGTTCCTAGGGAAAACTAACTTCCTCATTTTCCACCCCACAAAAATTGTTCACCACTCATTGGAAAGCTCTCAATTTATTAAACATAAGACATAAAATGTCTCTCGTGGTTGCGTACTTGTACGAAAGCTGTATCCACCGTTTTTCTTCAGTTTTTTCATATTGAGTAACGAAAAGATGGCAAATAGTTCCGAAGTGAAGATGGAGCAGTTATTTGGAAAAAATTTAATAGGATACGGATTTTCACTAATGAATGTACTTAGACGAATCCTCCACTAGAAAGAAAAAAATCATTTCAAAGTTTCGACAATGATGGACAGTAAGGGATGCCTCCCCGAATTAATGGTGAATAAGCAGTTCTAGTGAGGAAGGGCTTGTGAGGGGTTCATCAGGTGTTCCAATTTATTACCTAGTCCATCACTTCCTTATCGTAACGGTACTTGACACATGACGTTCGTAAATAAATTACTTCACAACTCCTATAAAAAATAAACAAATTAAAATACCATGACAAGTAGTGACGTTATTGTAACTATCTCGTCCAGAGGGTACCTTTTACCTTGTGTGACTTCAGGTGATTTTCTGATAGATTCCAAAAATGCACGAGGTTGAACTTATTTTTGGAAAAAAGATTACTTTTCAAAAATGAAAACAAGACTCTTCGCAGTATCGAAAGAAGAATTAAGCAAGTAATAGATTATGGAAGTATAATAGCCTGGAGCAACAACATTTCCACTGCCTCAGGGATTCCAATTAATTACCTAGTCCATCACTTCCTTGCCGTAACGGTACTTGACACATGAAGTTCGTAAATAAATTACTTCACAACTCCTATAAAAAAAATCTCGACAAGTAGTTACGTTATTGTAACTATCTCGCCCAGAGGGCACCCTATACCTTGTGTGACTTCAGGTGATTTTCTGATAGATTCCAAAACGCTGCAAATCATTGCCCAAAGGTTTATTATTTTCTGTATAGATCACCCTTCTGTATTGATCCCTCCCTACCAACCGTAGGTACCTATTTTGAGGTTGCACTTATTTTTGGAAAAAATATTACTTTTCAAAAATGAAAACAAGACTCTTCGCAGTATCGGAGAAAGAATTAAGCATGTAATAGATTATGGAAGTATAATAGCCTGGAGCAAAAACATTTCCAACGCCTCATCTATGCAAGGTCGCGGAGACTAGAGACTAGAAGTGACTAGAGATAAACAAAACTATTAAGCAGCTTTTTTTGTTTCAACCAGAAGCAACAAATATCTTAAACCTGAGCTCAAGCCAACCCTAGAGTTTGCAACTAGTATAATGAAACAACTAGGTGAACCGCCTATCTCGTTATATCACTTATTCACCTTCGATTTTGATTCGTCATTAAATGCTGGGTGCATTAACCTCCTTCTAACCATGACCGACTAATCCCCACATGAGCACTTAACTATCAAACCAATCTAGAAAAAACTTTTGAAAAACTCTCTAATTTTTAGGAAGCGTTTCTGGATTTTACTTACAGATATGTACTTAAATAGAGATACACTACATAGAATTTTTTTAATGTTAGGCAATTAACCAATTCTTAGTTGGGTTCATTCGTTTATCGTACCTCTGGTCGAACATAGCATTTGGTACTCCCACGCCCTCGAACTTCGTGACCTATGACTTCGGGAAATCGGCAGATTCATCAAAAGTCGGTTTATGACAGAATTTCTCTGTATCAACCCCACTCGTTGTTTTCACCTAGGCCCTGCCCCATATATCACACATACGATCACACTGATAGGCCCTCACCCAGGGAAGTCCTCCTAAGCAAAGCCCCCAAGGAACTGTTTCTTAGCTCTTCCCTCAGCATCTTTATTACCATTCCCGACAACACCACGTGTCCATTGAAACCTCCATCTCCTCTTAGAAATTTCAACCCGGATTTGAACACGTGTGAGGACGGTGAGAACGTCAGCATCTCCATACACGCTCTACGTCTGTAACGTCAAATGAAGATCGCCTAATAACACTCTGCAATGCCAAAAACTGCACTGGACGGTGTAGCACTTCGCTTCTGCACGGTGATTGGAACAATGACCGGCAAGGCTGTAGAAATAATGATGAATCGGCATAAGACCTACGTCGAACTCGTATCCTCCTCCAGAAATAACTCAAGATCAACAAGTTTGAAAGGATGAGGTCATACCGCAGGGAGATATCAATCTGCCCCCAAATCAAATCTGCTCCACCCTTATCTGAAACATCCAGAAACTCGACTACCAGGGATTATTGCCCCAGAAAAATACACAGAACCAGGATCATTTTATCCGAAGTGAGTATACAATCTCGATGCATCAGCGGACATTACTCCCCATAAATACCCAGGTACTACGTCAGCTGTGAAACCTGCGCCAATTTTTAGTGTATCGTTTTTACTCGTCATCGGAACAGGTGGTCATGGCCTCAACCACTATGCAAATTTAGGCTTGATTGGCTCATTAAAATGTGAAAATACAAGGATGAATTGAAGTTTATTTTCTAGCTGCAAAATACCCACGCGCGAAATTCATGAAAACGCAGACGAAATGTAGAAGTTTCGCATGATACAAGGATTTATGGACACACTGTCAGCTTCCAGTGCTTGTACAACGAAAAAATATGAGTTGAAATTCGGAAGGAAAAAAAGGAGGATTACTCAATACAACAATAGAAACAAAGTTTGCCTGGATTAATAAAAGGCGAGGCAACCAAAGAAAGGATAGCAGACGTATGAAAAGGTAATTGCGACTCAGACATCAATGAGGAATTTTCCAAGATAATACCCTTCATCGCAAGGTCGAGAGTTGTTGAGTTGTTCAGACTTCAAAATGAGATTAATTAGTTACCTTTGATTATTGCTCGGCAATCACAAAATACCATCAATACTTGGGCACCGAACTACGAACGATTCAGCGAGTTTGCACACAAATCATTGCTTATTGATATGCAAAATTGAGGTCTGTCTTGGCGACTTCAATGACCTTCAGTTTCGCAGTCTCGAGACGACTTTTAGGCATGTATGTACTAAGCTACTCCTTACTTATTCAGCTGATAAAAAAAAGAGGGACGACTACCATGTTCTCAAGAGGAGAAGTAACAGGTTTTAGCCGGTGCAACTTCATCGGTGACCTTAAAACGTGAAGTTTATTGACCTTCCAGCGCGCGGGAGTTATAACGTCATTCCCACCGTTCTTCTTGGAGTAATTGAACCTAGCCTATGCAATTACTGAAAATTGGATCAAGCCGTCATTGTATGTATTTCGAATATTCGCACTCACACAGACAGAACCAAAATACACACACAAGGCAAAAATGGTTCTGGGATAGTTGCCTCATTAGTGAAAAACGCTGCAAATTATTACACAATGGTTTATTATTTTTTATTTTTCTATATAGATCACTCGTCTGCAAAGCCACCAACCATCCAACATGAAGAAATAAAAAAAAATTTCGGTCAGCTTTAATTTGAACGGAGATTAGGCCTCTTTTGCGATTCACACTCGTGTTTCTGATTTATCGTACGTTCAAACTTTAAATTCTCTTAGTGAGCGAACGGTTTGTCCTACAGAGCTCCGGGTGGTCTCAAAAAATTCCAAAAATTCTATAGAATCTTAAATTGAAGGAAAAACAATACCTTTACTTATATCAAAATTTTTTGAATTAGGGCGTTTTCAAAATTTCAAAATTGATTTTGGAACCCTCAGAAGTGACCTACCTCAACCAAAATCTTCGGGGCACAACTAGACCCCAAATGGAGCCTACATACCAAATTTCATCAAAATCGGTCAATGCTAAGTGGCAAAAGTGCCGCGTACGGCGTACGGCGGGCGGACGGCCAAATTTTTATTCGATTTTTGGATTCTACGTACCTTGAAACGTAAACCATCAAATTTTGAGGGGGTGTTTTTTTTTCTTGGCCGATTCCAAAGGTTCATTATTGAAAATAATAAACCAAAAGCTAAGTGTTATGTGTCCGTGTAGCAGATCAAAACCGCTGCAAATTATTGCAAAACGGTGTTTTATTGGTTTATTATTTTCAATAATGAACCTTTGGAATCGACTAGGATTTTTTTTTTTTACCCTCCCTCAAAATTTGTTGGTTCATGTTTCATGGTACGTAGAATCCAAAAATCGAATAAAAATTTGGCCGTCCGTCCGCCGTACGCGGCACTTTCCTTAGTTCCCATTGACCGATTTTGATGAAATTTAGTGTGTAGGCTCCATTTGGGGTCTAGTTGTGCCCCGAAGATTTTGGTTAATGTCAGTCACTTTTAAGGGTTGAAATTTTGAAAACGCTCAAAAAATTTCGATATAAAGGTATTTTTTATTCTTCAATTTAAGATAGTATTGAAATTTTAGAATTTTTTGAGCCACGCGGAGCCTTGTAGGAAAAACCCTTTGGTCCCTACGAGAACTTAAGGGTTGGACTTACGATAAATCAGAAACTGGAGTGTGAATCGCAAAAGAGGACTAATATCCGTTCAAATTTTAGCTGACCGAAATGCGATCGATGTTTTTCTTTATGTTGGTTGGTGGAAACAATGGCAAAGCCGTGTTCTTTGCAGACGAGTGATGTATGAAGAAAAATAATGAATAATAATTGAAAAAAATAAACCTTTGTGTAATAATATGCAGCGGTTTTTCTGTTAAGATCACCCCTCTATTTAATAGAAAGCACCTATTATCACGGGAGGTTAACAATCAAGTTTATTTTTATGGAAAGTACAGAGGCAGCATTCATTACCAAATTTGATTTTTGATGGTGCGCTACTGAGTAACATGAAACTCCATTCGAAGAAACGAAAAGAGATCGCAACTGATGAGCTGAAATTCGGCTCGATTTCGTCAGAGACAGATTCACGTTCGATCCACACCAGTGATACCAATTTATTATTCGTCCAGCGCATAGTGAGTGAGACAACTTAACCAACACACCAACGGCCCAGTTATTGGTGCCTACCGTTCTGATTAATTTGACAACCAGCGCTAATTTCGTGATGATCAATTTTACGAAACTCTGGGTAGTGTAATTTGTTTCTAAAAATTGAACACTATCTTAAATTGACAGAAAAATGTAAAAAAAATCCTCAACAATTAGAAGAAATCCTCATAAGAAGCACATGGTAGGTCCTACAGAGCTCTGAGTGGTCTCATTCGATTCTAAAAATCGTCTGTGAAAAACAAATCCCTTTACATTGAAAGTTTTTAAAACGTTTACCCTTAGACGTGACTGATGATAACCAAAAGGAGCCTACAGACTAAATCTCTATATACCAATTATATGTATACGGCGTACGGACGGAATTTTTTCAATTCGACTTTTGGATTCTACGTTTTTTTAAATAATCACACTCTGAGGGGGTTAGACATTTGTTTCTTCTTGCTAGATTCCAAAAAGTTGTTAATGAAAATGTAAATCAAAATTAGGTCCTTAAAAACCAAATTTTTCCTTCGCATCTTGCATTTTAGAGTCAATTATTGCTCATGGTCCGATTTTGAAGACTTTTTTTAGGTTCAAGACGGTCCTCATGAATTACGTCAACATCGGACAAAAACAAATTCATCAACGTAATAGCGAACGAGTTTGCTGTTTGTTGACATCGAAAACTTGTAACATCATCGTGAAAGTAATTTTTCCATATTGGAGATTTCATCCGTGATAATGCTCAATAATAACAATATTAATCACTCCAACTAATTCTATGTTTCCATACTATACTACAGGACAAAGCTTTAGCAATGTGAAGATCTTATGAGTAGGCATCACCCATTCAGAAGAAATTTGGAAAACACGTGTTACTACACAGTGATATCGTACCTAGATATTGAAACGACAATCAATTTTATACAACGGACACTCAGACAATAAGATTGCAGAGATCGCGTCACGTTTGATTGATACTAAAGGGCTGACGGTCAAGGACGAGGAGTTTATCTCGCGTATTTGGCTACGATAAAAACAAAAAATTTTAATCACGTTGAGGAGTTGCGAAAATAGGGAACCTTTTCCTTTTAGGGCCATAAATACTGTCAATTACAAAAAACTTCTGATTGGACCAGAACATATGAAAATTGAAAGATAATAAAACCAGTTGGGTGGCTAGTAGAGATTCACACAGTAAATAATATGGTTAAATAGAATATTTAGCCAGAAAATGATCGGTTAATTAATAGGTATCTAAATTCTTTGACGTGAAACGTAAACCTAGTCAAGTTGTACTAGACGTGGTTTCCTACGTTTAGATAGAAACAACAACACGGAGAATTATTTACGATTTAAGTTGATTTTTCAGAAAACTTTCCTATTCTTCGCTATTAGGTACTTTGCAGAATATTTTTTAAAATATTTTATGCCACTGAATATTTTGCTGAATTCCCCACCGATTGGATTGCTACGAAACTCATCACCAGCTATTCTGAAACCAAGTACCCACCAAAGTGGAACAGAACTCTGTTGAGCTACTGTACAAAGCTCCCTCATCTTTGACATTGAGGAATAAAATGAGTCGACAGAATGTTTTATTAATAATCATATAATATTAATGACAAAGAACTACTACACTTTTCCTGCGAGTCCCCCCCCCCCCCCCCATGAGTAACAGGTCAGGCTACAACAGTCTACAATATATTGGGGCAGACATCGTTTACCCAGAACCTGATGAATAAAAAGTTAATCAGATATCGATCAGATTATTTGATGTTTGGGGAAATTGGTATTCTATGGAATCCAATTCTACCTACTTCCCTTGCTTGGTTCTGCAGGTGGGTCGAAGAAAGCGATTTCGACCCTCGGCACATTTATATCTAAATACGAAGTTGGAGAAAATATAGAGAAGACGTCAAGGTACCGTAATAGCCCGTTTATCTTATTTCGAATAACTGGGATTACAACTAAAGCCTCTGAGGATGTGAGGGAATTTTGATACGTTCGCTTACGACCTCAAAACCAATCCCGTTAGTTCTTGAGGCGATGGCAGTCCGCGGGACTCCTGCACGGATGGACCTCCACGCTAGGACTCGACTCCGCAAGACGTCAATGAATCGATAAATTGAAGTCTCACCTGCTTGGACAAGATGGCTTTGACCTTTGATCTCATGCATTACAGCAATCATTGTGATGGACCGAAGACGCAGCTTAAAAATATGTATTATGGTTTCCCAGAATAATTTTAAAATATAATTAACATATTATTCAGCAACAAACCAAACTTGAATATATGACCATAGCCATGGTGGGGGGGGGGGGCTCCTCTTCAACCAGAAATGAAATGAAAGAAGAGGAAAGGAAGGGAAAATCATTTAAAAAGTTAAAAAGTAATAAAATATCATTTCAAAAGGTACCTACTAACAACATTAATTATGAATTATCAATTGTTCAATTTATTTGAACATCCAATTAAGTGAGTTTCAAAGCGTTCTATGTGCCACAACTGTAGATATTTAACTTTCATTTGCATTTTTTCTTCCATTAAGTAGCTTATTATAATTAGTTGGTAGAAAGACCATAGGATTTGAACTCAGAGTAGATGTTGGAAGAAACTTACATTTTCACATATGTGCGGTTTAAAGTGTCTACCAGATATTGTCCACTCTCCCAAGAACCATTCATCGGTGTTGTAGGTGTGCACGGTCACAAAACTCAGTTACTGAAGAAAATTTTCAGTAACACCAAGGAATATAAACCAAATAGTAAAATTCGCGATAAATCTATCATAATATTGAGGATGATCAATAGGCAGTGTATCTAAGAGGAGTCAAATGGACTGCATTTTTAAAGGCACGGAGGAAATGAACTTGAATGCTCAACGAAGGAACCTACCATTTGTTTCTGAAACCTTCCAATGTATACAACACGTGTTTGAGTCACAGAAATCAGCTTATTAGAGAAAAATTACCGTCCCAAAATTTACCGTCTAGAATGATCATTTAAAATGAATCATTATACAAGTTTCTACTATTCGATACCTACCTAGCTAACTTTTTTAATAGTCGATAGTCAACAACTGTATAGTTGTTGGTAGTTTTAAATCACTACCTCCATGTCCCAGTTATGCCAAGTTGTTCATTTCCTATTCTTTCAATAAACACAAAAAAGAAGAAAAAATGCTTCCGCTACCTGGAACGTTGTAGACTCAAAAAAAAAAAAAAAAAATGCATGTCATTTTACAGGTTACTAATTGCTATTGCGTATAATACCACCACTTCTGTAATCCATCACTTACAGTTCTTACTTTCCTCAACGTACTTGAGTCAAAGGTGAAAAGAAAATGGCAGTGAGAGTCAGGTCAACAAGTAAAAAAGTGATTTTGAAAATTTTCAGCGCTTATTCATGAAAAACTCAAATTTGTTCACAAAACCCAAGAGTGAATCAATATTGACATTTTTACTCTGTGTCAACAATTAATTTACTGGTAAACGGAAAAATTCACTGGAGTTGTCACAGTATGATCTAGAAGGAATTTTGTGGAGATAAACAGCATCCACAAGACTCCACCGTCTTTCAAACAGCCAACCGACCTAGGAACTCATGATTTAAAGCAATCAATAAAGCAATGATACTTAATTTAAACGTTAATAACATTTTTTAAGAAGTCCAGTGCGTTATAACTGGAGTAGTACCATTTCCACTCTCAGAATACCAGAATTAACCAACAACCACGAAAGTTCTGAATTCCTCAATAGTACCTACTTTCACATTTACGGTGTGGTGTTCACTACCATTCAGTTTTTCCCTCTTCCAGGTTACTCACGAACATGTGTGTACACAAGTGAAAAAATTGTGAAAACAAGTGAAGAATTGTGAAAACATTCTACACCAATTACGAATAATAATATTTTATAGAATTTATCGAAAGAGTTTATTTTCTTCGCAGCTTTCTGATTCGTTTTGGGTCACCTCTGGTATCAAAGGCAAGAAACAACTTTCACCTTGCCGAATTCTATTTAAATCAGGGATATAAAATGTACACCTTGCAGCTCAACATTCAAGTTCAACATTTTGACACACAATCCCAAAATCCTTTCTAGATCCGCTCGTAAATATTACCTAATTAATAATTGCGTTACCAAAAACGCTGAGAGTTTTTCTTCCTTTCGGTAGTGTTTCGCCATTATTATAACGCATTTTTATCGACTCGCTGATAATTATACCTCCAAGTATGTTGTTCGGACGGTTCGAACATCCATTCAAGAAGTCGTTTCGGCCAGGAACTACCCACCGGTGCCTGACTGACACGCACTGGTCGGTTGGTAAATATCAATAAATTTGAAAGTAAGATCAGTATCGGGGCCCTCCTTCTTTGGTAATGCGATATATTCATGACACCTGGAGTCGACTAAGGTGAACCGCTGCATTCTCATTTCGTAAGACAGTGTTGAATTATTCTCCATCAATAATTGAAGTTGTCAATTATTGACAACAAAGTAAACAATTAACACGAATGCAACTTATAAAAAATGCAATATAAACTGCTTCCTATTATCGAGTATGTACATGTCACTCCAATAATCGAAACTCTAGCAAGAAAAACGGGAGAAAAGATAGCTTTGTCGTTCAAAAGCTGATCTGACGTTCAGACTTCCAGTGATCACTAGATCACAAATGAAAATACAACAAAAATTTCGCATTAAACTATTTGTCAATTTTTGAACAGTTTTCTCCCGTTCCGCATACAACTCGGAATCATGGTTCAATCTTGATGAGAATTCTTGTTTTTCAATGATGAAATGATTGATTGAAAAAGTTTGCCATGGTTGGTCCTCTAAGAATTTCATTGCCATCGAAACCAAGTTGGGTGTGACATAATATCGATACCTTAAAGCACAAAGGTGCTATGTCCAAAAACAGAGTTTTGAGAAAAACGCAAAAGAAGTTATCACCAGTGCACATTTCCTAAAATAAAGGGTGATTACACTAAACTCTTTAATTTCTTCAAGAAATTTTCAAGGTATAATCATCAATAAGGTCAATAATAGTTTTGTTGAATTCAAGTTCTTCTGAAATTTAAAAAAGTGGAAGATGGATTGACAAATGAACATAGCCCCTTTGTGCTTTAAGGTATCGATATGACTTAATCTTATTTTGAATATGGAAATGTAATATGAAACGTCATCAGAATCGGGTGAAACTATAACAGTTGCAAGAATTTTACGTTCATATATGAGCAAAGGATACCTACCATTGATCTGAGAGCGAAGATCTTTTCTATTGGACCTTATAAAGACTACCCAGAAACCCCTGAAAATGTCTTCGAAAACAGATGATTGAAAATAGTATGTTTGATATAAACATAAATTAAAGTTTTCCGTAAGCGTACAAGCTACTAATGAATCAGTCATGATGAAATTAATATTAAAAAAAAAAAAAAACTCTCCGACTTTAGGCGAAATCAAACTTTTTGACAGTAAAAAAAAAACAAGGTGTATTTTATGTTTTGCCTACCATCGATCCGGGAGTGATGAAATGGATTTGGGCACGAACTAAGGCCCTACTACAGATAATTTCACCGGAATCGCAAATCGGACTGCATTCAAAGTGCTTATAACAAGGATTGACAAAAACTGTCCAAAAGTTATAAAATGTGGACTATTTGAAACTAGTGGACATTTTGATTTCAAACAAATTTTTTCTCATATCCTAAAAGTTTTTTTTTTTTTAATTACGCCGAGTTGATGTGGCAGTTTTAGCCATCCGACATCTGGCAGCCCAATATAAACTAGCAGTACGATGATAAGTACTCTGACATCTCACACACCCCCACAAAGCTCCAAGTGGTCCCCATCCATTTCTCCTGCCCACAGAGCTCATATATAGGGGACTCCTTCACGCCTATACGGTGGAGATGTTTTTGAAGGAAGTCAACCAGGATAACAATATTGGGAGGCCTGTCAAGCTTCACGCACTCTTCCAGAGCCAGCTGAATAGCTTTGATCTCACCATCAAAATTTGTGGCAATGACTCCAACAGGCGCTCTTATGTGGAAGGCAGTAGAATAAACCCCTGCCCCAGCATACCGGATAGCATCCTTAGCTGATCCGTATGTATATACTCGGAGCCATAGGGTAGCAGAGCGTATATATAGGGTAGCGTGGAGATTGAGCTCCACGTGGGCCGAGGGAAATGCCATACTTTTCTTCAATGGTCATTACTGTAGAGGAGAAGTTATTTTGTATTCGGATCCTCCGAGAAACCACCTCATCTCTGCTCCAGACCTATCCCCCAGTCTATGAAGCTTCTCATACAGCGCTGCTCTCTCTCCTGGCACTGAGGGGCTCAACTCCTGCCTGTAACTTCATTGATGTTATTGGGGTCGACTGTGGGGCACCGGTAATCAACCTGAGTGCGACATTCTGGGTTTTATCCGGCTTGCTTAACGTCGCCACAGAAGCAGTCACCATCACCTCTTCACTGTATTCCATCACTGGGCGAATATATTCCTTGTACGTAAGAGCAAGAAGGTCCTGGTTGGCACCCCATTTCATTTCAGTCAGTCGCTTAAGGATTTGAGTTATTTCGGCCCCCTTTTTCTGTATACGCTCAGCATTCTTTATCCATTTTAGCTTGTTGTCAAATGAGACTCCAAGATAGGTAGCCTCATTCGTCTGGGCAATGGGAACTTGGCCATATCTCAGGAACACAGGAGGAGGTTTAGTTGAAAGAGTGAACAGCTGAAAATTGGTTTTATCAGGGTTAACTTGGAACTCATTTTCCTTTGACCAGTTTCGCAAAGTACTCATGGCCTCATCTCCTAAAAGTGAATACAATGTTTCTACTGCCTACTTCCAGTTGAAATATAGTCTAACTTCCCAAGCTACTTACTGTAGCGAATTCTACTAGCTGTAGCGTATTTTGTCGAGGTACCGGTAAAGCTGGTGAGTAGATAAGTTGTCAATTCCTTCATTGTTACTTCATTTCATTGAATTCTTAGGAAGAAGAAAGAGGTTCTTGGAGGGGTTACAAAGCAAAAATGATGCCTTTTTGCTGAGTGAGCCCCGATGTGAGTTCAGCATAAGCACACAAGAAAAACGTCTGCCAAGGAAGTGTGGCACATCCCTCCTCATAACCATAACTTGATTGTATAGATGACCCGACATATAGCAGCAAATCTCCGAGTTCCTTGCACTACCCTCATAGAGAACTATCTATCTAGGAAAATTTCACCGAATTCGGGTGGAAAATGTAGAAGTTAAGGCGGTTACATGGTCTTTACGTTTGCGTACGCAAGCAGGCAGTCAAACTGCTTCATGCTGGCTCAGCCCGCAGATCTGGACCCAGCTCCTCATCCTTTTTCGATCCCTCAGACCATCGCACCAACTTCTGTACCGACAACTCATCATACTACCACCCATAGCGGTCGACAAGTCCTGTTTCCAGAACGGTATCGTTGACACTTGGGGGGAGGAGTAATGTGGCTGCCATCCTACCATCCTGTTATTATAATTTGTTTGTCCCTTATGATTATATTTCTTACAATGTCTTAGAGATAATTAGACAACAATAAAATATGTTCAGTTCGTTTACAGAAATTCCCGAGTTGATATATTCACGGACTTTCACAAAGCTACTAACACCATCCTCATGCCAACTCGCAATTTCCCTGAACATTACATCGAAATCGGACAATAACTTCGAATAGTTTTTACCTTAACAAGAATTTCATGACAGACAGACACGAAACCAAAATTCTTCAGGAAGGTCCAAAACGTAAAACTTGAGTGGAAATATTGATTTTGGAGAACATTATTTTTGGTTTATTATTTTCAATAATAAGCCTTTGGAATCGAGCAAGAAAAAAAAAATTTTAACCCCCCCTCAAAATTTGATGTTTTACGTTTCAAGGTACGTAGAATACGAAAATCGAATAAAAAAACGCTGCAAATCATTGCTCAAAGGTTTATTATTTTCTGTATAGATCATCCTTCTGTATAGATCACTGGTTCTCCATCAATAGCACCTACCACCATCTGTATTCTCCCTTGACCTTCCCTCTCAAATTTCAGCTTCTTGCGTTCAATAGGATTGAAAATGGCTTCGGAGCTCACTCAGCTGATCAGTGATCTGAAGAGTGAAGAAGATCTCCTCGAATGCTGGAGACGCCTGGAAGAGCACTTCCATTCAATAGGATTGAAAATGGCTTTCGAGCTCACTCAGCTGATCAGTGATGTGAGGAGTGAAGAAGATCTCCTCGAATGCTGGAGACGCCTGGAAGAGCACCTCCATTCAATAGGATTGAAAATGGCTTTGGAGCTCACTCAGCTGATCAGTGATGTGAGGAGTGAAGAAGATATCCTCGAATGCTGGAGACGCCTGGAAGAGCACTTCCATTCAATAGCATTGAAAATGGCTTTGGAGCTCACTCAGCTGATCAGTGAGCAATGATTTGCAGCGTTTTTTACCTACAAACATTGTTTTACCTACCAATTTTTTTTTACCTACCAACTATTGGTAGGTACTACCTACCACACTATAATGGCTTCACACCTTCACAATCAAGTTTATTAGAAAGAACTAAACGCTTCACACTCGATTCGAAAAATAGAAAGCTTGATATGGAAATTTGATTACTGGTTACGCAGAAGGCAAAACTGTATACAAATCGAAGAAATGAACAGCGATCGCATTTTAGTCCGATAATATTTGAACGGCGATTAGACCTCTTTTGCGATTCACACTCATGATTCTGTTTTATCGAAGGAAAACCTTCAAATACTCGTAGGGACCGAACGGTTTGTCCTACAGAGCTCCGGGTGGTCTCAAAAATTTTTAAAAATTCTGTACTATTTAAAATTGGTGAAAAAACGATACCTTTATTTCGAGAGTTTTCGAGCTAGGGCACTCTTGAAAATTTCAACCCTTAATTTTCACCCCTTAGAAGTGACCTACATCAACCAAAAGCTTCGCGGCACAACTAGACCCCAAATGGAGCCCATATACCAAATTTGAACCAAATCGGTCCAGTGTTGCTAAGAAAAGTGCCGCGTACGGCGGACGGCGTACGGCGGACGGCGTACGGCGGACGGCGTACGGCGGACGGACGGAAATTTTTTTATTCGATTTTCGGATTCTACGTACCTTGAAACGTAAACCATTAAATTTTGAGGGGGGGTTAAATTTTTTTTTTTCTTGCTCGATTCCAAAGGCTTATTATTGAAAATAATAAACCAAAACGCTGCAAATCATTGCTCAAAGGTTTATTATTTTCTGTATAGATCACCCTTCTGTATAGATCACTGGTTCTCCATCAATAGCACCTACCACCACCTGTATTCTCCCTTGACCTTCCCTCTCAAATTTCAGTTTCTTGCGTTCAATAGGATTGAAAATGGCTTCGGAGCTCACTCAGCTGATCAGTAATCTGAAGAGTGAAGGAGATCTCCTCGAATGCTGGAGACGCCTGGAAGAGCAGTTCCATTCAATAGGAGTAAAAATGGTTTTGGAGCTCACTCAGCTGATCAGTGATCTGAAGAGTGAAGAAGATCTCCTCGAATGCTGGAGACGCCTGGAAGAGCAGTTCCATTCAATAGGAGTAAAAATGGTTTTGGAGCTCACTCAGCTGATCAGTGATCTGAAGAGTGAAGAAGATCTCCTCGAATGCTGGAGACGCCTGGAAGAGCAGTTCCATTCAATAGGAGTAAAAATGGTTTTGGAGCTCACTCAGCTGATCAGTGATCTGAAGAGTGAAGAAGATCTCCTCGAATGCTGGAGACGCCTGGAAGAGCAGTTCCATTCAATAGGAGTAAAAATGGTTTTGGAGCTCACTCAGCTGATCAGTGATCTGAAGAGTGAAGAAGATCTCCTCGAATGCTGGAGACGCCTGGAAGAGCAGTTCCATTCAATAGGAGTAAAAATGGCTTCGGAGCTCACTCAGCTGATCAGTAATCTGAAGAGTGAAGGAGATCTTCTCGAATGCTGGAGACGCCTGGAAGAGCACTTCCATTCAATAGGAGTAAAAAAGGCTCTGGAGCTCACTCAGCTGATCAGTGATCTGAAGAGTGAAGAAGATCTCCTCGATTGCTGGAGACGCCTGGAAGAGCACTTCCATTCAATAGGAATAAAAATGACTTCGGAGCTCACTCAGCTGATCAGTGATCTGAAGAGTGAAGAAGCCTTTGAGCAATGATTTGCAGCGTTTTTTACCCACCAACATTTTTTTTACCTACCAACTTTTTTTACCTACCAGCTAGGTACTACCTAGCACACCATACTGCTTCACACCTTCACAATCAAGTTTATTAGAAAGAACTAAACGCTTCACACTCGATTGGAGAAATAGAAAGCTTCGTATGGAAATTTGATTAGTGGTTACGCAGGAGGCAAAACTGTATACAAATCGAAGAAATGAACAGCGATCGCATTTTAGTCCGATAAAATTTGAATGGAGATTAGACCTCTTTTGCGATTCACACTCATGATTCTGTTTTATCGAAGGAAAACCTTCAAGTACTCGTAGGGACCGAACGGTTTGTCCTACAGAACTCCGGGTGGTCTCAAAAATTTTTAAAAATTCAATACTATTTAAAATTGGTGAAAAAACGATACCTTTATTTCGAGAGTTTTCGAGCTAGGGCACTCTTGAAAACTTCAACCCTTAATTTTCACCCCTTAGAAGTGACCTACATCAACCAAAAGCTTCGCGGCACAACTAGACCCCAAATGGAGCCCATATACCAAATTTGAACCAAATCGGTCCAGTGTTGCTAAGAAAAGTGCCGCGTACGGCGTACGGCGTACGGCGGACGGACGGAAATTTTTTTATTCGATTTTCGTATTCTACGTACCTTGAAACGTAAAACATCAAATTTTGAGGGGGGGTTAAAATTTTTTTTTTCTTGCTCGATTCCAAAGGCTTATTATTGAAAATAATAAACCAAAATTTCCGTCCGTCCGCCGTACGCGGCACTTTTCTTAGCAACACTGGACCGATTTGGTTCAAATTTGGTATATGGGCTCCATTTGGGGTCTAGTTGTGCCGCGATCAGCTGAGTGAGCTCCAAAGCCATTTTCAATCCTATTGAATGGAAGTGCTCTTCCAGGCGTCTCCAGCATTCGAGGAGATCTTCTTCACTCCTCAGATCACTGTTCAGCTGAGTGAGCTCCAAAGCCATTTTCAATCCTATTGAATGGAAGTGCTCTTCCAGGCGTCTCCAGCATTCGAGGAGATCTTCTTCACTCCTCAGATCACTGATCAGCTGAGTGAGCTCCAAAGCCATTTTCAATCCTATTGAATGGAAGTGCTCTTCCAGGCGTCTCCAGCATTCGAGGAGATCTTCTTCACTCCTCAGATCACTGTTCAGCTGAGTGAGCTCCAAAGCCATTTTCAATCCTATTGAATGGAAGTGCTCTTCCAGGCGTCTCCAGCATTCGAGGAGATCTTCTTCACTCCTCAGATCACTGTTCAGCTGAGTGAGCTCCAAAGCCATTTTCAATCCTATTGAATGGAAGTGCTCTTCCAGGCGTCTCCAGCATTCGAGGAGATCTTCTTCACTCCTCAGATCACTGTTCAGCTGAGTGAGCTCCAAAGCCATTTTCAATCCTATTGAATGGAAGTGCTCTTCCAGGCGTCTCCAGCATTCGAGGAGATCTTCTTCACTCCTCAGATCACTGATCAGCTGAGTGAGCTCCAAAGCCATTTTCAATCCTATTGAATGGAAGTGCTCTTCCAGGCGTCTCCAGCATTCGAGGAGATCTTCTTCACTCCTCAGATCACTGTTCAGCTGAGTGAGCTCCAAAGCCATTTTCAATCCTATTGAATGGAAGTGCTCTTCCAGGCGTCTCCAGCATTCGAGGAGATCTTCTTCACTCCTCAGATCACTGATCAGCTGAGTGAGCTCCAAAGCCATTTTCAATCCTATTGAATGGAAGTGCTCTTCCAGGCGTCTCCAGCATTCGAGGAGATCTTCTTCACTCCTCAGATCTCTGATCAGCTGAGTGAGCTCCGAAGCCATTGCTCAAAGCACACTCAGCTGATCAGTGATCTGAAGAGTGAAGAAGATCTTCTCGAATGCTGGAGACGCCTGGAAGAGCACTGATCAGCTGAGTGAGCTCCGAAGACATTTTCAATCCTATTGAACGCAGGAAGCTGAAATTTGAGAGGGAAGGTCAAGGGAGAATACAAATGGTGGTAGGTGCTATTGATGGAGAACCAGTGATCTATACAGAAGGGTGATCTATACAGAAAATAATAAACCTTTGAGCAATGATTTGCAGCGTTTTTTAACCTTGCAATAACTAACAATGCTTTCGCTACCTTGGTAGACTAGGAAGCAATAGCAAATAGTAGGATGGAGGGAAATCGGTCAGCCACATGAAAGCAATAAGAAAAGTGTATAATTTGTACTAACCCCGACGAGAAGATCTGCCCAATAGTTTTTTTTTTTACAAGTGTAACGTACCTGAAACAAACAAAATAACGGTACAATTAGTCCAGAAACAAAGAATTTCCTGAAGAAGCCTGCCTACTTCAATAAATAAGCTAGATAATACTATTTCATACGTATTTATAAACTAAAACACAATCCATGAGACCAATACCATTCGAGAAACATTATGACCTCGCCCCTAGTCTATTTTGGCTGTGGTTTAGATCTTATGATTAAAATAGGAAGTAGAGAGTCCGGTGGAACTGTCGATAAATGCGCATTCTGGTGTTGAGAAATTTTAAGCGACTTTCTCCCATAATTTTCACTTAGCTACTCCCTGCGCAGAGCGTCACTTTCCATACTGACAGCCCACCGATGCACCGGTATGTAGGTCAACCGGCTCCTCAGAAAGTTAAACTTGACGAGAAAATTATTTCAGGAGCGTCTATTTATAAGACCAGAACGATGACCGCAACTGACCACCCTAAGTCGACGATTGCAACAACGACTTTGACTTTCGGGATGAGACCCTTCACCAGAAGGTACCAAGGTGGCCGCCAAATCGAGATTTCAATACTCCCTGACCTTTCCAGAGACCTTTCACAGAATCCGCGCGTTCTAAGGAACCAGTAGAGGACTGACCTCCACTCTTGAACAACTATCCACTCTCTGCAAATCCTAATCTTCTACTCTACTAACTGCACATGTCTTTTTTCCGGAATAATGCTTGGAATAAGATAAACTTAATTCTTTATCGATGGCTTAGAGCAGTTCCACACCCTTGGCAACTGTAATACACTATCGGCGGTTACAATAAGGAAAATAAAGCATATTAGGATATAGAATATAAAATAAGCAGAACTATGATTAAATCATCAAATTTTGATTTAAATTAGGATAACATTGTAATTTCTATCTTTCATAACAACTTTCTACAAAGAACAGCTGATTCAGTTGATTCAGCCAAGAGTTACGCTGAGTTCAGAAGCGTCCGACTCAGCGTTTCCGACTCTCTGCGTTCTGCCCGCTGATTGGCTCTTTCCGTCTGTTCATGGTCTGTTCAGCTTTCAGCTGAGAAGCTCTGGACGCTTCTGATCCCAGCGTAACTCTTGGCTGAATCAACTGTTCTTTGTACAAAGTAGTTATGAAAGATAGAAATTACAATAATATTGTAATTATATTATTATCCTTGTTTAAATCAAATCATAGTTCTGCTTGAGGTTAGGTTTTAGCTACGTTAACAAGTGATAACAATATGGTAGAATGAAATTATATCCTTATTCGATTCAGTGACGTCATCAAAACTCAAAAATTTAATCAAAAATCAACCTAGCATGTCTTGCGGGTTAGCAATCTCCTGGATAATTATAGGAGCGTGTCTTCCGCCGAAACCTCAAAACGGCCTTGGTCTTCTCATGCCAATTTATTCATTCATGCCAAGTTCAACGATTGGATTACGTGGAGGTTTTCTGACATTCGTTTTACATATTCGTCCTAAGTATTGGACTTGCCAGATTGACAAAAGCTCATTCAGGTTTCCGATAATCGACGTTTACATTTACATCTATCCCAATATCAACCCCTCCGAAACAAAAATGATTCCGACTCGCAAAAAAGTCTGCCAAGTGGGTGTGGCACATAGCTTCCTCGTATCCATAACACGATTATATAGATGATCCGATGCATAGTAGTTCATCTCAAAACACCAATCTCTAAGTACCTTTCACTACCCTCATAGGGGACCGTCTACACACCAACCCGCACAATCCCTGTAAATTTCATAGAAATCGGACAATAACTTCGTAAAGTTATGCCCGTTACAAGGATTTCATGACAGACACACGGACACACTGACACACAGACAGACAGACACGGAACCAAAATTGTTCAGAAAGGTCTAAAACGTAAAACGCGAGTAAAAATTTCGATTTTGGAGAACTTTTTTTTCATCCGTGAAATGTGAAAACAAAGCTTCCGCTACCTTGGTAGACTCGGAAGCAACAACAAGTAATCTAATCATCGTTCTCTACACTCCTGCTATAATACACCTAACAACATAATAAGGTGTTACAACAAAACACACACACAAGTTGCAAAATTCTTCATTGACTTCGAGCAACCTGAGCAATCAAAGCTCAGGGTGAAGGACCGTCGAGTGGTAATAGGACTTTGACCTTCAATTTTGTTTAGAGCTGTTTATCCCCGCAAGAAAAAAAGGAGAGATACGGTAGACCTGATTGCTTCTACTATACCTATAATAAACTTCAATTGGATTGCTTTGCAATGTAGTAGCGAATTCACACTTCATCCTTCCTTCGTCTATATGGAATTTTAGAGACTCTGTAAGGAATTTCACGCTGATCACAAAGCGCTGCAAATTATTAGGTACACAACGGTTTATCATTTTTGTGTATGGATAACTCACCTGCAAAGGACACAGCTTAGCCATTGTCAGTACCTACCAACCATAATTCGCACAACCTCCATGATCAAGCTTATTATCAAACAGAGAGGACCTACCTTCAAAACATTATCCGAGCGTTGAGTGCCTTCATATGCATAACGAAATTTGGTTCTTGGTCGCCAAGGAAGCGCAACTGAGTGACATTAAACTCTATTCGAAGAAAGAACAAATATTGCATCTGACCAACTGAACTTTGAAATGTCAACCCCTATTTTTCACCCCTTGGAAGAGACTGACAATAATCAAAAGCTTCGAGTCACAAGACCCAAAAAAGCGCCCATATAACAAATTCCATCAAAATCGGTCCATGGAAAGTGACGCATTTTTAGTCAATTTTCGGATTTTAGTACATAACTTTTTAAAAGGTAAACAATCAAATTTTGAAGGGGGTTGAACAAGCTCAATTCCTAAGGAAAAAATATAGACGATAAAAATAATGAACCAAAGAGTAGTAATGTGCACAACACCTACGTTATCAATCTTCAACACACTTACACACCTATAACACCATTCGAGAATCTACGAGTAGGTACTTTTTAAAAAGTTAAAACTAAGTAAGAATGAAAGTTTAATTATCGTTTACTTTTACATCAAAACACTTTTTATTACAACTAGTTGACGGCTAATCGTTAATTTCGTTGATGAAATCCGATTTTATCGATAAATTAACAAACAATCGTCTGTAAAGAACACGGCTTTGCCATTGTTACCACCAACCAACATGAAGAAAACATCGATCGCAAGTAGTTATAAAAATAATAAACCAAAATTTTTTGAGTTAGGAGCCCATATATCAAATTTCATCAAAATCGGTCAATGGGAAAGTGCCAGGTACGGCGGACGGACGGAACATTTTTTATTCGTTTTTCGGATTCTACGTACCTTGAAACGTAAAACATTAAATTTTGAGTGGGGGTTAAACAATTTTTTGTTCTTGGTGGATTCCAAAGGTTCATTAATTATTGAAAATAATAAACCAAAAATGATCAATTTGAGTCGTGGTTAGGATTGTTTGGTTAAACTTCCATTGCCACTCAATTAAGTTCGGGGTTAAACAATGCAGTTACACGTGCATTGTTTCAGTACTTTGTAGGTACCTATAAAATACCAAAATAATGTAATGTATGTGAGTCGACAGGAATAAACACACCGTTCCTAATTTTACACGTTTAACATCATGAGAGAGAGATTTTTAGTGACGATTATCAAGCCAACTTTCAACACTCTGCGATGAACAAGGGATAGGGCATTGCAGCTGAATGACTTCCAAAAAGAAGGTTCCAGAAAAGTATAAGTAATAACTATAGGTGTTCTAGATGAAAAGAAGGGGATTCAGTTGATTAGCTCACGCAGTATGTTATAAAGCTGTCATACCACTTGTCTGGCTTTCTTGCGACTTTTTCTTTTTGCCAACGAGCATTTCAGACATGAAATGCCATTGTTTTTTGTTGGGCTTCCATCTTCGCATTCATGGCCGGCGGGTATTAATGGGGTAAGTCGATGGAGGTGATCGAGTAGAAAAAAAAGTCAACCAATGCTGGGCGGGCTGTTCAGCTTCCTCTCACATATGGGCATCATATAGAGATATGTGGAGTACAAATAATTTATTGTCATGCTATGCGTGGAGCAGTTACTATCATGTTGATTACTGTCCAGATTGTCAAAAAAATATTGACGCCTTTGAATAGTTGTTTGTGGTTGTGTTGGCGATTATTCGCTCCAGCACGACGTAACATGGCTCCTACTGAAACCGTCATGAAGTCAATAAACAGTCAGTTTGGGCAAAACTCGAAAAAAAATCATTTAAATTTCAACTTTCATCGCAGTATCAAAATGTAGGAAAATGATCAATCACCAAATCATGTCTGTTCGTGCTCAGACGATAGGTACCTAGTATTGGTCAGAAATTCATGGAGGACCAACTCGGGGCTACTTTTCATCAAAATCGGATCAGGATTTTGAGCATTAATGCTCAGAACAAGGATTTGACCACTGCCAGTAACGGATACCAAACAGTTCAAAGAGCTGTGAAACGCAAATTGCGAGTAAAAAGTTTGATCTTGGAGGGAAGATCTTCTTTTTTGTTTTTTTTTTTTCTGATCTATCTTTGATATTGAGGAAGCGAATTCGTTATAACCGTCTTCAGACAGATTTTAAAACCAAACGTAAGCAAATTTTTATGTGGAATTACCTGCTTACTTCATGAGTGATTCTGAACATCAGATCTCTAAGGCAAACAGGATAAAGAGAGCTCTCACAGCTGTGTGACATCCTTCGGATCGCTTCGAGTGGATTCTGAAAAGTCTGTCAACAAACTTTCAGGGCTCTGGGAATATTAATGACAAAGTCCGATATTGGTCGTGCTTATCTAGTCGGTACAATTGTGACTATCAAGGGGGTTTTAGATTAATATTTACCTAATTGATATTCCAGAGATATGAAAATAATTATAGTAATTTTGGAAACAGTGTAAAAGAGCTTGTCTGGATAGCTCGATATCGTCCCGCTGGATCTCTAAAATTTCCCATTGTGCGTCGCGGTGTGTTTAATCGAGTAAACGACGGAATTCGACTCACGCAGGCGTCATCTTTGGACGGAGTCCCCATACTGATGAGCTCGCAGCAGGGCCAGAGGAACTCAGGAACCGATTGATTAGGTTTTTAATCGCTGGTCACGAACGACGTACGAGAACGAACCGTACTTACGCACGATACGACGAGCAAAGTCTGCGAACTTCCAGAGGTGCTGCGAGAACAATGTTCCACGAGCCTTGAGGAGGCCAAACGGACTGAGTGTGAATGGCAGCTAGAGGCAGTATGAGTTAATGGCAGTATGAGTATGGCAGCTTGGACATGGAGCAGACTTGGCGGGCCAAGATAAGGAAATATGACACAAATGATTTACGGCAAGCAGTGTCGGAGCTAAAAGGAGTGGCACCCAACAACATCAGGGTGATGGCTGCAACCTTATCATGGCGCGGTGTGTGGTGCGGGAAAAGTGCCACGGAGTTGCGCGAGTTAGCCATCTCGGTAGGTGTACTCCGTGGTATCACCACCCGTGTCCTGCTCGGCTCATATCTGAACTGGTGGTCGTTTTATAGAGGCACTTCCCTCCATCCCTCTCTCTCACCCTTCCTCATAATCCCTCATCCCTAGGGCCGGCGTCGGGTGAGTCCTGGGCGTCCTCCCCATTATATTTGATTTATTTTTTATTTTTATTTTTATTTATGGCGTGCCCCCTCCGTCAAAAAAGACATTTTGTCTTTGAGGGGAGATAATTAAAAAAAAAGTACAGTTCAGCCTGTACTTGGATGAAGATTTCAGGACACTGCAGAGATCGTCTCAGAGTCGGCTCAAAGAGAGAGAGAACAATAACTATATTTATAAGATTTGTCTCATAGTGGGCGGTATGTTGAAAGAGAGAGACAGAGAGATTGTATCATACGCCGAGTGACCAGGGTAAGAAACCAGAAAGAGTCAGAGTCCGCGTAACATCCCCCCCCCCCCAGCTTTTGTTTTTAGTCGTAGATCAAAAATTAAAGAAAAAAAACCTTTTTTTAAAGACAAGCTTTTATTTTTTGTAATTAAATGAACTAAAAAGTTAAAAATAAATGACCTCTATTAAGAAATATAACATTTTATAGAGGTAACACTTAATTACAGTCCCAATTTATGAATAAAAGGGTGTTACATTGTAATAGCAAGATGAAAAAGAAGATGCTAAATGTAGCACAATTTTATTCATAAAATTGGGACTGTGATAAAGTGTTATCTATATAAAGTGTTATATTTCTTATCAGAGGTAATTTATTTTTAACTTTTAAGTTCATTTAATTAACAAAAAATAAAAACTTGGTTTTAAAAAAGTTTTTTTTTAAATTAATTTTTTTGTATTTTCTTTCTTTTTAAGGCGTGCCTCCCCTGAGAGGAAACTATTCGAAATATTCCCAATTGAAATAACAAAGATGGTGTGCGTTGCCCAGGATTGCTCACGTGTGCAATGCGCATCGTGGTCACATGTGAGATCCTTGGGGAAAATCATGAAGATTAAAAAAAAAACTTTTATTACCACTGTCTGGACGATTTTAGCAGGGGGGGGGGGGGGCAACTCGTGCGCCACCCTGAATATAGATAAGATACATCTCAAGGCTTCTAAATTTCATGGAAACCTTATCGAGACGTATTGAGATGTCTCAGCAAATGACATTGGCATCTTACCCACCAGAGAAGTGAATAATGGTAAACGATGTGTCTCAATCGTCATCCGAAAATCAGTGCCTTCGGACGGGAGCTTCAATATCGCAATGGATAACACTCGTTGTACTCACGTCCCGAAAGACTTAAGTTCAAATCTCGGTCACGTGCACACATGCAAATTTGAATGATGAATTCATAGGTTCAGGGAGAAAAAACGAGAGAGTGATTGACAAGAAAACAAAGGATTCCCCGAGGGAAAATCGATTTTTCTCTGAATACTTGCTTGTTTCTACTTGAATTTGGGGAGAAGTTGGGAGTTGGTTCCAGAATGAGTCCAGATGAATTTCAAGGCATTCCGATTAAAAATCGGATTTTAATTCTGAAATATTAATCGTGTTGAATCATATAGAAAACCATTAACTTGCGAGGTTCATTTTTGATCAGTGTTCTGATCAATTTAATTGTTACATTTGAGAGAAACCTTACCGATTATCACATCATGGTCACCCTTCTACAATGTTGACAATCTTGAATGGGCTAAAATTAGATTCGCAAGACAAATAATAAGGTTCAACTTTTCAATATTTCATTTAAAAACACTTCATATTGTGATAACAACACAATTTTGTTGTTGAAGTGGCGTTGGCGAATAAAACTGACGGAATTCGATAGGAACCGAACCTGCGTTTTTTTTCAGTTTTCGAGATAAGTCGAACAATACTAAACTTGAAAACACACCATATTGACTGGCTCTCACGAATTTCAGTCACACGCTTAGATCCTCCAGACTTATACGAATAATATTACCGAGGATAGGAGAAGGACACATTGACCAATGAGGCCACAAGCCTTAATAGGAAGGAAACTAAAGTACCCACTATTACCATGAGAAAACTGCTTCGTGCATGGGAGATGCTCGCTGTAGTTTGAAGTCAAATACCGGAGATTATAAACCGTCCATGAAATAGCAGAGCTGTGTGATGGTTCATAACAAGGTAACCCGAGCAACCCGTGTAATTGATGTTGGTACAAAATTAACGATTCCACGATTTGAGTAACTAAATAGCTAGTCCAGCTCAGTTAATATTTCATTAATGGTGGGTAGTTTTTTTTAAATCCACAATAAAAAGTGAATTGGAAGTTCTGTGAAATACATAGCATCCTACTTCTATTTTATATATTTTTCAAACGGTGGAGGAATAAGAGGAGTGAAGTGATATAAGGAGACAATAATACAGGGCGGAGCGCAAAAAAAAACTGACGATTTATAAAATAAAAATTATAATAATAATGAAAAATTATTTATTTATATCAATTTTGCTTCCGAGTCTACCAAGGTAGCGGAAGCTTTGTTTTCAATTTTCAAGGTTGAAAAAAAAATTCCAAAATTGAAATTTCCACTTGCGCTTTACGTTTTAGACCTTCCTGGACGATTTTGGTTCCTTGTCTGTCATGAAATCCTTGTAACGGGCATAGCTATACGAAGTTATTGTCCGATTTCTATGACATTTTCAGGAATTATGCGGATTAGGTTGTACATGGTCCCCTATGAAAATCATTGTCCCCAGACTGATGGTAGCCACTGCTTCATGCGCAAACGTCAATTCCTCGTAACACACACTTCTACATTTTCCATCCGATTTCGACGAAATTTCCCAGGTTTGTTCATATTGGCGTGTAGATGGTCCCCTATGAGGATAGTGGAAGGTACTTAGAGATTGATGTTTTGAGATTAACTACTATTCATCGGATCATCTATACAGTCGGGTTAAGAATACGAGGAAGCTATGAACCACACCCACTTGGCAGACGTTTTTATTTTGTCCTTATGTTGGTATTGTAATTTTGAATTTATGTAGATTTGAATAGTGTATCCTACGAGATTGTGTAGCCAGACACATTGCGAGCGAAAAAGGAGACGATATCGTTTTCTCCTGTGACGGGGCACATTTCCATCTCAGTGGTTCCGTCAATCAGCAGAATATACGCTATTGGAGTGAGACGAACCTTTGGGAGCTCCAACTGAGACCTCATCACTCTGATACGGTAACAACAGTACGGTGTGCAATTTCGAGAAATGGGAAAACTCGTTTCCTTCAACTCGACTCGTTAGTAGCCCATGATTCAGGAGTTTTCCTCGCCTGGTTTGGATGAAATGCAAACTAGACGACGTCTGGTTTCAGCAGGACGGGGCAACCACCCACACAGCAGGGGATGGAGTTTTTGAGAGGAAGGTTCCCTGGATGATCTCCTTGAGAGGCGATTTGAACTGGCCAGCACGGTCACCTGGTTTATTGCGATCTACCCAGGATCCTAGAATCCCTCAAGAACAACATCAGAGCCAACATCACCAAAATATCCGTTGAACTGCCCGTAAAACTTCACGAAAACTGCAGGAAACGGCTTCATTATTGTATTCGGAGTGGGGGCTCCCATTTGCCACGTACGTTGTTGAAAACCATATAAATCCAAATCTGCAATACCAATATGTAAGAAAAAGAAAGTTTGGTAATTGTTCATTATTTTGTGTTTTCCCCATTTTGTAATACCTACATCTGTCTTTCTCGTAACGCCCTGTATTTGTTCATAATATGAAACAATATTATCAATATTATTCGCTTGATCCATATTGTTATTGGATCAATATTATTATCAATATTGTTTGATATTGTTTGATAATATTGTTTGATAATACTATCAAATAATGTCAATATTCATTATCAATATTCGTTTGATCCATATTGTTATTGGATCAATATTATTATCAATATTGTTTGATATTGTTTGATAATATTATCAAATAATGTCACATAATGTTGATAATATCAAATAATGTCCGTTTGACCAATAATATCAATATTATTCCGTTTGATAATATCAATTTATTATCAATAAATTCGAACATTTGATATTATCAAAACCGTTGGACTCCAATAACGTGAATTTTCGATTGTAGGGACCACAACTCTCGGATAGCGATGATTTTAGAATCGAGACCACTCAGAGATCTGCTGGACCAACCATTTAAGCCTTTAGACCTTAGGACTAAAGGGACAAATAATAAATCCGAAACATGAGTGTGAATCGCAGATGAACGCTCAAGGACGGAAATGGGCCAAACTTCAGCTGATCAAATGCGACATTTTTTCGTTTTACCGAAGAAAGTTGCACGTCACTCAGTTTTGCGTTCTTAGCATCAAATAACCAAATTTGGTAATGAAGATGAGAACGATATTTTGGTAATTTTTTTTCTCTTCTCATTTGTATGGTGAAGACGAGCTTTCTTTTTGAATGTTTGTATTGACATAAATAAATAATAAGACAAATACAACTGGTAGGTACTTTTTGTAAGAATAAACGTAATTATTAACCTCGAACGATAATATAGTTGCTAAGAGCGAATAATGGAAAAGACGTGCTTCTGAAGAGAGGTGATCTTTTACCATAAGTATTGAACCGTTGTGTAATAATTTGAAGCGTTTTGTCTCTGTTGAGTGTTGCCCCGCTTCACCAAATAAATCGCTTAAGACATAGTCTTACTGAGGTACCTACCTATAAAATACAATCAAGTATCTATTTACCTACTCTTCGATTGGATTGGCTATATTTGTCAAAACTGACAGGTTTGCGTAACCGCAGTTGGTAGCTATTCGACTCAACTATGTTAGCCCGCATCACCTTGGACGTTCTAGATATAGCCACGTTTCATCTTGAATGAAGGTGGGTAAAAGTAGGACGCTACATCTTAGCATCTCAAGTTTACTCAGTTTTGGAATGTCGTCCAAAGATATAAGGTCATACGAGATGTTGTCCAAGATAAGATTCACAAGAATTTGTAATTATGACATCTGGCACTACTTTTCTTACAAATGGAAATCAGAAAATCGTCCTTTTAACGCTGATTAGCTGAGAAGCCCTAAATTATTTGTTCAGAAATGAGATTGGAAATTGCTCATAGGAAGACTGTATAGGTAAAGGATTACCGACCAAACAGCTCATCTCTTCCGTGGACACCCAAGAGGCTTTGTACCAAATTTCAGCGCTCTTGAATGAACAGGAGAGAAGCAGCTCACCTGATCTGACTGGGCAGTCTCGCAATCATTTCAGAGGTTCCCGAGAAGCGTGTTTGCCACATTTTTAGCGGGCCATAAAGAATGAGCTGGACGAAGGTTAACTTTGAAGCTCTCATAGCTAATCAGACTTCCTTATGATTAATCCAGCGGCCTCCAAAAGAGGCTTTGTACAAAATCTCACCGCTCTACGATGAGCTTGAGAGAGGGTATCGCACACAACACAGCTGATCTGACTTCCTTCGTTCACTCCTATCGCACACATATCGGAAAAAAATTGTCAATCATGTTGTTGCTTCTAAATGTAGGATACCTAAATAAATGTGAAATAATAACGATATATTCTACAGATCTTAACCGTACTTAACTTTTGTTACTAGCTTATGCATGGAAGAAATGTCACTTGGTTTGATTCCTGATGAACGAATCATTTATGTTATAGTTCTTTGTTAGTATTTAATGTTTACATGGCGACGATTTGAGATCCAACATGTTGCTACTGTGCATGCATTCACAACGAATTTTGATTATTAACTGTATTATATGTATTTTAAGTATGACTATTATTTTATATAATGTTAACATTAAGTCTAGTATGAAATATTAAATGAAATGCCTATTTCTTCTTCCCTATTCCTATAATTATAAATTTTACGGATCTGCAAGCTATGTGCAGTTTTAATACGGGTTCCAAATTTTTAAAGACCAAGCACAATTGATTGAATCTCGCATCTAAAGTTTGTCGGACGAGACACCATTAACTTTGGATCTCAGACCAAAACCAATGTGTGTCACATCTAAGTGTAGCTGAACTATAAGACTTGGAAGTCACATCCAAAGATAAGGCACATCCTTTACCACCTTTGGATTTGGCTTCCAAACTTGGGGACTCATATATAAAAAAGTGTTTTCTCAGTTCAGTATTTGCAATAATAACTACAGGTTAAAATCCTCGCATTCGCAACACCCGTGCACGAACAAAGTTAGGTACCTACCCATTTAAATATAATCTTCTTCGCCTAAAACTTTTGGTTTATTATTTTCATTATTCAATAATGAACTTTAGGAATCGACCAAGAAAATTTTTTTTTTAACACCCCCTCAAAGTTTGATGGTTTACGTTTCAAGGTACGTAGAATCCAAAAATCGAATAAAAATTTGGCCGTCCGTCCGCCGTACGCGGCACTTTTGCCACTTAGCATTGACAGATTTTGATGAAATTTGGTATGTAGGCTCCATTTGGGGTCTAGTTGTGCCCCGAAGATTTTGGTTGTTGTAGGTCACTTCCAAGGGTTCAAAAATAAATTTTGAAAATTTAAAAACGCCCTAACTCAAAAAATTTTGATTTAAAGGTATTGTTTTTCCTTCAATTTAAGATAGTATTGAATTTTTAGAATTTTTTGAGACCATCCGGAGCTCTGTAGGACGAACCGTTCGCTCACTACGAGAATTTAAGGTTTGGACGTACGATAAATCAGAAACACGAGTGTGAATCGCAAAAGAGGCCTAATCTCCGTTCAAATTATAGCTGACCGAAATACGATCGATGTTTTTCTTCATGTTGGATAGTTGGTCGCTTTGCAGACGAGTGATCTATCGAAAAATAATAAATCATTGTGTAATAATTTGCAGCGTTCTCAAATTTAGTCGAATACTTCTCCAACCAAAAGTTCCATTGTCTGTGTTTTGATTAATGTAATAAACTCCAAATCTGTTGAATGGAAAGTTAAAGGTCTAAACTCGCTCTTTTGGTTCATTTCTTCTGCTTATTGCTGATATTCATTTAGGAAATTTTTTCTCTTCCTTCCGGAGTCTTTATTTGTTATGTCCTGGGATTATTATTTTCAATATTTCTTCCATCCTGACCTTTCTATTTGTCTCTTATTTCCTGAATTGCCTATTCTCATGGTTTCCTGATCTTCACATTTCCTGTGAAATTTGTTACATCTTTCTTTTCTTACTACCTTCGTCTTCATCAGCTGTATTATCAATCTCATCTTTAATCTTCTTGATTTTTTATTACTATTCAATTTGTTAACTAGGAATCGTTTTCCAATAATAACTTAAAGCAAAAGTCCTCGCGTTCGCAACAATCTGCACCTTGATCTTCAAATTCTTGTTTCATGTCGTACAATTGAATTAAGTTTAAAGCAATAATTTTCGAATTAACAAATTCTACATGCTCGTTTTACACATTGTTAAGTAAGATATACAGCCCACGCAGCTTGGTTGACGTTCATTAAATTGTCTTTTTGTATTGATGAATTAAAATGATAGAAACGACGCTCAATGATTTTAAATGACAGAAAATGTTCTTATTACAGAGTAGCTGATCAGCGTTACATTTTAATTTCACAAAGTGAACATCTTCTAATGAGGGTACCCAGATTTAATAAGAACGATGAACTCCAAGTGACCTATTCCCCGGCCAGTCTTTTTTTTTTTCAATTTGATAACACGACTACAGTTCGACAGGAGAAATGTAGAACACGCAATCAAGCAAAATCATAGTAGATCCGTCAGTAGAGTAAATAAAATACCTACTCGAATGAATTTACCTAGTCAGAACTATACAGAAATGCTCATAACCTTTAGCTGATAGAAATTTTGGGAACAATTTACGGGACAAATGTGTTCCGCCTTAAAATGTCGTTTGAGCTTAATGTTCAGACAACCGGCCTCCGAAAATGGTTAAATTTGGAAAAAATGTTAGTTCCTTGTCCAAAGAAACCTTATGACAATAATGTAAAATTTTGAGGGAATTTCAACGAATTCAACAGCTTACTCCCCAGACAATCCCTTATGAATTTAATTTCTGTGTGGAGCCGTGTGCATGAGAAATGCGATTTCTCAGTTAATAGTCCAAAATTGGTCAAACTCGAATGGTTTAGGCCTCCAGACGATGACCTTTAACTTTCATAGCATTTGGGTTAGTAGGAACCCAGCAATAGGAAAAATCATAAAAAACATTCCTTGCCCTGAGCAAAATTAGGACTACAAAATGAGTCGATTAACTTAACTAAATATACATTTTCTTTCAATAATTCAACCGAAACAAGATTTCAAAATTCCCTGACTTTTCCAGAGATTTCCCAGACGAAATTTTGGTTGAAATGGGTCCCTACAGAGTTGAAAAATACTCGTACAAGAGAAAAAAAATACCCATATTGAATGTACTAAGAACCTACAATTTTAAAAGAAACTTCAAATTCGTATTAAATTAACTAAATTTGTAGTAAATTAAATAGTCAAGGTTCTGCGAAAATGTTTTGTAATTCGGAATATGACGAGATAAAATCAACTGAATTTTGCCAGTTTAAAAAGGATTCCTTCTCATTTCCACAACTTTTTCAGACGAATAGATTTCCCTGAATCTCACAGAATTTTCAGGCTTTTCCTGAATGGCGATAACCCAGATGCCCAAGGATAAGAATTTTTTTTAGGTAGGACCGGTCTTCAGAAACGAGACGTAGAATCATAATCAGGGCATTGAGCTCGCTGGAATGTTATTTTCTCGAATTTCAAGACGTGCGGACACGAAGGAACTAAAAACCTCATCCTACGTTCACCTTGATAATAAATTCCCTTAGGAACCCCTCACTGCCGGCTCGTATAAATGGCAAAACACTTTGTGTTCGGACCAATGAGAATAAACCGGTCGGCAGAACCGGCCTTGGACTTGAAAAGCAGCCTCATCAAAAAAAAGGAGAAACTGCAAAGATTTTGTTCGTAGGTAAGCCGGAATTTCGCCAAAGTCGAAGATGTGATCTATAAACACATAAATCTCTTTGTCTTCCAGGAAACCATTATTTCCAAATGGCTCAACCGATATTCATCAAATGTGATATGTTTATACAGTGTTTTAGCCTGAATTTAACAGGCTATTTCAAAACAACGGTGTGCAATTTTGAGCAAATTTTAAATGTCTTGACCGATTTCGATGGGAATTGAGGAGTTTGATTCAAAAAGGTACTAGGTAAGTATATCTATTTTGGTCAAACGTGAGGAAAACGCGAAAAACCATATCGACCTAAAAAACGTGCTATAAACCAATTATGTTATTTTTAAAATATGTTTATAAATTATAATAAATATTTAGGAAAAAAGGTAAATTAGTTCAAAGTTTAAAATAATTTTGAACGAGATTTGATATATCAGATTCATGGATATAGTACTTTTTGAAACAAATAGGATAAGAGACCGGCATTGTGCTGGATACCTTTTGAAATGAATCGGAATATTCACACTCGTTTTTCTAAGGAATAGATCATTTTTCCTCCAAAACGATCGCATTTGTCTGAAGAACTACCCCCCTAAAACCCTGGGAAAGTGTTGACTCGATTTCCATGAAAATGATCTTTAGTACCTTTTGGAGTAAAACTCCTCAATTGTTGCACTCAAGTAGAGGATTCCGATGCAAGACGTTTCATTAATTATGTTGAGCTTTGTAAACGAAGCAATTTATCCAAATGATCACTAATGGGGCTCTTCACATTACCTTAAGCCTCTGACCGCTAGTATAGGCAAGGATGATGACCACGTTTAGAACGTTGATTAAATAAATAAATTGTTGTAAGAATTGAGGATGAGAGGCCGCTTTCCTGACAATGATTAGTTATATTTTATGACCTTTACATTAAATTTTTGTGAGATAAGGCGTTTTCAAAAATTCAAAATTCCTTTTTCGACCCTTAGAAGTGACCTATATCAACCAAAATCTTCGGGGTACAACTAGACTCCAAGTGGAGCCTACATACCAAATTTCATCAAAATCGGTCAATGCTAGGTGGCGTACGGCGGACGGACGGCCAAATTTTTATTCGATTTTGTGATTCTATGTACCTTGAAACGTAAACCAACAAATTTTGAGGGTGTGTTAAAAAAAATTTTCTTGGTCGATTCCAAAGGTTCATTATTGAAAATAATAAACCAAAATCAGCTGAGCAAAGCCTGCAAGCTGCACAGCTCTTACAAAGTTTCGGAGTTTTAAGCAAACGCACTGCAATCAACCCACATGCAAACCTGTTACTTCTCATTTGTGATAATCAAGAAGTTATGGGGGTCTCAGTCGGTCGCCGTTCGTTCCTCGTTCCGGGTTAGTATTTCTCTCAAGAACCAGCGCTCAAAGTTTAAAAATTGTACTTAAATTTGTAATATTCAAGGATTTTCGGGAATTCAGTTAGTGAATAAACGAGTTTTCTCACTTTTCGCCGGCAATTATTGTTCGATTTTGATGATTCCAGCGGCAATCTTTTAGTTTTTCAATTCCCTAGAAAATTCCCCTTGAAAAAAAAAAGAATTCTTTTTTAATTCCCCTTTTTCCCTTGAAAATTTCAAATTTCAATTCAAACCTTTAAACTTTGAGCGCCGGTTCTTGAGAGAAATACTAACCCAGAACGGCGACTGAGACTCTTAGTATTTCTTGAAATTAAAGGCGCAAAAACTTGGAAAGTTGTTCCTATATTTGATATTTTAAAGGATTTTATAAATTTATTAGTGCACGGCCTTAGGGAATTGAAAAACTGAAATATTGCCGCCGGAATCATCAAAATCGAACAATAATTGCCAGAGAAAAATGAGAAAAACTACTGAATAAACAGTTTTTTCCCTGTTTTTTTCCATATTTCTATGGCAATTATTGTTCGATTTTGATGATTCCAGCGGCAATCTTTCAGTTTTTCAATTCCCAAGGCCCATGCACTAATGAATTTCTAAAATCCTTGAAAATTTTAAATTTAGCTACATTTTATTGGAAAAAAACAACTGAATTATTTATACAATATTTCAGATTTTCAACTCCCTAGGGCCGTACACTAATGAATTTCTAAAATCCTTTAAAATTTCAAATTTAGGTACAACTTTTTAAGTGTTTGCCCCTTCGATTTGGCGAAATACGGACCCGGAACGAGGAACGAACGTCGACCGACTGAGACCTTCTTAAGGCCTCAATTTTTCAGTGAAATCATGAAAAGTTGGGATATTGGGAAATAGAAGTAACAAATATGGTAGGTACCATGTACATGACTTCATACGAACCGTAAGGAGTAAATTAGGAGTGACTCCGAATAAAAGTCAAATTTGATCGAGTAGGTTTGAAGTAACGTCAATAAATCTCAGAATAGGTCATACAGACTTAACAATAACCATGAAATACACAAATGTACTCGTAAGTAGGTGTAACTACCTACTTTTTCAAAATTCTAGAGAGCGAGCTCTCAACTAGCCCTTTCGATTTAGTTCAATTCAGACACCCGTTAGACCCTCGATGCTGTAGGGACGTATTCACATGTTTACAGATACATAATTGGTTAAACTTAATGGCGAAATAGAGTGCCGAGTCCTGAGATAAATGGAGCCTGGCTTTTATTCGGTTTCGATCAAATCCTTCTATCGTGGAACAAGACCAACTCGATATACAAACGACCATCCGAACGTCACAAAACGATTTGAAAACAATAGCGTGGCACACAAATGTGCTCATTCCAGGCTTTCGTCGCCGAAACTTGGAAACCGCAACTGCTCGCCGAATAATAACGCGTAAAACTCTCCTTTTTCTGATTCGCCAACGAGTAATCTTCAAGGTTTTCTCAAGTAAGAAATAAATCACGTGAATAAAAGCGAATTCCGAGGTATCTTGTGCTTTTATAAAACTCTATCTTCTTCAGTTATGATTTATGCCAAACTATGTGAGTCTTAGTTTCCTTGGTACCTATATATCACTGCCATGCGAGAAGAGCCCAACCCGCGCATTCCTTAAAAATGTATGAGACTAAATTATTAACACCTACTTAAAAGCCAGCAGGACCTAATGCAAATGCCATGAAAATACGACTCATTTTTTGAAAATGAAAATAATAATTTAATTTATTTGTATTATTACCATTTTTTATTTTATTTTTGTAAAAGATACCTCGAGACCTTGTACATTAATTTATTATAGTTAAACATAATGATGTAACACGTGGGGGAAATGGGGGCCTGAACTGACAACATGAGTAGTGACGATTCGATACTTTCGTTATTTATTGATATCGATATTTTGTTTCGATATTTGCATCGATATTTTTCTAGCAATATTATCGAATATCGAAAGGAAAACATTGATATCGAAAGAAAAAAATTATCAGTTGTGATGATTACATTTCTTCCCACTGTAATTTATCAATTTCTTCTAATCGATAAAAAAAAGATGAAAAAGCATATTCGATATCATTGAAATCAGTGATTTTTTTCCGATATTCTACCAACATCACTGCTTAAACATCACTGACTAAAAAAATGCAAAACCATATTCGATATCAGTGAAATCAGTATTTTTCTTCCGATATTCTATCCATATCACTGATTTTTATTTTTTTTAAAACATATTCGATATCGGTGTAATCAGTATTTTTCTTTCAATATTCTATCGATATCACTGATTTTGATGGGGAAAAAATTTAAAAAAAATTGCAGTGACAATGTCACATCAATATTTTTCTTCCGATATTCTATAGATATTACTGATTTTGATTTAAAAAAAAAAACATATTCGATATCAGTGTAATGAGTATTTTTCTTTCAATATTCTATCGATATCACTGATTTTGATTTTTATACAAACATATTCGATATCAGTGTAATCAGTATTTTTCTTTCAATATTCTATCGATATTAGTGATATCGATATTTTATCGATACTGTTTTCCGATATTATTTCGATGTTAAATATCGCATCGAATCGTCACTAATCATGAGAAGTTTCTTGTTTCAACACAGAGACTGGGTAAATTTCCTGACAATGTTACAAAACATCGGCCGTTCCTAGATGGTTTATGAACCTTGTTTGTGCCCCTTGATCATTGTACAACATGTAACGAAAATAAATGGAGTAGAAGCGATTCACAACCATTTTTGTGGTCAATAAGCGCCAAGAGATCAGAACAGGATCGTGAATTTCTTGCTTCCACTTTTTCTGAACTATTGAAGTTTATCATCTGGATAACAAAGCAGTGTCCAGGAGTGAAACAGATCTATACTGATGCAAACAAATAATATCTGCATCTGCTACTGAAGGTATGTTGTGGACGTGTCAAAGGTTAATTTTAATGAGTGATCGAGTCTGAGGAATAGCATTATTATGACAGCCCGAATACGGTACATGAAATCATTCAACTACTCGTATAGGTAGCTCCTATCCACTACATTTTATACCTACCTAATTATCTACCTACAATTTTGTTTCATATAAATTAAAAAATACAACTCCATATGATTTTCACCAATTATTAGGAAGTCACAGTGCCGCAGACAGACAAATAATGGTCAGTTAATGTGAGAAGTAGTTTCAAGAAAAGTGCAAAAGAATATTCATGTTCAGTTTCACGCTGGAAATGAGGCGTCAGGCGCAACGAAAAGTACAATAATGTACCATTTAGTCCATTAATACGACTATGAATGCATGTGCTACTTTAGCTAAAACACAAACCATGTACTACATTCGAAGAATAATGTTTGATTTAGTATTCATTTGAGATTCTTATGACACAACCTTATGAAAAAGAAGTGTTTACATTTAGTAATGCCGACTCGACAAAAGACCATTGAGTAAGTGGCCCGAATAGGCGTTTTGTACCAGATTTCCCTTTAGTCTGTTTTGACCTAATTCGCATCGAACGAAGTGAGGAAACGGTTCAATGCAGCAACGGAAAATGTGATCGTTGAGGCAATGTTTTCAAATTCGTAGTTGTCTTAACACTTTGAAACTTATTCGTCAATTTCTGAATAGTAAATACGCTCATTTCAACGAGTATTTTGTCCTTAAATACCCAAGGCATATTTTCGTTCTGCTTGCTCACTAATCGAGTATAGGGAAGCTTTGTATTCGCACATCAGGTCAGACAAATTTGAGTCATCCAAAATCAAAATTTCCATTTTGGGTTGCAAAGATTTTTGAACAACTTTGGTTCCGTGTCTGTCAGGATTCAATCCTTCTCTCGGGCATAACTTTCCGAAATCGAGGGCTAATTATGAAATTTTCTGGGATTGTGCACTCACGAAACAGTTTCTTATGAAATGTATTTATTCCCAGTTTCTTTTTATGCATTTATTTCTTATTTATTTTACCCGATAGATAGCAGCGTGTGAGGAAGAATGTGATTTTTAGTAAGTTAGTTCTCTATCTAACGGCCTATTAGTCCTCGACTTGCTGGTTACGACGGATTCTCAAACAAGGTACCTAAACAAGTGATTTCACTGTATTTCTCTAAAAATGCATACATATTGATTTTATGAAGATCAGTAATGAACGTGAAAAGCATTGCAAATTATTACACAACGGTTTATTATTATTATTTTGTATACAGGGTGTCCCATGTTCAATTCAAACGAACGATCGAACGATCAAAATTCAATCCGTACATAAATACCAAGTAGGTAAATGAACAAAAGATTCGGACCTACCAAAATTCAACACATACCATAGGTGATCGAATCATCCGAATTGCGTTGAAAATAACGTAGAATTCCACCCCTAATTCCTCGAACCTGTCCGAGGCCCAAAGAACCAGAAAACCTCGATTTCCATGAGCACAACCACGTTTTTTAGCATTCAAACGTATTTTTCATCCCTAATTAGCGGATTAAAATTAAAACAATTATGCCATTGGAAAGCTGAGATATTTGCGCAGTTGTAGGTGAAGAGGTACGTGAAAAAACATGTGGAAGTAAACCTTAACAATCAAAAGAAAAATTAGGATACTTTTACAATTTGACAAAAATGACAACGAGTTAATTTTTAACCCATCACCCATCAAAAAGTGTTGTGTAAACCTAGAAAGATGGTAAATTTAACGCCCTATCCAGCGGTTTAATTAGATTTTAAATTGCACGTAAGTAAAGAGAGTTATTAAAGTAAAGAGAGTCATTTTTATGGCTTAAGGTCGAAAACAGGGGAAAAAATCTTAAAATTAAAATAACTCGGAAATTAAGCGTCTAACGAAAAATTGCTAAGAGACACTTTCTTACTAACAGTAGTTGTAGAATTGACTCCCGAAGTTTTTTTTGGTCCTTAACATGGGACACCCTGTAGATCAACCATATTCAAAGATCAAGGTTTTTCCAAGGGTCAATACAGTCGTTAAATAAAATCATCCTTTCTGATAAGCGTAGTACCCTTAAGACAGAGATTCTGTTCCCCGGTTAAATTGTAATACTCCTAAGAACGTGAGACGAAAGCACCAACTGCCATTCAAGGAGGCTCTCAGGTAGCGCACATATCTGGCAGTGAGAAGGTAGAAAGGAAAGAGGGGCCACCGAATTGTAAAGTTCTCCTGTAAAGAATTTCACGAAGAGGCTACAAATGATCTGATCACAATGAAACTGATAAGGACCGTCTTGTGTCCTAAACGCACAATCAGCTACATTCATTGTTCAATTTAATTAGCAAGTATTGATTGATCTCACAGGAAGCGAACGGTAGGACCTACTGAGCCCTGATGATCTCATTCAGAGTAGTTGCAACTTATTTATTTATTTTTTGTTTGTTAGTTCGTAAGTATGTGTCTGTAGGTAAAACTCCCGGAAACGCTTCCTAAATAAATTAGAAGTCCTTCAAAAACCGGGATTTTCTGATTCAAGCGGAAAAACCTTCACACGTCTCGGACACTCCGGGGTGGGGGCGTCAAAGTTGTGGTGGGAAACGCAACAAATAATGTAGAAAGAGCTACAAAAATATGCTTCATTATATCCAAACGGCTCAACTAAATAAGATTTCAAACTAAAAAAAAAATCAAATCAAACTAAAATTGAATCTGAAGTAAAAAAAAAATCCGACCCATGCCATATCAAAGCATGGTCTGCATTTTAAATTAATTAATGAAATCGCTGCAAATTATTACACGAAGGTTATTATTTTTCTATATAGATCACTCGTCTGCAAAGAACGAGGCTTTTCCATTGTTACCACCAACCAACATGAAGAAAATCATAAAATCGCATTTCGGTCAGCTAAATTTGAACGGAGATTAGGCCTCTTTTGCGATTCACGCACGTAGGTCGCAGGTCGCTGTAGGTACGTGGTAGGTAGGTAGTATCTATGGCTGGTAGATAGTGACAATGCAAAGCTGAGTTCTTTGCAGACGAGTGATCTATATAGAAAAATAATTAACCTTTATGTAATAATTTGCAGCGTTTAACCCCTGACTGACAGTAACCGAAATCTTCAAGGCACAACGAGACCCCAAATGGAGTTGATGTACCAAATTTCATCAAAATCTGGGCAAAGTAAATTTTCGGATGGACGGTAAATTTGTAGTCGACATTTGGTTTCTACGTACCTTGAAACGCAATACGTCAAAACTCCAAAGGTTAATTACAGAAAATAACAAACTAAAATGATCCTCAAAATGACGGACAACGTCTCAATCGTGCTAATGTCAAACCAGGAAACCGAAAACGATCGTCAAAATCAGATTGTAATCGTGATCGAACGTCCATTCATTACTAGTTCCTCGGATAAAATTAATAAGAATAAGCGAATTTGGAGTTCAAGGTAGACCAGACGATGTGTTGTTTTCGACAGTTATGCCGCCACCGTGTTTTCTTCCGTCATTGGAAACTTTTTAATGAGCCAACAAACAAAGGAAGGCTGGGTTTGGGCGGGCGATGTGATAAGAGGCCGTTATCACCCCAGCCAGGGACCGAAATCACTTATCTGATGAGACAGTGAATTATGTGTTTCTCCCACCGCGTCCGATATGGAAGAAAATTATTAATACGCACGTACAAATCATTTTATAAGTTTTATTGGATAAAAAAGTTTTACGTGACGAGGTAAAATCGGAAATTGAGGAAGGTTGTAAATCGTTTCTAAAGAGAAAGACTCAATCCAAATTTTGAAAAAAATTAGATTTAACTGCAACCAATATGGTAGAAAGGGACAGGCCCATACATGCCCCCCTTTTGTGCTATCTCAAGACCACTGTATTTACTCAATTTGAAATGGGATCAGTTCACGAATGTAACTACTTCATAAAATTATAATGCATTCGCTATGTTACCATAACAACATGGAGACAATAAAATGAGAAATAGTTTTGAAGTAGTAAGTATCAATCAAACAAAGTTTGTTTGATTAACAAACTATTGAAGTTTGTTTAACAAACTGGCTATAGAATAAAAAAGTGAAGAGGAAGTTACTATTGTTATCTGTTATCATTGTTATCAAAGTTATTATTCTCTGTGAGCTGGAGTCCTCGCGCGTTTTTGATTTTCCATTGTTCTGTAATTTTAAAAAAGCCAGTGTTTTTAATTAATTTCTTCATTTACCGTAAATTTATCTTCTATAATTATGGGTAAGCTATTTATTTAAGTTATAAATATTAACACAACTGCCTCAACCGTACTTAACTTATTTAATAATTAGATACCTTTTTCAATTGGCCGTATTTTACAATTAATCTAACTTAATTTATATTACATCAAAAACAATAACTCTAAACTATGCCTACCTACTTGTTTCTTTGTAGTGGCGTCTCCACCTTCTCTTTATTTATGGACGTTTGGAAGTGTCACTAAATAAACAACTTTCGAGTAAGTGAAATTTGTTATTATATTTATTATTAGGTTTTTATTCGTTGTCGATTCGTAATTTTGTTGTTTTTATACTCAAAGGATTGTTAGAGTTTGCTATTAAGGGTAAATATTGTTTTGTTTTATGGGCCCTGAAGAAGGTAATATATTTACCGAAAGCTCGGCGAAGAAGGTGTTGTTTTCAGTTGACCCTAATCCCGATCAATTGACATAATTTCATTTGAACCATGTCAAATCCGCTTCCACTGAGCCAGTCCACGCTGGCACCAGAAACTGTCTCCCAGTTTCAACGGATTTTGCATAAACAACAGATGGCAAATGTGAATATGATTCTAGAGTTAATGAACTCAATGTCAGAAACGTTCAAGGATACCCTTGAAAGTATGTCCAGAGACTCACTTCCATTCAATATCCCATGTTTCGATGGATTTAATGAAGATCCTAAGTTGTGGATTCGTCTTTATGAAAAAGCTTGCCATACTAATCGCTGGCATACCGATAGTTTGATGATTGCGTATCTACAACCAGGAAGCACACCACAAAAATGGTATTATACCCGTTTGCTGAGTGATGACAAGTTGGATGATTGGGCCAGTTGGAAAAAGTCTTTTTCAGAAGCTTTTGGTCAGAACAGACTAGTCGTAGCAGATAAGGCACTCTCATTTACCTACCAAGGAGGCTGTTTACTTGACTATTGGTACGAAAAACAGAAACTTTTGAGGCTTGCTTTCGGGAATTTACCAGATCTTGTGCAGAGCACGATAATACTCCTAGGGCTACCGGAGTCCATGCAGGACCAGCTACAGCTGCTCGATTTTCATGAACTTGATGTCATTCGAAAAGCCGTTGGGAGGTTGCGACCTTTGCAGGAGTCACCCGGAAATTCACTCAACAACAAAAGTAATGAGAACGTTTTTGAAATGTGCGAAACTAAGCTTGAGCCGAAACAAAGGTGATTTTTCACGATCATCTCAATTTGGAGGCAAAACAAAGCGAGTAGTGTAACTTATTAAACCAGTCGAAAATATAATAATGGGAATTTCTACCAAGTGGGTGTGACACATAGTTTTGTTGGATACATTTCCGGAATGGATCCTAGTAGTCCGAATAGAGCTACGGAACTGGCTGTGTGGTACCTAAAATTGTAGAATTCATGATTCGATCTCGACAATAATCATGAAATCATCAAGATACCAGATCCAAACTACTTTCTCTTCAATTTTGAGCGAAATTGGACTTTAAGACAGGCGTGCATGTTTAGTGGAAACATTTCGGTCGAAAGATTTTCATTCTCAGCCCCACGCAGAGGCCTTCAATCCAGGAGCGATGAAATTCATGAGGACCAACTGAAAGCATGGTCACAAAAATCGCTCTCGTCATGGATCTCAATTTTTCGCAAGTTTGAGTTTAATATTGATTTGAAGCACTGAAGGATGCATCATGCCTAGATGGGCCGCCAGAGTGCCGGCCTTTGTATCAGTTTTCCATTGAAGGTCAAAAACCAAAATGTCCGACGAGGACTGACTCATTTTTAGAGATGTTACAGTAGGTATTCCTCGAGGCGACTATGATATTACAACAAGGTAAGCAAAATAACTTGTCTCATTTAGAAGGTAGTTAGCGAATGGGTTCACACTTCACAATTCCAATCATAATAGATCGTTTTTAATCGGTAGTAGAATGAGTGTAAAACGTTCACCACTCGGCTATAAAACCAGCTAAAATGAAGGTAAACTTCAAGGCCTGCATAATCAAGTGGACTGAATGAACTGAACTCAATAATTTCGACCTTCTGGAAAAGTTGAATCAGCCTAAATAATCTGGCATATCTTTACGCGATGTTAATGAGTTGCCTCGCTCTATAATGAGGACCTTCATTTACTTGTTATGTTTACATCTCCGTTTTCTAATTGAAGAAGCTTTTGGAGCTGAGAAAATCTAGGAAAACGTTTGATACGACGATAGCGATATCTTATTGAGAATCACACTAGAGGGCCAGAAAGTACCTAACCACCTCCTGAACATTTAATGATTGACGTCAATTTTCTACAGGATATTCAGCTAAAAGCTGCTATGGAATTTATTTTACTTAAATGGAAAAATAATCTCATAAATTGCTCCTAGGTAAAAAAAATTGAACCTATCAACTAAAATAAATTATTTTTTTCTTGCATTTCAGAGTTTTTTAAATAAGTAGGTACTATTTCAAATAATGATCTTTCTCGGTCGGTCTGCAGTTAATTCTTGGTTCCCGGCAAGATAATACAAAAATATCGTTTAATTTTTTCCTTAGCCCTGTAATTGGCAAAACTATCCCACGGCGATTATTTCAAATTTCCCCCTAAAGTTAACTTGAGGCCCTCCAAAAACATGGTAAATTGAAAAAGCTTCCAAAATGTTCAAATTTGAACAAATTTTCAACACTTGTGGTATATTCAATGCCTATTTATCCTACACTGCCGAGTCACCGACGAATAAGAATAATTATTTCGTTATCTTTCAATCAGAATAAAATTAAAAGAAAGAAAAGTTGGAAAAAAGAATCGATAAAATAAAATAATGGAACAATTCCTCATTGAGGAATTTCACCATGTCGGAATTTCCTATTTTTGACCCTAAAATCGGATTCAGCTACTCGAAAAACCTCCTAAGGCAAACTTTCAGCCCGAACTTCCTAATTTACGAATAAACAAAACAGCGTAGAAAATACGAATATTTAAAAAAACCGGGAAAATGACGTCATCCTGGAATAGTTCATTTATGGCCGCTTGGAGCGCTGAGATCGAGAAATCTATAGTCCCCAGATGCAAAATTTCACGAAACAGTAAAGTTCGAAATCGAAAAACTGAAGAAAAAAAATAGAAAAAGCAAGATGGGGAAAATTAGGTTTCCCCTGTTTTTGTTTGATAACTTTTCTCTTAGAAAACACGATTTCGTCGTCCCAATGGGCAACACTGGGAGGAGACGGCGATCCGAACAGCCCAATCAGCGAGCGTTCCCGCTTCACGTCCGTTTTCCCGGTTAGTTTTGAAATCAAAAATTTTGATTGTCTCCCAAAAATAACAGGAGACTTATTTTCCGAAATCAGTCCGATTTTCATACATCCCACACCATTAACTATTCAGGAAAAATGCAAACAGAATTCGGTGAAATTCCTCAATGAGGAGTACCTTCTCACTTGCTGCACGCACAAATTTGATAAAGTAGTAAACGTAAATGTACACAAATATAACTACGCAGTCTCGATCGAAGATGTAACAAGTTTTTCTAAAATTTTGGCAGTTTTCCTATGGTGAATTGTTCCAATTGGCCCTTAATAAACATGGTAAAACTGAAAAAGCTTCCATATCGAACAGAAATCACGTATGGTACATTAGACGTTGCGAAGTATAAGGTTAAATTTTCGGGTTTCATGATGGTTTGCTCCTACATGGTCTATTCAGAATTGTAATGCCACCAGACCAATGAAGTGAGAAGCTACTGAGATGAGAGGTCAGCTCGTAGATTGGCAGGTTGAAATCTCAAGTGGGACCAATATGAGAACCTCGAACCCAACGACCAGTGGCTCCCCTTCACAATCTAGGGATGACAGATTCTTCAAAATGACGCGATTTAAATCGTATCTTACTTCAAGAAAAAAAATCCAAAAGAATCGTATCGATGTTTTTACTACGTAAATGACGACAAATACATTTTTCTTCATGAACCTTCCATCAATTAATTACATAATTAGGGATAATTGAGTGACATCATATCAAAAATTATAAAAGTCTGTAATAACAAAACCAAACGAACGAATTAGTTAATTAAAATAATATTTTCCGGGGACAGTACCACTCGTAGCGTGACATGGCTCGTAGATTACGAGATTGTTATCCCCATTTCCTTATACAAGTACATTAGTTAGCAGATGCCGAAGATCTGATAAAATTCATTTGATATACTGGACCATATTTGGCATTATTGGACCATTTTTCTTCGAAGACAACAATGAAAATGCGTTAACTGTGAATGGAGAAAGGTACCGCGGCATGATAAGTGAACGTTTCCAGTTCTTGAAGCTATAGATATCAACATAATTTGGTTCCAACAAGACACTTGTCACGCGGCTCGTGAAACAATCAATCATTTGCGGGAAAAATTTGGAGATCGTAACGGCGATCAAAACTGGCCTGCTCGGTCTTGCGACCTTACCCCTCTTGATTTTTTCCTTTGGGGTTATGTGAAGTCTGTTATGAACCAAAACAAGCCTCACAACACTCAAGAACTTAAAGAAGAAATTGCTCGAGTAGTTAGTGAAATAGACCCAGAGATGTGTGAACGAGTCTTGGTAAATTTCATCGAGAGGATCAATGCTTGCAATCGGGCTCTATGCCAGATATTGTTTTTCACACTTAATTTGCTGAATATCTGCTCTAAGTTGACATAGTTTTTTTTTTGTAAGAAAAAATTGTTTGTATTAAAGTTATTGTATTATCAAATTCGGCGTAGAAAATGAAACACCCTATAGTTACAACAGAAACAATCAAAGAAACATTATTTCTCAATACCTACCTACTTTATTAAAATCTGTCTGGCGGGATTAAAGTTACAACTGGATAAGGTTGTGAGTAGTTCTAATAGATTATTTTGACAAAAAATATCTACAGTGAGTTAGGACGTTAAAATTATGAATAATAAGATCAATGAGGTAACAGTCTTAATACTCGCCCAAATTATATGAACTTTATGACCAACATACACAAATAAGGATAATTTATTGTATTTCTTCGTCACAAGAACTAAAATAAAAATAATTCACCAAAAAGCAAGTAAAAGTGGAATATTTAGTACAGAACCAGACTAAATATACATTGATTCATTTTAGAATTATTAAAATAGGCTCTCGATAAAATCAATCTTTCGACGTAACTAGTTTGACTCATTCAAAAATAATACAAAAATAGTTTCATGAAAATGAAAGGAATAAAGGTTTAATCTTCCATCACACAATCGTGCGACCATACTCCGGATTATTGAAAGGAAATGCAAAAATACGTAGAATGTTGACCGTTCGAAACAAAAATGCTGCAAATTATTGCACAAAGGTTTATTATTTTTCTATAGAGATCACTCGTCTGCAAAGAACACGGCTTTGCCATTGTCACCACCTACCAACCATAGGTACTACCTGCCTACCACACAACAGCTTCAGACTCAGTTCGAAGAAACAGAGTTGTGGGACCACAATGTGGCTTCATGAGGAAATTTGTTTATTGGTTGCTAAGGAAGCAAAACTGAATACAAATCGAAGAAACGAACAGCGGTCGCATTTTGGTCATATAAAATTTCAAGGTGATTCACACCCGTGTTTCTGATTTATCGTAAGTCTAACCCTTCAGTACTCGTAGGGAGCGAACAGTTTGTACAGCAGAGCTACAGGTGGTCTCAAAATTTTTTAAAAATTCAATACTAAATATTTTAAATTGGTGAAAAAACAATACCTTTATTTCGAGAGTTTTCGAGCTAGGGCAGTCTTGAAAATTTCAACCCTTAATTTTCTCCCCTCAGAAGTGACTGACATCAACCAAAAGCTTCGCGGCACAACTAGACACCAAAAGGAGCCCATATGCCAAATTTCAACCAAATCGGTCCATGGTTGCTAAGAAAAGATTCGATTTTCGGATTCTACGTTCCTTGAAACGTACAACGTCAAATTTTGAGGGGGTTAAAGTATTTTTCCTGCTCGATTCCAATGGTTCATTATTGAAAATAATAAACCAAAAAATCTGCCAAGTGGGTGTGGCACATAGCTTCCTCGTATTTATACCCGATTGTATAGAAGATCCGATGCACAGTAGTTCATCTCAAAACATCAATCACTTCACTATCCATATAGCGGACTCAACATGTCAACCCTCACAATCTACATGAATGAATATTGTTGGAAAATGAAGAAGTTGTTGCTGTTACAAGGATTTCACGTTTGCGCATGGACACAAAATACTTTCAATTTGGGGGCCATGATTTTCATAGGGTACCATCTCCACCCCAACTCGCATAATTCCTGAAAATTGCATCGAAATCGGATGAGTAATGTACAAATTAGGGCAAGGATTTCATGACAGACAGACAGACACGGAACCAAAATTGTTCCGGAAGGTCTGAAACTTGAATTGCGAATAGAAATTTTGATTTTGGAGACATTTTTTTTTTAACCTTCAAAAGTGATAAACTTCCGCTACCTTGGTATACTTGGAAGCAAAATTCATGCATGAGATCCATTTTTAAGAAAGTAGGTACCTACGCAGATTTTACCTACAAATCCGTAGATTGGTCAAAAAATACGTAGATTTACTATAAATACTTTGAGTCGGTAACACTAGGTACTTCTTCAATCGATCCTACTTTATTACTGTAAAAATTGGACGAAGTCGTTAGGTACCGCAGTTTTTTAGGTTGCTACATAAATTTGACTATTAAAACCGTGGGTAACTCACCCACTGTCACACAGGTAGTCACTTCGTTTTACGGTTGGTAACTGATTTTAATTTCAAAACGAAATTTTGTGGATAAATTTTCCACGTTTTTTGTAAATTGAGTAGGTGCTAACTCAGGTAAGTAAGTACCTCTAGTTACCTACCAAAAGGTTTGAGGCCATTTCAATAGCATCGTTGTTTTCTCACTTAAAAATTACAAATTATCTTGAAATAAATGGAATTTAAATTTTACCTTTTCTGAACGTGCCAGAAGAAACAGTGTAGGTGACATCAGTAAACTGAATGTCAACAGAAGGACTCCTGGGCAGAGGAAGCATCAGCGTTCGCTGATCTTGTTCGTAGAACATTATGCCGGTTGGAAAACCAAGAGATTGGGATCGCAGGAGTGGGATGACCGACCAAATACGCGGAAAGTAAAACAAAGATGATTTAGCGAGGAAATGAGGTGTCGATTACTTCGTGTTCGCGAATGACATAAGCGGTAGACGCGCAAATTGACAGCGAGCGCGCGTACACGGGTAGAGGTCGAGCGGACGACTGATCCCGGCTCGGGTTGTGTCGAGTCGACTACTTCGATGTAGCGACTGCCTCTCCGGGAGCCTAGGTCGGACATTTTCGCGTTCCTTCGGTTCTCTGCGAGGTGGCGGCAGAGTCCCTGAGGAGCTTCACAGTTCTCAACTGTTTTCGACATTTTATTAACGTTATTATTTTATTAGCGTTAACAAAAAGCGAAGAAAAGCGTTACGTTGGTTGTCTGATGATTTCCGCCTACAACCGAGTTGTTGATGGCCTACTTCGTCGTTTTTCAACCCACAAAATACATAAAATTATTGTTCCAATGTGTTGCAGACTCGTATGCAAGCGTTTGCAATACAATTTCTTCATGAACCTTCCATCAATGAGGAATTTCACCGAATTCAGTTTGCATTTTTCCTGAATAGTTAATGGTGTGAGATAGATGAAAATCGGACTGATTTCGGAAAATAAGTCTCCTGTTATTTTTGGGAGACAATCAAAATTTTAAATTTCAAAACTAACTGGGAAAACGGAAGTGAAGCGGGAACGCTCGCTGATTGGGCTGTTCGGATCGCCGTCTCCTCCCAGTGTTGCCCATTGGGACGACGAAATCGTGTTTTCTAAGAGAAAAGTTATCAAACAAAAACAGGGGAAACCTAATTTTCCCCATCTTGCTTTTTCTATTTTTTTTCTTCAGTTTTTCGATTTCGAACTTTACTGTTTCGTGAAATTTTGCATCTGGGGACTATGGATTTCTCGATCTCAGCGCTTCAAGCGGCCATAAATGAACTATTCCAGCATGACGTCATTTTCCCGCTTTTTTTAAACATTCGTATTTTCTACACTGTTTTGTTTATTCGTAAATTAGGAAGTTCGGGCTGAAAGTTTGCCTTAGGAGGTTTTTCGAGGTGCTGAATCCGATTTTGGGGTCAAAAATAGGAAATTCCGACATGGTGAAATTCCTCATTAAGGGGATACGAAATTTTTCCATTATCATCAGTCAGAATCATTGATTGTATCAAGTTCTGTGGTGTTTTCGAACTAGCCATGCGTGGATGTGATGAGAGGGAAGATTCTTTGAATGCCGAGTCTTCAAGGGGCTCGTTAATTTTTCTTCCGAATTGGACGATGTTTTGAATTGTCACGGGCAATTATACATTTCAGCTATTGCAATAAAATGGGTGCATTTCTTGGGTTTAAAACTTCTATGATTATAAGTATTTATGAATTTCTGTTAACCACTAGAGAACATTTTTCGTATCTATTGTACGTATTTAGTACCGTTCGCAATTTTAAGATGAAAAAGCTACCAAGATTTATTCCAATTCAACCAATTTTCGTGGTTCTTTTTTTTGTTGCGATACAGTTACGCTTAAGAGGTACGTTACAATGGAAAAAGTTTCTTTCAAGTTCCTGTTCAATACTACTAGGTTTTTCTTAGGTTAATCTTATACTGAGTCACAATCCACTTACTACCTATTATTGGCCAATATATAGATAGATACACTGTTAGTTCACTCACGTGAAGGTTTAACGTAGCGAGTCCTTGACGATGAGAGGCGAGGAGATCCAGGGGGAGTAGCTGGACAGGACTGGGCGACACGCGCGATACACCTGCGACACATTTTCCAGGGGAGGCTGGACGAAAACAAGTTACTTGACTGGCACCACTGATACTGGATAAAAACCTAGACCAAGACTTGTTGGAGGCAGGAGGAAGGTATCGATACAGGGCAATACGGGGCGAGAGCTTCTGAGAAGGGTGTAATAGCATCAGGACTAGCTGGCTAGGCTGAACAACAGGGACTGAAGCCTTCTTGTCCTTACACTGCCTTTTCACTCTCCTTCCCCCAGTCTGGCCATCCAAACAGGATGAAAAACGCTGCAAATTATTACACAATGGTTTATTATTTTTCTATATAGATCACTACTCATCTGCAAAGCCACCAACCATTCCAGTATCTAATTGTAATTGAAAAAACGCTGCAAATTATTACACAATGGTTTATAATTTTTCTATATAGATCACTCGTCTGCAATGAACACGGCTTTGCCATTGTTACCACCAACCAACATGAAGAAAAACATCGATCGCATTTCGGTCAGCTAAAATTTGAACGGAGATTAGGCCTCTTTTGCAATTCACACTCGTGTTTCTGATTTATTGTACGTCCAAACCTTAAATTCTCGTAGTGAGCGAACGGTTTGTCCTACAGAGCTCCGGGTGGTCTCTAAAAATTCTTTAGAATCTTGAATTGAAGGAAAAACAATACCTTTATATCAAAATTTTTTGAGTTGGGACGTTTTCAAAATTTCAGAATTCCTTTTTGAACCCTTAGAAGTGGCCTACATCAACCAAAATCTTCGGCGCACAACTAGACCCCAAATGGAGCCTACATACCAAATTTCACCAAAATCGGTCAATGCTAAGTAGCAAAAGTGCCGCGTACGGCGGACAGACGGCCAAATTTTTTTTATTATTATTGAAAATAATAAACCAAAAGGTTTGCATGATTGGCCAGATGGATGTTAGTTTTCCTCCATGTGCAAGACAGTCAGCAGTTGTTGTGCCCAAGGTGGTGTTGGCTTCAGGGCATCTTCTTGCTGCTCCAGGGATTCAGGGCTTACTGGCCTGTCAGGAGAAACAATGAGCTGCTAAGCAGCCTCACTCTGGGCAAGGGTGGTGGGGTTTCCCCACTGAGGTCTGACGTCACCACAACACCATTCACTGAGTTTTGCTCATTCACCCAAGCCTTAGCGCAATCCCTGCTGTACCATTGGTAGGTATCTAACAGCAATCAGCTCACAATGAAATAATATCAGTGAAATCATAAAATCTTTGGAATTAGTTCTCATTGAACTCTAGATCACGATAACAATGACTAGGAAAATTTGGATTTTCTGAAGTTTCAACGTGAGAACAGAGCAGAAGGAGGAAAAAATGCCAGACATAGGCATCAAGCCGAGGAGAACCGACAGAAAGCGAAAATGGACGATCTAGGCTTCCGGAAAAGCAATCTTGAGATTGATGAGTCGGCAGCCGGTCGATTGGCCGCCGCAAACAGAAGCACGCAAACGGTATCAGTCGGGTTCACCTCTGCCCTTCGCAGTAACCACCCACGCCCATGGATACTATAAAGAAAGTAAGTAGTATCCAACCGTCGGCATTTTGGACTAATTTTCTTTTTACTTTCTTCTAGATTGTCGATCCATCTGAACAAACAACAAAGTAGGCAGTAGGAACTTAGGAATAATATTGTGCGTAAAATAAACTAGGGCAGAGGGCAAAACCATGGGGGTTTTACATCTAGTTGGTACACTTATTTTCTGTATCAATTTCTCTTTTAGATCTGACTCATATGAATCATAAATTCAGTTACCTACTTCTCTACAGAGATGGGATATCGAAAGAAAATATCGATATCAGTTGCGTTTGATACCCGGAATCAACTTGATATAAATATCAAGGAGTCTCTAGCTGGTATTCCTACGCTCTCTTGGTGGAAGTCTTGACATGAATTTGTAAGTGTAGGTAGATACTGGGTTGCAACTCAAGGGTACAAGCTATCCGTATATTATATAGACGTTAACGGGAGTATTTTGGCAAACGGCTTATATTTGTTCCAAAGCTGAAAGCCGCGGCTCTTATTACCATCTTCACGTTTTTGTCTGACCTTTGTTCTCCCGATTGATGGCGCGTTTTTCATCTTCATCCTTTTAATGCCAGTTTAATTCACAAATCAATACTAGAGATTCTTTTTACAAGTGCGTTTCTGTCACCACTTTGAAATATGTCTTATAGCTGGGGTCAGTCCAAAATTTTGTCCGCAACAAAGCGTAAGGTAGGTAGGTACTGTACAAGATAACTTTGCTCCACTTTTTCAAGGTTTTTTTTCAACTACTTTTTAAAAAAGAAAACCCTAATCTCATCGCCTACCCAGAGTTTGTGCAAAAGGTAGAAACATATTGTGCAGGTATTGGATAGGTGGGAGTTCTTGCCTGGAGGAACTGATCACCACGTGGCAGTTAGGGTGTCACAACAGGTGTCTTCTATCAAAAGAAGAGAATAATGGGAAAAACCGTTTATTCAGTTAGGTTTTCCCATTTTTATTGGCGATTATTGTTCGATTTTGACAATAGGGTGTGCGCCTGGGTAGGAAAAACTGTTTACTGTTATTTTTAATCTAAGGTAGACCTTATTCTGAGAATTTTGGTACCAACCGCGACCTTCTAGCGCGTGTATCTTTTCCTATGAATTTTTAAAGTTTCGACCGTTTATGACGTCACAGTGGGCTGGGGGTCCCGCCCAGGCGAGAGGGGCGCGTGACGTCATAAACGGTCGAAACTTTGAAAAATCATAGAAACAGATCTACTCACGCTAGAAGGTCGCGGTTGGTGCCAAAATTCTCAGGATGTAGTCTACTTTCGATTAAAAATCTAAAAAAATCAAGGCGCACTCCCCATTCCAGCGGCAATATTTTAGTTTTTCAATTCTCTAGGCTGATGCACAAATGAATTTCAAATTCCTTGAAATATAAAATTTAGGTACAATTTGTAAACTTTGAGCGCCGGTATTCTAGGGAAATACTAACCCGGAATGAGGAACGAACAGCGACTGACTGAAACCCCTTAACTTCCCCTAACCTTGGTGATACGCCATTCCCGAACAGATCAAAAAGGCAATGGGGAATTCGCCTAAATTTTAGATTCTGGAATTTCAAGACAAATCCATTAAAAGGACCCTAGAATAACGTTTAACACCATGAATACCCAAGGGAAAAAAATCACCGGAGGAGAAAATGCCTAAACAAGTGAAGCCTCTGTCAAAAAACACCGCGAAAATCGAGGGAGACTGAGGACTGGCGGCTACGTCACCACCTCGGGGTTTCCTCCTACAAAATGATGCAAAAACTGACCAACTTCGCCTCTTTCATTTTCGCTCAATAACTTGTCAGTCTGAACGTACCCTAAGTCCAATAATTTAAGTATAAGAAATAAAACTGTGAGTCAAAAACTTACATTGAAATGGCTTCACAACAATATAATTGGGTTGTTGAAGGTTGATTTCTGCCTTTCATCTCACTGGTATACAATCTGCACACTGTCAAATACTTTCTCTGTAGTCATTATTCAAATATGACTCAGACCCCTTCATAAAACACTTTTCTTCCTCCCCATAATGAATTTTCACTTGAGATAAGGGAATGAGATCACTGATCAATAGAATCAGATTGTTCAGGCAGGTGGATACGTAACAACATGGCTGCCCCCATACAGATTGCCTCGACATTTAAAATGTCCATCTTTCTTAAATTCTCTGAATTTTTTGGGTGCATTTTCGAGCAGCACACTACGGTTTTCTTCCATATAAGTGAACCCTCTTTCGATTTTTTTAAAATGTGAGGCAAATTCCCCATTCTTCGCAGGTACTGGTGTTATGTTCCGCTATTTCCTTTGCCAATCTTTTTCTAGTTGTAACAGCCAACATCCACATTTTCCATCCAAATTAAATGGCATTTAAAGGGATAGTGGTGGTGAAGGTATAGCTGGTCCTCTGGGATAGTAGCTTCTGCACATGCGCAAACGTAAATCCCATTTCAACTCCATCCAACCTGGTGGAATTGTTCATTGGTCGCTACAGCGAATACACCAACGTGAAATCCTTAATGAGCACAACTTCTACAGTTTTCATTTGATTACGATGGGATCTCTGTTGATAATTGTACAATTCCATCGTGAAGAGATGGAAGATTGGAGAGATGGAAGACATTGGGAAGATATTTGCAACCTAGAGGCACTTGACCGAACTAATGATTAGGTTTCGAGGTTATAATTATGAAAACGGCATGTCATAGCATGACACTCTCCTTTGGATGGCAGGCTAATGTATCGTCTTTATACCTACGTTCGTGTGAAACTTGTTTCTCAAAAATATAAAGTATTAACTGTGATCTCGATTAACTTCTACTTCACAAAGCTGTAAAAACTTCAACAATCTTAAGGATTGCGTGGTTGAGACTCTGGATGGTTTCCTTTGATCATCAACTTTGGAGGTTGATGGTAGGTACCTACCTAGGTACTTGGGAGATTGAATTGATTGAAATTGTCCATTACGCATCGGATCATAAACAATCGTGTTGTTTACTAATTTTGTACGTTTATACTGGAACCAACCAACTAATTTTGTACGTTTATACTGGAACCAATCAATAATTTTGTACGTTTATACTGGAACCAACCATTTGTTTCTGACTTTGATCCTTTCAGAGAATTTTTTTTCTTGCACTTTTACATCACTCGAAAACAGATTTTTCCAAGATAACTTCTATCATCAGGTCTACCTTATTGAACAATTGGAAGAAAAAAACCGCTAGAAAGGCTTAGTAAAGAACAACATCTCAAATCGGGGTTTTAAATACTTTATTAATCACATTCATATAAGTAGACAGAAGTAAACTTAAAATTACATTTTTCAACACTACAGAAACATAAATTACTTTTAAAAAAATGGATGGGAGGGGAGGGGAGGGGAAAGGTAAATGGGAGTAATCACAATCTTCCAAACATTGTACGAGTTTGAAAATTTAAATTAGGCTAAGTTAAATATTTGGCAGATACTTGACTATCAGCTGTTTTGGTAACACTATGCAGGATGCTGCATTATGCACTACGCGAGATAGAGAGAAATTAAATCACAAAATAAAAAATAATTACAACTAAAAATTAGGATTTGTTGTTTAAAGATCAGGGACTTTTACTAACAATAGATCGTAGGGTGTTGTTTGGTATAATCCCAACTTAGACCGATAATATTTCCATTGTTTTTTGGTTTGGTTCAAATACAAGTAGAGTTGGGAAGTTGTCACTAAAGAATCTGAACGAAATGCATTTTGGATAGTGACAAGGTTCCAACTAATATGAGTAGAAACAGTAACATATAAGAATCTTGTGAGTAGGTAAGCAGTTCATTCAACATGAAAGAGGGGAGATTGTGAGGGTCGTAGCTGGGCAGCATCTACTCTACAGGGTTGTCCTGATAATAATCAGCACGACATAGTTGAAATAAGATGAATTTTTGCTGGAATAAGCCGGGCGATGACTATGGAACAGAGGTCTTTGAGATGGGACCAGCGAATTCCTCAGGTTACTACAGGAAACTGACAAACATGAAAACTGTGCATGCGTGACGTCTCACATGTCAAAGCCCGTCATCTAGAACGCCACGAAATAAGCGATTTCCTTATTTCTTGTAAAACTCCGTATAAATCTCCTTTCATTCTGCTCATCACGCATGCCCTCTCAACATCAGGTACATTCAAGTCCGACTCAGCAGTAGGAAGTGAAAAGTTACGCTCTATATCCACGACTATGTGGTACCTTCGTGAGCAGACACAGGATGCTTGCTTTATGGAATGTAATGAAAGAATTGAAAGTGGTTTGATATTCACAATCATGGCAACTTCTTGGACCTACGAATCGCAGAAACTATTCAAGTTTTGATAATCGCAGTCATGGCAGCTACTTGGACCTACGAATCACAGAAGCTATTGAACATACAGAAGAGATAGACAGCCGAAATACAAACCACAAGCCATACAGATTGACACTTCAAATCTTACTACATTCAATCGGTTTGCATCTATCATTATACCAGAATTTCGATCAATCAGAACGTTTTCTAATTGAAACTTGACTGTGATTCACCTCAATATTTGAAAGGTTAGAAGTGAGTTGACTCACTAATTTATGTAATTCTGATCAAGTTGTAAATGCAGGATAAAGTACCTGTAGCGTTATGGATCCCATATCAAATATCTCATCACGACCAGGATTCATGACGTAACATCCATGCAACTGTACCCTACATTCTCTCCTCTCGAATGTGAATATTGGAGTATGGTAGAAACAGGAAGCACCATGGATCCTCATTGACATAATAATGTAATGTCTCATCAAATCTTGAACCAAACTCTTCATTTGGCAAACATCACCATCCTTCCTTGCTCCTGTATCATGAGGAGAATCCATGATGCCATCTCTTAATACCATTATCCATTATTGATATTAGAGGAGGGAGAATGTAGGAAGTGATTAGAGAGTTTTTGGTGCCAGAATCTGACGGGCCCTGTTAGGAGGAGACTAGCGCGAGCAACAGAGGATGCTACCCAGTTGGAGGAGGAAGCTCGTTAACTATGGACAGGGGGGGAAGGGAGGGGCTTGTGCCGGTGGGCCTCTAGGAACGAGTGACTGTCTGGGGGCACCCTTTCATCATCGCCCGCTGTTGTCAGGAGGCAAATTCATCATCACCTGCAAACTCCGAGCTTTGTGAAGAGGGTCCACAGACCCGTTAGTGGTTGCCAAAAACTCTAATGTATGGATATAACGTTACAGATCCTCGTCGAGATATGGGAGCAAGAAAGAGTTTTGGCAACAGGAACTACCAAGAACAAGGAAAACTACATAGGGACAGTTTCAAAGGGTGGGGGTGACCAGGCAGTGGCGCCGTTTTCAGCTGTCACAATGGGCCTTCAAACTGCACATCATGATCCCGTCATTCAAGCATTAGAAGAATCTGGTTCCACGATAAGGCGTACAGGTGTGGGAAGACTAAGGAACGTAAGAACATTCGAAAATGTGGCTCGAGTGACTCAAGCACATAAACTCAGTGGCACTCAAACTGCTCAAGGACTTGCCATTCCGTCCATACAAGATAATGATTGTTCAGGAATTGACATCTCCAGACTACCAAAACCACCAACAGCCACTTTTTTCAGTTCAGACGAAGCCCACCATACATCCGGATTTTACTCCTGGAGCTTTTAAAATACAAAATTTCCGCTATTGGTGCAACCAGAAATTCGCCAGAGACCTCTCTGCTCCCCAAAAATCTGTAAAGCAATTTCGAAATTGGGGTAAATCCGTCAACTCTTTTTTTTTTTAACCGAATGGTCCAGTTGGGTGAAGAAGAGGATCTGGAGATATTTGGTTCCAACATGACGGGGCTTCAGTCCACATAGCGACATCTCAATGCTGAAACTGCGGTTCACCACGCGCTACATCATTCTCAGGGGTGACGTGTGGTGGCCAGCAAGATCGCCAGATTTGAGAGCCAGCGATTTTTTGGGGTACCTGAAGGGGGGTTTTTCCAACATCGCCTTCACACTCTGGGATAGGAGTCACTAGAGATTCGAGCCTACCTCAAGACTCGAATAATGGAAGAATTCGACGAAACGCTCATCGAAATGTGCAGGAGAGTGTTGAATACTTCGGAAATCTCCTACATCAGTGCGTCGCTGCCTACATTCCTGACGTTAGTTGTAGGATCTAAGTTATCAAAATGGGGTGGTGTACAATCAAACAAACCACATTCTTCTAAGTTGCGCCTTTGGAAACTGCACCCTGTACTTATTGTGTTTTTGGAATCTGGTTAACACTAAGCAGAGTAATAAACGATTGCACTTCAACAAGAAAAGGGTTATTCACAACTAGGTAGGCTCGCTACCTATTGCATTTTATCTACTACCTTAAGCTTAGTACGCACTGGAACTCATTGAGTCGATTCATGTTGCGATGCTGCACCTGGGCTGTGTAGATTCATTGTTCAGACGCAGCCCTGCATCAGCTCCCCGACAAAGAATCGTGTCCACACCAACATTCAGTCCGCGTCACGATGTTGGAGGAAATAACCCTTTCGGGAATACCTGTCGCTCTTTTTTGATCGCACATAGTGCATCCAATCGGAGGAGCAACAAACCACCCAGATGGTGGGTCTGCAGTGTTTCACGGCGGGAATCAGCATGGGCAAAACCTTTTGAACACCTTGAGATTTAATGATAGCACAGGGTTCCTGAATTTTATGAGGATGACCCCAAGTGATTTGGAAATAATTTTAACGAAAATTGGCGGTCGAATTGCCATTCTCCAGTTCCTAGCTAGTGGAGACTCATACACAAGCCCCATGTATACCTTCGAGGCCGAGGTTCACGTCCGCACTGACATTGTTGCGCAACATTGAGTCAAAGAATTCCATTGTCGATGGAATCCAAAAGACTCCGAGAATACTAGCCCGCAACACACCAGATTCATTGCAACAATGAGTCTACGCAGCGCAGATGTAGCCCACACACACCCGAGATTCTCCGGAGATGCAAAGAGTCGGCTCAAGGAATCCCAGTGCGTACTAGATAGTAATTTGTTTTTGTGAAATTGATCAGAACATGATCGTGAATCACACATTTTGGAGTTTACAGTTAGGTGAGGTTCAGTTGTCAATAAAAGCTGTATTTAGAGCACCACTCGCAAAAAACGGTGATTTGGGTCTCGCTTTGAAAATGCTATTTGGTTCATAAACAGCCTGAGAAACCAGTTACTTTCGTTCTCCCAAAACTGAACTGCTACCAGTTTCCTCCCAAGTAACGTCCGATGTGAATGTTGGATTACCCTGAGGAGGTTGAGTGTCGCTTCTGAAGAGACCACAGCACTGGAGTGACCAATTGAAGAGAAGATGTTTTACATATTGATTAAATTGACAAAATCCTGTAATATTATTAAAATGTCCTTCACTGGGTGACACTGCTGCTGCTGCTTTCACACTTGAAACGTCAAAGTTAAACTTTACAAGGTTTTGCAACCTATTTTTCGAATTGCTGACTACTCACATCTTCTCTTTTTTCAATAAATATTGGAAATATTCGTCGATATACTCTCAAACATGTTGAAATTAGGTTTATACCACAACACCCTTATTTTTCTTACATTAGAGCGTTTTGTCCATAAAACTATCATAGTTTACAATCAGTGCAATTTTAATTATGTGACACAGAATAACAACATGTAACAAACGGACGAATTGTGTAATTACGTACATCACCTCATTTTTACTCTGTTTTAAATACAATCTCCGAGACGTGTTGCCGGTTTTTACCCTCGTGGAAAAAAATATAGTCTTTTCAACTTTTCTTTTTTCATTTCAAGGAATAAAAAAGTTATAATTTTTCTAATAATGCAACACTTATAAATAGCTCTGCGGAGGCAATCACTACGGTGAGGTATTGCCAGTCACTTTTCAATTACTTCCCTGATTTACATTCATTGTTATACTTAGGTACCTATATTACATTACACTAGCGAAGTCGATGACATGAATTGCATTGCTAAAAATTCGGTGAGCTTTTCACTACTGAGTGCAGTTGAATAAATATACTTCTTAATTTGTATATAGTTATTACTAGAATAAATATTTCAGGTGAAACATTCACCTTTATGTGTGATTTTTCTCAAATTAAAAAGTTTTGAAGGGAAGTTTTAATCTGGTTCTTGTTCATAAATATTATGTACGTTGGGTGTTTAGATTGATAACTATTATTGCATCTGGTGCATTTGGACGTTTTGTGCGACTTTGAGAGTTTTTCAAGAAGATTTACGCGTAGAATTCATAAATCAATAACTGCAATCTCTCAAGGCATAGCATCGAATTGGATCAAATTTTGGTAACTATCCATTAATTCCTTCAACGTCTTCAGAGTCCTATCCTCGAAGGATACAGTCAGATTCAAAAATCAATACTTGGTGACAAGTTGCCAGGTGTACCACCCTTCGTTGTGTATGTGCATACCTAAGCATGCAGGTTTTCCTGGTGGTGCAGGTGTACCACCCTTGGTTTTCCCGTTATCACCATATTTTCTGAGATGTTTCTTCCCGTCCAATGACACCCCTCAACCCAGATTATCCCTTCACGTCCAGCCAGTAGATGTACCAACCGCTACAGTGTCTTACCAGGGGACAGGCATAGTTCACCGGAGCAGTTGGTTCCTGTCAACAGACCCTTGCACTGTGCACCTAGGCGAAATATAAACACATATGCAACTTCCCTATCATTGCAATGAAACAAAATTGGCAGTAGTTACGAAACCATGAGGTCGGTCAAGGTTGTGTAGCGGAATATAGAATCATGAAAATATAGTTTACAGCAAACATGAGCACTCCCATGAACCCCTTATGATTTTGTCACCGATTACAAAGAACAAAGAACAAAGGAACTCAGTAACCAGGTAGACGTAAGGGACGAGCGTGGGTTAGAAAAACAATTGATAGGAAGATGAATGGAGAAATTACTGCATACGATTTGGCTAAAAAATATCGTTTAAACTTCGCCCACTTTCCAACCCACCAAGAGTTTGACCAACAGTAATTTCCCATTTCAACAATTTCCATTTTTATATTCGTAGATTAAGTTTGACAATGCCTCGTTGTGAAGCATCCCAAATTTTAAACCAGTACTAAGTCTGTAAAAGTGGGAAGGCGCAAGAACCCTGTCAGGGGGCCATCTGATCTCCTGGGTGCACTGTGAAATCAGGGGCAGCGTGAAAAAGGCGCGGCTGGGTGCACTACACAAGAAACCGATCTTACCAGTTTAGTTTTCTGTATGTATCTTAGGTTTACATAGATGATAGAGTTTTGGCTGCCAAAATTTGACAGGCCCCATTAGTAGGAGATTAACGCGAGCAACGTCGATACTACACAGTTCAAAGAGGGAAGCCTAGTTAACTACGGACTGGTGGGGGGGGGGGGTGCGCTCGTGCCAGGGGGCCTCTTGGAGTGGGGAGCTGTCAGGAGAACCCTTTTATCATCGCCCACAGTTGACTGGAGGCAAAATCACGGGCCCCCGCAACACCCTGAGCTTTGTGATGAGGTTCCACGGGCCTCGGTACTGGCGTGCAAAAACTCCTTATTGTTAAACCACTGATTCACTGCTGTGTCGCTTAATCGTTCTCATCATTGATCTCACCAGACACCATTTCATTTATTAGCTGCCAATTTGAACAGGTTGCTAACTCTAAAAGAGCTACATAAGTATCTAAAAATTTTGCATACAACTTCCAAAAACTCCCAATTCCGCTCAAAACGAGTGAAGTCACGAGTGATGTAATAACGAATATCAATTATAGGGCAATACATTCATACAAGACGGTAACATCCTAGATAGAATATAGACACACCGCTAGGCTCGGTGACATTAGCTTAAACTTTGTTCAACTAAAAATAAATATTGACACTACTCTTTTCTTTAGGTATTAGAGGTTGAATTTTTAAATGTTAACTGTTAGGTACCATTATATTACTATCAGCGTAGAGTACTTTAATTTCATTAACAAGCTACGATACGTCCAGTCTTCAATTAAATTTGAAATTATTCGCTTAGGAAAGAGGATTTGAACTGTCCAGTTCTTCAAATAGTTTAGAAGGAACTGAGATCTTTTTTCTAAAAACTATCTTCACACTTTCCTCACCCAAAAAAACCTTAAGGTACTCGTAGAACCACAGCGCAAAATCGAAATTCGTAGAACTAGCCTAGCCATAATGAATGTGTATTATTAACGGTTTGGGCGTTTGTTATGAGTAGAGTGAAATCTAAAAAAAATCGTTAGATGAAAGAACTACGGCTAAACACAAAAAAAAAAAAAATGGAGAAATAAAAAGTTTCCTACCAAGAACTTAACAGAATAATAAGGATTTCTTAGGAGATCTGACGCAATGTTGGGGAAATACAACTGTCGTCTATGACAAGCACTGACAGAAGCTAGTTGCTTCCCAAGGAGTCGTTTATACAACTTTACAAGACTTGTTCTTAGAGGCTTCACCCATCTTTAGCCCTGGGTTGGGAGCTTTCCACCTTTGTCAACTCGACTCCACATCTCATCAATGGTGAAGAGAAAGGAACAGGTAATATGTAGAGAATAGTGGCAAAACTCCCTGACTTAAGATTCTGAGACATGAAAAACAGGATTCTAAGTACCGTCTTCACCTGTCAGGCTGGTCTTCCAGAATTTGCGATGAAAAGTGTTCAATAAAGGTATAATGCCAATCGGGGGACACCTCGATATTGGCACGAAATACGAATCATCTCCATTTTGGATGAGATTTTGACAATTGGAATTTTACATTACCATCATAACTCCTCATAATGGTATTTCGAACTTGCGAGATGTGCTTGAACCTGGTATTTCTTCGCTCTTGCTGGGACTGAACTACTGGTTTATGACTCTAAAGATGATATGATCTTAATCGATGGAGATACCTAAATGAAACGTCTCTATCCAGCTTCGCAAAGATCTCAAACTTCAATAAAATTGCAACAACCTCCCGTCAGAAAAAAAGGAGAAACTGATCAGGAAGAAGGTATTTTCTCTAGGACATCTTTGAAATTCAAAATTCGGTAAAAAGATGTCGCCCACAACTCCGCTAACAGTTAAAACAGAAACAATAGAGAATACAAGTGAATCAGCCCTGTTAACAATGGTCCATCAACGACTAAGTCCTCTCCGTGTACACTCAGCACTGCAAGATCAGCGCTTCTGGTGGAACAACTTCTCTCCTGAAGTGGTTCTGATCAGCGACCTCTTCACATTTCTTTCAATTCACTTCCTTAGCTCAATGGTAACGAGCTCGAACTTAGAAGTATGAATATAGAATAGTCTGAACGATAGGAGATCGATCCCCGGTCGAGGGAAGTTAATTTTTGATGACTCAACACTGAGATCCTCACAGAAATCTGGGGACTTACCGTTTCCACGGAGTCTGTAGGAAAATACTCGAAGAGCTATCAAAAAGGCATTGACTGCAGATGAGCTATGAACGAAGGTAGGATACATCAGCTGCAAGGTTAGCCGCACAGAAGTTGAAACTTGAGCCAGATAAAGATGGCAGCGTTTCACTTTGCCATGAGGAATCTGGACGAAAGGAAAACCCAAGATCTTGAGTCACGCAAGGCGGAGAGGTCAACTAAGAGCATTAAAGAAAATAATAAGAAACAAGAGGATTCAAATAAAAGGACCCTCTTGAGTTACTATTAAGTAGACGCAAATAAATAGTCGTAAAAAAATAAATAATACGTAAAGAGCTACAAAATTAGGGAAAAATATACAAACAAGATGCACAATTTTACACAAACCTATAATACTATCTATGATGGTAGTGGGCCCTACTCATTCTTCACAAGCGCATAAATCGTTAACAAATGTATTCAGAAAGAAGGTAGACATGAAGTAGTGAATCCAAGTTTAAAAGTAGTGAGTCATTTAGAATGACGGGTCTACCTTCTTAGGAAATACCTACCTCAAGTTTAAGATCAAAGTGCAATTTCCGTAATACGTAGTAGAGTAAGCTACATTACCGTAGTTTAACTAGAGGTTGGCTAAGCCGACTCTTCGTCTAATAAAATACTGGTGTGGTTGTTCTTCGCGTGACCCGTAATGCCTCAACAAGTGATGTACTGTGAAGTCAAGCTGCGGAAGAAGGCTCCACTTAACCGTCGTTCGTTCTGGAAAACAGATTAGTTTCAAAAATTGTTCCCTCGCGTGTCAAGTTCGGCACATGCGTCAGGAAGTCGGGAATTCTGGAGTCTATCAACATTATTATCAGACCCATTTGTCACGCCATCAACATTAGACGTACGTAGTAAATGATTCAAAGTAATCGCTATATAATCATCCACAAAAGGCGAAGTGGATACTTCACGTTGTTGGCAGGACACCAAGCGACATGAACAAGAATCCACCTCAAACTCATTTTGGTTTATTATTTTCAATAATGAACCTTTGGAATCGACCATGAAAAAAAAAAATTGTTTAACCCCCTCAAAATTTGTTGGCTTACATTTAGAATCCGTACGTAGAATCCGAAAATAGAATAAAAAATTTTCCGTCCGTCCGCCGTACGCGGAGTTTTCCTTAGTTCCCATGGACCGATGAAATTTGGTATATAGGCTCCATTTGGGGTCAGGTTGTGCCCCAAGCTTTTGGTTGATATATCAACAATATATATGATGATATGTCAACTACTTGATGATGATATATCAACTACTTCCAAACCTAACGAACATTTTGGAATTTATTTCAACCTGATATCTCCAAAATTAAAAATTTGGCGTCATTTTAAAAAGTGAGCGTCCGTTTTCAGCCACCCTATATCAAAATTTTTCGAGCTAGGGCGTTTTCAAAATTTCAAACCTTATTTTTCACCCCTTAGATGTGACCTATATATAGTATAAAGGTATTGTTTTTCCATCAATTTAAGATAGTATTGAATTTTTAGAGACCACGCGGAGCCCTGCAGGACAAACCATTCGCTCCCTACGATAATTTAAGGGTTGGACTGCAAAAGAGGGTGAATCGCAAAAGAGGCATAATCTCCGTTCAAATTTTAGCTGACCGAAATGCGATCAATGTTTTTCTTTATGTTGGTTGGTGGTAACAATGGCAAAGCCGTGTTCTTTGCAGACGAGTGATCTATACAGGGTGTTTCACGAAAAGGTTATACCCCCCTTCATTTCCGCAAAATAGAGCGTAAAAAATTCCGATCAACGCAATTCTTCATGATTTTTTGTGAGGATCTCAGGAAAAATACTTTTGCGCAAAAAAGTTGCGCGCAATTGACACTAACTTCATCTTTTCAAATGGAACCCCCCTTTTTTATTACAGATTCGGATTCTACGTCAAAATTCATACCCGAATCGATTTGTTTTATTGCGCTCAACCTGGCTTTTTGAACGCTCCAAGTTGCGCAACTCCACAATTGCGCAAAAATTAGGTTTTGGAGAACCCTAAGTGTGGCACACGTTTTTTCATCATTTTTTGACGCTGAATCAGAGGGTGTCATCCGTTTTGAGGAAGACCAAGATTTCAAGAGGAAAAATTAACATTTATTTCACGAAAACATCAGTTTTGTGGTCGAAATCATGTTTATTTTTATTTTCTCACCTCCTTTTGAACCACGGGCTTGGGGCCGTCTACGGTGGAGTTGAAAAATAAAAACTGACAGCACGATCATGCTTGAACTGAATAAAATTGCCTAAAAACTCATAACGATTTAAAAAGAGCGATTTTTTCACTAATAAAAACCGACTGTTTGGCCGCCATTTAGAAAAATTCCAGTCAAATTGAAAAACGGATGCCACCATGTGATTTAGCGTTAAAAAATGATGAAAAAACATGTGCCACACTTAGGGTTCTCCAAAACCTAATTTTTGCGCAATTGTGGAATTGCGCGACTTAGAGCGTTCAAAAAGCGCAATAAAACAAATCGATTTGGGCATGAATTTTCCATGAATTTTGAAGTAGAATCCGAATCTGTAATAAAAAAAGGGGGGGGGGGGGGTTCCATTCGAAAAAATGAAGTTAGTGTCAATTGCGCACGATTGCGCGCAACTTTTTTGCGCAAAAGTATTTTTCCTGAGATCCTCACAAAAAATCAAGAAGAATAGCGGTCGGAATTTTTTACGCTGTATTTTGCGGAAATGAAGGGGGTTGTAACCTTTTCGTGAAACATCCTGTATATAAAAATAATGAACCGTTGTGTAATAATTTGCAGCGTTTTTTGAAAAAAAATCCTTGCGCCTCTTTCCTGTTTTGAGATAATAGAAAAAAAACTTGTAATTTCTTTAAAATATTGGTATTTTAATAAATTTTTCTCCGAGTATACTTCAAAAAAGAAAAATAATAACACTCCCTCCCTCCCTCCAAATTTGATGGTTTAGGTTTCAAGGTAGGTATGTAGAATCCAAAAAATCGAATAAACATTCGATGTGCCCCGAAGATTTTGGTAACTCAGTCACTTCAAATAGGTAAAAGTACGAGAAAACATTTTCAAAACGTCCTAGCTCGAAAATTTTCGACACAGGTGCAAGTATTGTTTTTTCATTGATTTTAAATAGCGTCGAATTTGTTGACCCAAGCTCTGCGAGACCAACCGTTCGCAAGACAATAACCTAATTTATTAATGCTGTTTTTTCATAAATTTAGGATTGTGTTAAATTTGAAAAAAATTGTTAAATGCGCGTTATTGTGAAATTTATCTTATTTAAAGTCATTATAAATCTGAGTTTTATGGAACTTTTAATCTGATATGTCGGCATATCTGGTAGATACAATGGATCAAGGGGCAGAATAGTTAGCCTAGTCAATTTATACATAAAAACGCTGCAAATTATTTCACAAAGGTTCATTATTTTTCTGTATAGATCGTCTGCAAAGATCACAGCTTTGCCATTGTCACTTTTTTTTTATATCTCCCCTCAAAGACAAATAATCTCCGTCTTTTGTGACGGAGGGGAGCCATAAATAAAAATAAATAAATGAATCAAATATTAATGGGGAGGACGCCTAAGACTCATCCGACGCTGGCCCTAGGGATGAGGGATGATGAGAAGGGTGGGGGTGGGAGAGAGGGATGAAGGGAAGTGCCTCTATAAAAGGACCACCAGTTCAAATATGAGCCGAACAGTACGCGTCTGGTGACACCACGGAGTACACCTACTGAGATGCCCAACTCGCGCAACTCTGTGGCACTTTTCTCGCACCACACTCCGCGCCATGACAAGGCGCCCTATGGTACCAATCATAGGTACCTACCTACTACATACTACCTTCAAACCTTCACAATCAAGTTTATTTGGAAGAAATAAACACTTCATATTCAATTCGAAGAAATAGGGAGTTGGGTTCCTTCATTTGATTACTGGTTGCTAAGGACGCAAAACTGAATACAACTCGAAGAAATAGGATCGCATTTTGGTTAGCAAAAATGTCAACGGATATTAGACCTCTTTGGTGATTCACAGTCGCGATTCTGATTTATCGTAAGTTCAACCCAAAAGTTCTCGTAGGGAGCTTACGGTTTGTCTTACAGAGCTCCGCGTGGTCTCTAAAAATTCGAAAAATTAATTACTATTTTAAATTGGTGAAAAAACAATACCTTTATATCAAAATTTTTCGAGCTAGGGCACTCTTGAAAATTTCAACCCTTAGAGGCGACTGTCATCAACCAAAAGTTTCGCGGCACAACTAGACCCCAAATGGAGCCCATATACCAAATTTCATCAAAATCGGTCCATGGTAACTAAGGAAAGAGCCGCGTACGGAAACATTTTTATTCGATTTTTGGATTTTCTTGCGGGCTAGCGACATGTATTTTTCTCAAAAATGAAGAAAAAACAAAACATTTTATTAAAAAATTCTGTGAAAAAATTGAGAAATATCAACAAAACCAGGAACAGTGGTATGTTTTTGGAAAAATACGGAACAATTTTAAATATACACTCCTGCTCAAAATTAGCGCACCACCATCCATTTTTTCGTTTATCTCTTTCCTTCTTCCCTTATAAATTTTGTATCCTGGACTGGCCACCAAGGAGCCTAAACATGAATCCGATAGAGCATGTTTGGGACATGCTGAAAAGAAGAATTCGAGCCAGAGATCCACCATCAGACAATCTTCAGCAGCTGGAAACAGCAGCGAAAGAGGAATGGGACAATATCCCCAGGAAGGTATCCAAAACTTGATTAGAGGCATCGGTTGATAGCTGCAAGCCCTCATCCTAGCTAGAGGAGGTAATACCAAGTATTGAAAAGCAAAACTGGCATAATTCAAACCTTTTTTTCAATTTTTATAATTTCACCACAAGAAGTACATTTTTCTATAATTCATTAAAAACATATTTTTTCTCGAATTTGTGCCTTTTTTGGTTACATTTTTTTTCTGAGTTTGCAAACAATGTGTGCAAATAGATAAACACTTGATAAAGGAAAAAATAAGGGGGCAAACGAAGAAATATATGGTGGTGCACTAATTTTGAGCAGGAGTTTATTACACACTTTTATAGATTTTTGATTCTAGACTTTGATAATTTTCGGGATTGAGTCCCAAAATAATAACGTTCATGGTCTTTTGATACTTTTAATTTTTTCCTAAAACATGATTTTTATTTGGTTAGGATGATGAAGCTGATTACATTTTCTCCAAAATTCTTTCTTTACTTTGTTCTAAACCTCTAAATTGACTGGTTTTCGAGTGAAAGGCGCAAAACACAGCATTAACACGAAAACTTCACTTTTTTGAGAAAACATTACCTATTTTCTAAATTTTTGTGCGAGCATATCCGTAATAATTCAATCTAGAGTTTTTCGAGGCTGCCAATTTGGCGATAAACTACTCAGAGGAGTCCTAACAAGATATAAAAATCGTAGATAACCTCGCATTTGCAATGTTTGATGTAAAAATTGACTAAGCAAAACATCCTCACAAGCCAAGCAAGCAGCCAGTGTGTTTCTGGTTCCTGACTTTGTCTGATCAAAAATTACCTGTGCTAAAGAGGAGTTTCTTTCCTCCATTGAAAGCTATTCGAGGGTGTGGCGCTGTTGTTCCCACCCCAACGCCCGGCTGCGAACTCGAGTCCATTTCTGATGGCAGGCACAATTCTTAAAGCTGGGTTCGTTACTATTCCATTCCGTTTGTTCTTACTCGATCTAAACAAATCACAGATATTGTTGAGAACAAATTATCTCCATACTTAATACGTAAACCTAAGTCTGTCTGGAACCTTACCTTTCGCGCGAAGGAGAAGTTTTGTTTCCCAAGATGATCCTCATATGGGTGTCTCTTGAGAAATGGTCATCTGGAAGAACGAATTTGATTATTAGGTATAATCGAGCTACTAGTAGATATCAGAACACATCATGATGGCTTGGATAAGATTTCATAAGTGCAAAATCCTAAAGCAGTAAATTTTACTGAACTATTAAGGTTCAACTTAAATCAATGAGAGTACCTCGCGAGTTCTGTGTTTTCGGTTTATTAGTTTCAATAATGAACCTTTGGAATCGACCAAGAAAAAAATTGTTTACACCCCCCCCCCCCCCTCAAAATTTGTTGGTTTACATTTCAAGGAACGTAGAATCCGAAATCAAATAAAAGTCTGCAAAGTGGGTGTGGCACATAGCTTCCTCGTATCATAAACCGATTGTATACAGGGTGTAAGCCTAACTGGTCTGCCATACGGTACCAGTCGATTCTACAACTAATTTGCAACAAAAAATGTATCTTAGCAATTTTTTTTAAACCCTTCGTTTTCAAGTTATTTTAACTTTAACATTTTTTTCTCGTGATTTTGACCTTATGTCATTAAATTGGTCATAACTCCGTTAATTAGCTGTGTAAATTACAATTTGAGGAAACCGTTGGAAAGAGCATTAAATTTCCTATCGGATAGATGCCTTAACTTTTTTTGAGTCAAGGTTTGAGACATAAAAACGTCCTCTAAAAAGAGAATTTTACGTAATTTTGGAAACCTCGCATTCTTTCAATCTCAAATTGAACTACGAGAACCAAACCATACTTTTTCAAGATGCAAGAACAGTGAAAACTGCGCCAGAATCTCGGCTTTCCAACGGTATAATCAAAACATATTCTACAACCGTATTTAGGGGAGACATTTGTGTTTGAACGCGGAAAAACGTGCATTTTTTCAACGAAATCAGCGCTCTGGCCTCCTGTTTCCGGAGGCATTGCGGTCTACTGCGGCGCCGACCCACCCACTGCTATCGTCCGACCCCTCAGATCGACTAGGCGGAGCGCCGATTTCGTTGAAAAAATTCACGTTTTTCCGCGTTCAAACCCAAATTTCTCCCCTAAATACGGTTGTAGAATATGTTTTGATTATACCATTGGGAAGCTGAGATTCTGGCACAGTTTTCACTGTTCTTGCATCTTGAAAAAGTATGGGTTCTCGTAGTTCAATTTGAGATTGAAAGAATGCGAGGTTTCCAAAATTACGTAAAATTCTCTTTTTAGAGGACGTTTTTATGTCTCAAACCTTGACTCAAAAAAAAGTTAAGGCATCTATCCGATAGGAAATTTAATGCTCTTTCCAACGGTTTCCTCAAATTGTAATTTACACAGCTAATTAACGGAGTTATGACCAATTTAATGACATAAGGTCAAAATCACGAAAAAAAGTTTAAAGTTAAAATAACTTAAAAACGAAGGGTTTAAAAAAAAATTGCTAAGATAAATTTTTTGTTGCAAATTAGTTGTAGAATCGACTGGTACCGTATGGCAGACCAGTTAGGCTTACACCCTGTAGAAAATCCGATGCATAGTAGTTAATCTCAAAACATCAATCTCTAATGCCCACTTTCACCAAACATTCGAAACAAGTTTAAACCAAGAGTGCCAAGAGATAATCGACGTTTAGCAATAAACGTCTTTCACTGGAGCGATTTACGAGTTTAAAATCCATCTCAATGGGTTTAAACTGGTCAAAAGTCGGCAGAATAAACTCGCTATGCTCGTTTAACTACAAATTCAATATGGCCGCACAGTGAACATTTTTTATTGTTGTGAGATTTTGTGTGTGTTCTCGGAAGTGTTTTGTGTTTGGAAATGGATATGCCATTACAAATAATTTATGACTCCTCTGACGACGACGACAACGACAACGTCCCCAGGAGACGTCCGAGGATAATCCTTCAACATGTTCCACACTACCAAGCCCACGGTCATTGAAGTCCTAAATTTGATTGATACTCGGCTAGAGTTCCCGACGAAATATCTAGTAAACCGGGAACAGGTCGAACAGAAGAAAGGAACATCACTGATAAAGGCGATAATCTACTGATAGCAAACGCGGGAGTGGTTGTTGTTCAACGCTTCTATTGCCTCAAATGCGTCATAATGTCCAACTTTCGTTCATTTCACTTGACATTTCAAGGTTAGCTAAGCTCGATTATCTAAATCGCCGTTTAAATTTGATTTGGGTTGGTGAAAGACACTCACCATTTTGCTGGGTTTATTCCTTCAGATTAACAATTAAGGCGTTTAGTTCAACGCTATTTGAACAAATTTTGTTGAAAGTGGGCAAAACTACCTTCCACTACCCTCAAAGGGGACCATCTACAAACTAATCTGAGCAATCCTGAGAAATTTCGTCGAAATCGGATGGAAAATGGAGAAGCTATGGCAGTTACAAGGAATCCACGTTTGCGCATGCGTAGCAACTAGGTACTATTAGTTTGGGGGAGATGATTATCATAAGGGACCATCTGCACGCCAATCTGAACAATCCTAGAAAATTTCATCAAATTCCGATGAGAAATGTAAGTTTTATGGCTGTTACAAGGATTTTACGTTTGCGCATGCGCAGAGGCTACTGTCAATTTTAAGGCCTTGATTTTCATTATACTACGGAAGGACGGGATTTGGTATTTGACATTGGCAGCAGGCTCTGCTGTCTCTGAACACAACAACTTTCGCAGAAAAAAGGAAGTTTTAGGGTAAAAACCCTAGAACGACTGAGATTTTTCGTCCTAATATGTTGGCAACCCTGCTAGCAGGTCCCCTTTGCCCGCCCGACGGCCATTTTCCTCATTACGTTTTGTTGTTCTGAACCGACTCTTTCGCTCTCAAAAAAATCATTCCGCGTTCCTTATTTTCGGAGTTTTTTCGAGTGTTTTTATTGTGTATTGCCGATCTTTTTGTTCCGTTTTATTTTTTTCTTTCGTTTTCGCGCATTTTCAATGCAGTCCGCGGGTGATAATCCTTTCGCGGATGTTTTGCGATCAACTCGGGTAGGACGCTACGGTCCGCCGAGTTCTCGCGCGTTCGGAATGAAGCGCCCGGCATCGACTTCGGAAGCTGTGTCATCGTCGAAGTTTCTTCGGAGTGGGGTTCAGCCACAGGCATGTGAAATTGCTCACAAAAAGCCTACCGACCGTGTGCCTGTTGGCCGGGTTGGATCTCCTTCAAGAATCGGGGATGCCCGACATGGAGAAACTTGCGTTGTAACCGCAGTGGCCAGTACTTCGGTACATACGGGTTCAATGGAGTGCCTTTCTGCCTCCAACAATAATACTTCTCGACACAAATTGCGTGCGGAAGTGCCAAAACGGGCTACGTCGACTCAAAAGAGTGCCGGACTGGAAGCATCGGCTCCTCGGAGTGACGGGTATGTTGCGTCGGCCCTTCGGGGTGTCGGACAAGAAGTCGCTAATTTTACTAGCGCCCCGTTTGAACCCCCTCCTGATTACGCGGTGAGCGATGATGAATTTCTTGGCTGGGAATCCGAAAATTTGTCGGATGTGAATTTATCGGATGATGAAACGAGGCCTCACGACTTCTTGTTGCCGCCGCATGAGGCGCTCAAATCGGGAGAGAGTTCCCGCCAAGTTGAGTTTGATGAACATGAAAAGGGTTTGCCGCTGAGAGCGCTGGCGTCGGCTAGTGGTTCTCGAACAGAAACTGCCCGCCAAGATTCGAGTTCGACTTTGCAGCCCGATTGGCTTGTACGACATGTTCGGGAGGCCTCTGCCCCGGAGGAAGAAGGGACGTTGGTCCACGAATCAGTGGTTGGTCATTTTTCCAGATTTTTACGTAGTGGTCTGGAAGGCGAGTACTTTCGTACTTTGATGGAAAAATATTCCCCGAAGGGTAGATTGTCACCAATGGTACCTCCAGCGTTGGATAACGTTTTGATTGGAGCTATTCCCAAAACGATCCAATTGAGGGATGAGCAAATGTTACGAGGCCAAAATATTCAAGCTGCTGCCTTGGTTGCCGCGGGGGCGGCTTTGTCCGTTTTGGGCGAATCGGATTTTGTGGATGAGGCCACGAAGGAGATGGTACTGGATTTTGTGTGGCAGTCGGCGGCGCTGCAGTGTGCGGCTATTTATAATGTTTCGAATACTCGAAAGAAAGCAGCTTTGACCCCCTTTCAGGCCGAGTTTAGGGACTTAGCTTTAAATGCTCCGATTGGCGAGTCTTATCTATTCGATAATAAAGTAACAGCCTGGCTTCAACAAGTTAAAGAAAGTAGGCAATTTGCCTCTCAACTAAAACCCACGATTGGGCTGTCAAGAGGAGGCCAAAGGGCCCCGACTGCCTCGACTCAAGCCAACCAGGGAAACTTCTCACGCCCCGCGCCTCGGGATTCTCGTCCGAAGGTGGCACAGAGGGGCGCTCGAGTTCAGACCCAGTACACTCGTCGCCAGGACTACGTCCCACAGGCTCGTCCCCAAGTACGTCGCAGGGGTTACCAGAGGTCCAGGCGATTTTAATGCCAGTGGAGGTAAGTTATGCTGGCCGGCTGGGTCGCTTTGTGTCAGTTTGGCGTAAATTAAATGTACAAGAGCCCGTTTTAAGTTGGATAAGAGGTTATGAAATCCCCTTTTTAGACATTCCACCTACCACAAATATACCAAGACACGATCAGGTCATTCCGCCAGAGCAGAGGATGGTGATGAAGGAAAAGATTAACAATTTGTTGACGATTGGGGCGATCTCTCCGTTTGAGGAGAAGGAGAGTTTCTTTCAGTCTCCAATTTTTTTGGTACCAAAGCCAGATGGGTCGTTTCGGTTCATTTTGAACCTCAAATGTTTAAACAAATGGGTACGTTTAGAGCATTTTAAGCTAGATGACTATCGATCAGTGGCTAGAGTTCTGAGACCGAACATGTATGCAGGAGTAGTGGATTTTACAGACGCTTATTATATGATCCCAGTGTGTGAGTCTCATAAGCGGTTTTTGGTGTTCAGTTGGGAAAACCGTTTGTATAACATGAATTGTTTACCTATGGGGTTGGCGTCAGCGCCATGGGTGTTTCATAAGCTCCTTAGACCAGTAGTGGGGGAACTTCGGAGAAAGGGTATGCTGTTGGTGAATTATTTGGACGACTCGCTGGTCCTGGGGACATCTTTACAATCGTGTACTCGGGCGGTGACTGAGGTGGTAACGTTCTTCCAATCATTAGGTTTTGTTATTAATGAACAAAAGAGTAGGTTGCAACCTTCACAGGTGTTCTTATTTTTGGGTTTTGAATTTGATTCTAGAGCTATGACTCTGGCTGTGCCAGGGGTTAAAAAAGATAAAGCTACGGTGCTAATAAAATCGATTGTTCAGAAAGGCATGTTTTCAGTGCGACAGGTGTCTAAGGTAATAGGTACACTGGTCTCTCTCGTGCCAGCGATACCATACAGTAAATTACATGTACGCAGGCTTGAACGGGATAGGGTTTTGGCCTTGCAGGATGGTAACAATGATTATCAGGCTTGTTGTAGGGTGTCGTTTGAGGCACAGCAAGATCTAGAGTGGTGGTTACGGGCCTTGACAGGCCCGCCGTCGCCCATTCGGGCTGACTATTATGATAGAGTGCTCTATACGGATGCGAGTGATGAAGGTTGGGGAGGTTTTTCCCCTCCTCATAGAACCAATGGTTGGTGGTCGGAACCTCTGTGTCAGGCTCATATAAATGAGAAAGAATTGTGGGCGGTATTGTTGTCTCTACAGGCTTTGGGCCAAGAGTGGAGAAATGAAGCTATCTTATTGAGAGTGGATAATACTACTGCTTTAGCGATCATTAACAAAGCGGGGAGTGTGCGTTTTCCTCACTTTCACAGTCTAGCGCGCAAAATTTGGGGATTTTGCGAGGAGAGAAATTTATGGTTGATGGCTTCATACATTGCCTCAGCAGATAATGTAGTGGCTGATGCGGAATCTAGACGGGATCACAGGCATACTGAGTGGGGCTTGACTCAGACAGTATTTAGAAGAATTGTATCAGCGTTTGGGGCGCCTGAGGTGGATTTATTTGCGTCAGGTGACCTACATCTGTGTTCTCGTTTCTTTTCGTGGCTCCCCCACCCTTTGGCGGAGGGAGTCGATGCATTTACGGTACCTTGGACGAAAATGTTTTTCTACGCTTTTCCTCCATTCGCACTCATGTCCAGGGTTCTCTAGAAGATCCAAAATGAAGGGGCCATAGGTATTGTTGTAGCACCTAACTGGAGAACACAGGTGTGGTTCCCTGTTTTTCAGTCGCTGATTATTTCAGAAGTTATATGGATTTCTCCTAAATTAGATTCTCTTTTTTCTCCTTATAGTTCGGAACCGCACCCCCTGGAGCAGTCCATGACCTTGATGGCCGCAGTCTTATCAGGGAGGCATTTATCAGACGGGGATACGATGGTAGAGTGGCCGATACCATGTGCCAGTCCCTGGCGGCAACGACTATAAAGCAATATTCATCTTCATATCGCTTGTGGAGCGAATTTTGTCACATATCATCCATTGACGTGTTCCAGGTGACCCCCTTGCATGTAATTAAGTTTTTTCAATATTTATTGGACACTAGGTCCCAATCGTACAGCTCGTTTAATACTCACCGAGCAGCCTTGGCCTTGCTGACAGATTCCGGGGTTGGAACGAACCCGGATGTGTGTAGATTCATTAAATCAGTTTTCAAGTTGAGACCATCGGGGCCCCGATATCAATCTACTTGGGATCCAGCTCAAGTGTTGGATTTTTTCAGGGGGTCTGAGGAGGGGTCACTAGAGTTTGTGGCACGAAAACTCGTAGTGTTGCTATTATTGGCCACAGGCCAGCGCATGCAGACTCTCAGAGTAATTACTAGAGATCAGATTCTCTTTGAGGACCATCAAGTGGTGATTAGAGTGCCTCAAATGCTTAAGACCTCGAGGCCAGGGGCCTTCGCTCAGTCATTGATTTTACCCTTTTTGCCAGAGGATCAGTTAGTATGTGTGCCCTCATGTCTTAGGCGTTACTTGGACCTCACGGCCTCCTGGGAGGGACCGGGCGTTCCATTGTTCTTGACTACCAGAGGGCGTCACGGGCCGGCGTCGGGCCCAACACTGGCTAGATGGGTCCGTGATGTGTTAACTTGGGCAAAAGTGGATATTTCAAGGTTTAAACCGCATTCAACGCGACATGCGGCGGTGTCAAAGGCGGCCAGGGAACACGTCCCTATTGATGTAATTTTTTCTGCAGCTGGTTGGTCTTCTCGCTCACATATGTTCCAAAAATTCTATAATCGTCCTCTCTCTTTGCAGGGCGAGTTTGCTCGAGCGGTACTGTCATGAGGGACGTCACTACAATACATACCTATTTCTATAGGTTTACATACATGTTTATATGATTTTCAGTTTTTAAATGATTGTATATGCTTAATTCAAGATATACCTAATGTGATGTTTGCTGTTCTATCTGAGGTTGAATCCTTGTTTGAGGTACTTTGGTTTACCTGTTGTTGGGCTGTCCTGTGATCAGGTCAGCTTACGAACTGTGGGGGTGATGTGCTGCAGAGGAACCTGGTTAAGAGGATACACAGTCTCAGTCCCTGAGAGGAGGCTGAGCGGGGCTACAATGCAAAATTTTTCTTATGTTTTGCGAGGTAGCACCCTGGAGCAGACTGGCGGATACTTGGTATCTGCTAACAGCTGCCAATGTCAAATACCAAATCCCGTCCTTCCGTAGTATAATTGATAAATCAACCTACCCCCGGGGACAGGTTGATTGTAATTATAATAGGAAGGTAAGGGATTTGGTATTTGCAGTCCCACCCTCAGTCGCGGGGCTTGGAATGAGTTTGCTCAGTTCCTGAAGTGCGACTGTTTTTTTCGTCGGGGATTTTTTCTCCCTTATTGGGAACCCCTCCTGGTTGGTTTTTGTTGGTTTGCTTAGTCCCGGCCCTCAGTATCCGTCAGTCTAGCAGGTTTTGTCTTAAAACTGTAATGAGGAAAATGGCCGTCGGGCGGGCAAAGGGGACCTGCTAGCAGGGTTGCCAACATATTAGGACGAAAAATCTCAGTCGTTCTAGGGTTTTTACCCTAAAACTTCCTTTTTTCTGCGAAAGTTGTTGTGTTCAGAGACAGCAGAGCCTGCTGCCAATGTCAAATACCAAATCCCTTACCTTCCTATTATAATTACAATCAACCTGTCCCCGGGGGTAGGTTGATTTATCAATTAGGGACCATCTACAGGGTGAGCCACGGAAACTTACTTATTTGAAAAAATCCCCGTTCGGGCTGGTGGGGTTGTAGAAGGGGGGACAATGGCCCATTCGAAGGCGGAGCTCCTAAAGTTTTGTTACCTGTACGGTTAGTTGCCACCATGCTTTGGACGAGAGGGCAGCGGACGTTTGCCCTAGAACCTTTTTTTCCAATGGTCGTTCAGTTTTTGCGACCCAACGAGCCTTCCGTGCACGCTTTGAAATTCGTCCTTATGGAGCGGTTCTCAGTCGAAATTCGATTCTAACTTGGGCTACCACATTTCGGGAGACTGGAAGTGTTGTCAGAAACCGAACTGAGACCTCAACGGACCTCCAGAACCCCAGAAAACGTTGAGAGAGTGAGGCAGTCGGTTTTGCGCTCCCCCCGTCGTTCAGCTCGCAAACAGGCAGCTGCTCTGGGGATTCCAGGCACAACAGTTAGACGGATTCTCCACGATGATCTTCAATTTCATCCCTATAAATTGGCTGTTGTGCAGGGGTTGAGCGAAAGGGATTTAATCTCCCGCCAAACTGCATGTGAAGCACTGCTCGAAAACCTGCCCCATGACGCGATCGTTTTCTTCAGCGATGAGGCCCATTTTCACATTTCTGGCATTTTTTTATGGGGGCTACTTAAAGTCAACTGTTTATAACGATCGTCCACGAACCCTAGAACACCTAAAAAACAACATTAGCGCCGCCATTGCCGAAGTACCCGTCGACATGCTGATCAGAGTGGAGAGAAACTTTAAAAATCGTTTGCACCAATGTTTAAACAATAGGGGCCATCATTTGATGGATGTAATTTTTAAACCCATATAAAAAAAAATTAAGAGTTGTCCTTTAAAATAAAATAAAAAAATATAGCGATATCTGCATTACTTTTTTTTAATTGACCTTTCAAATAAGTAAGTTTCCGTGGCTCACCCTGTACAACCTAATCCGCATAATCCCTGAAACTTTCATCGAAATCAGATAGAAAATGTGGAAGTTATGGCTGTTTCAAGGAATTTACGTTTGCGCTTGAGCAGTGGCTACTATCAGTCTGGGGGTAATGATTTTCATAGGGGACCATCTACACGCCAATCCACACAATCCCTGAAAATTTTATCGAAATCGGATGAGATATGTAGAAGTTATGGCTGTGGCAAGGATTTCACGCTGGTGCAACGCAGCGGCTACTATCAGTCCGGGGGTAATGCTTTTCATAGGGGACCATCTACACGCCAACCCGCACAATCCCTGAAAATTTCATCGAATTCGGATGAGAATTGTAGAACTTATGGCTGTGGCAAGGATTTCATGACAGACACACAGACAGACAGACACGGAACCAAAATTGTTCAGAAAGGTCTGAAAAGTAAAAGGCGAGTGGAAATTTCGATTTTGGAGAACTTTTTTTTTCCAACCTTGAAAAGTGAAACCTAAGCTTCCGCTACCTTGGTAGACTCGGAAGCAAGATTGCTGTTGGTGTGCAAATAGGACAGTGATAACATAATTGTTCCCTGATATCAATTAGGTCGACTTACTGCAAGGATTTTGAGGGCTGGTGGGAGGAGAGGCGTATATAGGACTAGGAGGTTGCGATTGGAGCGGGCTCAAGATCTTCGATCGTCGAGAACAATGTTCCAACTGTTGCGTGAAAGACAACTGCGCCTGGAAATCAAAATGTATGTTGAGAATCCAACTCAATTAAGGAAAAGTTCAAATTGGGAGATTCAGTCAGTATCAATCATGACTGATTTGGTTTGGAATTGCACAAGATAGATAGACTGGCAGGTACTTTGTGTAAAGTTATGTAACCAGGAGACAGAAAAACACAAGTTTTGGGAGCTTCCCGTGAACTAGCAAGTCAACGAATTTTACCAGCTTATCCATACTCTCGAAACTTCAGCGCATTGAGAAAAACCAATGTTGGAATCCCTGATGGCCTCCCCTATAGCTCACAGATTAGCTAGTCCACTGGTTTATAAACATACTATTGAAATTAACCTGGCATTTACATAGGAAGTATTGTTTGATAACTAGGAGAGTGTAGAACAGATCCAGCAGAGCAGATGGCACAAAAGCACAAGGAAGACAATTTTCGTAGTTGACTATAAATAATTACTTACGACATACAGTAATGTGAATAATAACATAATGTAAAATAATGTAAAATATTAAATATAAAATAAAAATAAATAATAATATAAATATAAATATATAATAATAAATAAATTTAAAAAAAAATAAAATAAAATAATGTTAAATATTGTTTCCAAGTACCTGCAGCTCTTTATGAGAACTTCGAGTGCTGTTAGTTAGGTTGCTACTGTCACTGGAAACAAGAGATCTCCTCTTTCCAGTGAGCTCAGGAGAGTCCTGGAGGCAAGGAGCGCTCGGGCATAAGATGGCACCTGCATTAATTTAAAAATACATTATCAGCATTATTTATGAATCTGAAACATTACTCATTCCACGCAGGTTATCTTGGTCGTACACCATTCGATTTATTTGCAAACAACCCTGCTCAAAATAGTTACCGTTGGGTATTGGCAGCGAGCTCGGAGGCACAGGAGCAGTGGTGGTGGCCTGCTCAAGGAGCCGAACAACAGCTTGGTGGCCACTTTTTGCAGCAACCCTCAAAGCGTTGCGGCCGCACTGATCGCAATGATTCGGATCGGCCCCAACGGCTAGAAGGATCCGAACGCATTCTTCGTGACCTGCCAACACAACACAATTCAATCTTCGGATCGATGACAGAAGGGTCCAGAACTTGGAAACAATGTGGAACTTGCATTTATTTTTACAATGTTTTCTGAAAGGGAATGGTTTAACACAAGCAATAATAAGAGCGTGCCGTTGTAGAGTAGGGATAATAGAGAGTTTTTGGAAACCACTGACGGGCCCCGTGGAACCTCTTCACAAAGCACGGAGTTCGCGGGTGACGATGGATTTGCCTCCCGACATCAGCGGGCGACGATGAAAGGGTGCCCCCTGACAGTCACCCGTTCCTCGAGGCCCACCGTGACGAGCGCCTCCATTCCCCCCCTGTCCAAAGTTAACGTCTTTCCTCCTTCAACTGGGTAGCATCCTCTGTTGCTCGCGCTAGTCTCCTCCTGACGGGGCCCGTGAGATTTTGGCACCAAAAACTCTCTAGTGTTTCTACTTCCTACGATATGTAAAACCGAAAATGACCAAACCATACACGTATGAATGCTTGCTCATAGGCTTTCTGCCGTATATACGTGATAACCTGAAGTTAAGGGGGTTGAATTAGTTGTTCTCTCCTCAGCTATTAGTTCCGCTCCCTAGCTGACCAGAAGTGGTCAGAAGCCACAAAGATCCTCTTATAAAGAGAGCCTTCCTTCTCCTCCTTCCATGCGCAAAAACTTAAATAAAACATTATAGGGGTGTCATGATTTTATTTCGATTTTTCAATCGATATTCTTTAAAATATAAAAATAAATAAATACCGTTTCTATAAATTATGTGATCACAGCGCTCTATGGTATTCTGTACTTTCTACAGCACCCCTTCAGAGGTTTTTTCAGAGGTTCTCTATTAGGAAATGTCAAGTAGGAAAAATAGACTATTAGACAATTAGTCAATAATTGGACAATTAGACAATAGTCAATTAGAAGATACAACCTCATTGTACGTTTGAAAACCCCCATCGAAAAACCATACGCAGTCCAGACCATAAAACACGTGATGTATGCAGCAATAATCATAGAGGGAGGAGCGCGAAAGACAAATGGATTATTAAACACAAATTAATGAAAATTAAGTCTGCCAAGTGGGTGTGGCACATAGCTTCCTCGTATCCATAACCCCATTATACAGATGATCCGAGGCATAGTAGTTAATCTCAAAACACCTATCTCTAAGTACCTTTCACTACCCTCATAGGGGACCATCTACACGCTAATCTGGAACATTTCATCGAAATCGGATGGAAAATGTAGAAGTTATGGCCGTTACAAGGAATTCACGTTTGCGAATGCGCAGTCGCGTCTATCAGTCCGAGGATGATGATTTTCATAGGGGACCATCCACACACCAACCCGCACAATCCTTGAAAATTTCATAGAAATCGGACAATAACATCGTATAGTTACAAGGAATTCATAACAGACACACTGAGTCTGTGTCACAGACAGACAGACACACAGACTGAAAGACACGGAACCAAAATTGTTCAGAAAGGTCTAAAACGCAAAAACGCGAGTGAAAATTTCGATTTTGGAGAACTTTTTTTTCGTCCTTGAAAATTGAAAACAAAGCTTTCGCTACCTTGGTAGACTTGGAAGCAACAATCTTTTTATTTTTCCTTACCGTTGGTATTGGAAATTAGAAATTTATAAGATTTTGAACACTCTGGCCAATGGATGCCCTCTCTCTGAACACACTGAAGAATGGAGAAGTGAAGGGGTTCAATATAGCCCCCCGACCTTCCGATAGAAATCTCATTCTTTCATGGTAAGTGCATTTTTTGGACGAATAGTAATGCGTCTAGGATCAGAAGGGAGCGTCAGAACCCAGTCACTTCCTTAGAGAGCATCGTGAGGGTTTGAGTTGCCACTCAACAGTCTCCCAGGCGGTCAATTCGGAAACAGCCACAAGTTTCTGGCAATAATTAAAGAACTTCTTCATATGGATCCTTACAAACTGGTAGTCTTTCAGGAATTGAAGCCAGACGTGTTTCCCCGGCGGCGCTTCATCTCTCTGAAAGGCGATTTGGACTGGCCAGCGCAGTCACCAGATTTAGGCCCCTCAAATCCAAGGTTTCGTCTCAGAACAGTAGAGCCCTCAAGAACAACATCAGAGCCAACATTGCCGAAATACCCGTTGAACTACTCGGAAGAGTTCACGAAAACTTCAGAAAATTGCATTTTCAGTGTATTCAGAGTGAGGAGCCTCATCTGCCAAATACGCTGTTCAAAATCGTGTAAACTTAGATTTCCAATACCAACATATGAGGAAAAATACAAAGTTTGGTATTTTTTCATACTTTGTACTTCATCTGTCTTTCGCGCTCCGCACTGTATTAATTCGAAACTGTAAACCACATTCATCTCGATAATAAATTCTTGCATCAATTTTGGCGACTCGACATAGCTAGACTTGTTTGTACCTTCTTGAGCAGCAATTCCAAGAGCAGTCGCTCCTTGATTGCAAGTATCGTCCGCCCTGGCGTTGTTCTCCAAGAGGATGCGGACGACCTGGGCGTGACCCTGCCATGCTGCCGAGTGCAAGGGCGTCCTTCGTTCGTTGTCAACTGCATTGGGGTCTGCGTGCCCAACAGTCAGGAGTAAAGTGACCATTTCTGCATGACCCTGCCAGGCGCTCACATGAAGTGATGTTCGACCCTGCGATAAATATCATGATGAGAACTATAATTGATTACAAGAAAATATCTTTATTCTAATATTAGCGATAATTTTAAATCTGTGTGACTTCTTTGAATATCCCAGCTTCCTTAATAGTGTAGATGAATGACACATTAGCGAATTTCAAGAACGGAGGTAAAGCAGGGAATGAGACTTTCTTGGTACATAACCACAGAGTACTGGAGACAAGTTAACAGAGGAGAAAGCTAACGTTAAAATGGTGTGCAAGCGTTTTAGAGGCTGCCTCAGTTGCGCCATCTACTTTCAGCTGAAGAACTACTAAGAAAACTGAAGTGGTGGGGGGGATGCCACACTCTTTTATGCCGCTTCTTTTCAAATCCTTTCGAGTGACCAGAAAATATCAATTTAATTGATAACTTTTCATTTCATCGTCATTTAGGTTTGCAAAAACTTACTTAGAAAAACCAATTGAGGCGACCGGTGTTTTCCTAGTTGCCCTGACAATCGTTGTTGTCCCTATTGTCCATAGTTCAAATGTTCAATCGAAAAACTGCCACCCATAGAACGTTTGAAACCCAGTGTATTATTGAAAATCGCTCGACTTTTTTCGTACATATCGCGAATATAACTAAATGTTATCAAATTAATTACTTAGATGCGGCCGGTAATGCCCCAAGGAGAAAAATATCTATTAACAAGGTGACTTGTTAGGATGAGGTTGGGAACAAGCGATCATGAACGCTGTCTGTTGTACTCATCTGAAACTACGTCCTGGAGCTCCACCAATGAGAATGCTTCTAGGGCTCCCACATCGAGCTTTCAGCCCAGTGTACATAACAGATGGAAAACGCCTAATATGGCCTATCAGTAACAACTACTCGCAAGAAAACCCCATTCAAAAGATTGTCCAGTACCTGCCATAACTATCTAAGGTTACTTGAAAGTTGTTTACCTGCATCCTAATCCAATCAATATAATACTATTGGTATGGCATCGAGACAGCATTTATTTGAAATGAATCATACGATTCAAGTATCTATTCATAATATAGAATTTGAAAGGTTTACTTCTAAATCTCGAACTTCTACATCTGCGCCACCGTTTTCAACTATAAACTCTGCCATCTGGAGCCTGTTTTCTAATGCCAAGATGTAGAGTGTACTTCTTCCGTCCGCATCTTGAGCGTTAACATCAGCTCCATAAGTTAGAAGAGATCTGACCACGTTTATATGACCTTGGAGAGCAGCAAGTCTGTAAATAAAGTATATTGTTTGGTCTCGTACGAATTTTTTCATCATATCATGAAAAATGTAATAGATACAAGTGAATGAAAAGTATAGCTAATTGTTACCTGAGAGGAGTTGTTTTATCATGAGCATGTTGATCAACGTCAGCTCCGTGCTCTTCAACGAGTTGATTAACCAAAGTTACGTGACCTTCCTGGGCGGCCAACATGAGTGGTGTGCGTCCATCGTTATCAGCGTAAGTTGGACGCGCACCTGCATTGCAGATCGTCCTGACGACTTCACAGTGACCTTCAAGAGCAGCGTAATGCAGTGCTGACCACCCACAGTTATCACGATGTTGCTCGTCCATGCCTGAAAATCAGTATTGTATAGATAAAGACTCAAGTCTGGGGCGTATAGATTGGACAAATTGATTGCTGAGAAGGTTGGATACCTCTTTCTAGAAGAAGATTAACGACGGGCTCGCTTCCTTGAGCAGCAGCTACAAGAAGAACCGTCCGTCCTTCTGGGTCGATTGAGTCGACGGAAGCACCCCAGAACAGAAGGAGAGAGACGACGCTCGCTTGTCCCATCGATGCTGCTGCCCACAGTCCAGTCCGTCCAGCACTGTCAGCGTGGTCCACGTCAGCTTCAGCTTCCAAAAGCAACTCGCAAACATCCCTGAAAGGATCAGAAGATATTATAACTTAAGCAATCATTCCTGTATGGAGGTTTGAAAACAGACGAATAATTTCCAAGGTCAGATAGTTTCAGATCACTAGTGGGGTCACTCCGACACAGGCAACATGACTCCATTCCTTACTGCATTCGCTTCGCATGATGTGATAATGAGGAATTTCACCATGTCGGAATTTCCTATTTTTGACCGCAAAATCGGATTCAGCACCTTGAAAAACCACCTACGGCAAACTTTCAGCCAATACTTCCTAATTTACGAATTAACAAAACAGTGTAGAAAATAAGAACGTTTGAAAAAACTGGGAGGATGACGTCAACCAGGAATAGTTCATCTAAGGCCGCTTGAAGCGCTGAGATCGTGAAATCTCACTTTGAATAGTCCTAGGAGGTAACTTTTCACAAAACCAGTGAAGATCAAAATCGAAGAACTGAAGAAAAAAAAAGCAAGATGGAGAAAATTAGGTTTCCCCTGTTTTTGTTTGATAACTTTCCTCTTAGGTAACACGATTTCGTCTTTCCATCGGGCAACAAGGAGAGGAGACGGCAATCCGAACAGCCAATCAGCGAGTGTTTCCGCTTCACGTTGAAGAGGTCCGTTTTCCCGGTTATTTTTTGAAATCGTACATTTTTAATGTCTCCCAAAAATAACAGGAGACTTATTTTCGAAAATCAACCCAACTTTCATCTATCCCACACCAATACCTATTCAGGAAAAATGCAAACAGAATTCGGTGAAATTCCTCATTATAGATTATTAGATCTGAACATCTTAAGCCTCAAATGCGCGTTCAACTGAAGTTATGTATCAAAGAAGCAGAAGAAATAACGATTATTCGGACAAATCAGGAATTTTGATACTATTGGCTCAAAATCAAGATATTGCTGTTTGTTCATTACCTATGACCTTCGAAGGCTGCGACAAGAAGTGGAGTCATCCCATCTTTATCTTCATGGTCTACATCAGCTCCTCTCTCCAGTAACAAGTTCACTACCTGCAACAGTACATTCGGAACGATTTTGTTTTGAATGGACATTCACAATGATTTGCTACGTTAGTATACAAGTATAAGAAAGCCTTAACCAAAAGAAATAATGTTATTCATGAAGGATGTAACAAAATCCAAACATCAGCCATGCGACAATTTTCATGCCATTGAGGCTGACGAACCTTGGTATATCCTTCACTCGCAGGAACACATAAGGCTGCGACGCTTAAAGCCGTTCGTCCGTCATTGTCTTCATGGTTGATATCAGCGTGGTACTCCAGGAGTTTTTCCACTATCTCAGCATGGCCCATGTAGGCGGCTGCAATAAGCGCAGTTCTCCCTTCGCAATCAGTTTTGTTCACCTAAAGAAGTTATGTACGTGAACATTAGGAATCCCAATACTTATCCAATTGAAAATTATAGTTTTCTTCGTACCATGAAGGCTAAAATTGAGATTCAAATGGTCAATGTCTAGGCAGAGCGAAACTCACATCTGCATTTGCTTCGAGAAGTAGAGTAACAATGTCAGAATGACCACCCCACGACGCTGCTCTCAGGGCAGTCCTTTCGTCACGATCACAACTGTCAACTGACGCACCAGCAGCTAAGACCAGCTTCACAATCTGAAAATTACATCAATGAATAATTGTAAGGTGGGATGCTTAGGGAAAACTGGTGCTTATAGTCAACCCAGAGAACTTGGGGAAGAAGCATACCAAGCTTCCTTGGGTTGAGTTGAATTAAAAAAGGCCTGAGTTTACAATAAAAACCAATTGTCAACTAACAGAATTTACCTCGGTATGGCCTCCCCAAGCTGCAGCCCTTAGTGCCGTCCAACCATCACAGTCAGCATGATCGACATCGGCTCCGGCTTCAAGTAAAACCTGAATAACGGATCATTTATGCCGTATTTAATTAAATACGTTTTCTAAAAGGTACCGATCTATGTGACAAGATAAATTTGAACGATTCAATCTTAAATGTACAGGATAACAGCATTGCTAACTTTTACGATGTGATGAAGTCCCAGTCTAGCCGCCAGGTTCAGTGGAGTTTGCCCGTGGCGATCCGCAACTTCCAGTGCTGAGTTATCGATTTTCAAAACGGACTCCAGTTTGTCGTGGTCACCCTCTGCAGTCAACCAGTGGAGACTCACTTCCCCTGGACTCTCTACGTTCTCTTCTCCTGTTCTCTCCGCCATGCTTTCTTCGGCTTCCCCCTAAGAAGTTACAAGACTAAAATTAGCAACCCAACACGTTCACTGAAAGAGCAAAACTTGTCAAGAGCTTTAAGAAATTCAAGATATGTGGATTGACACTATATTTATTAAAGAATCATTTTATGCATACCTGATTGCAAGCAGCTTCTATATCTCTGAGAAATTCCATCACGAAAGGGTGACTATAGTCACATAAATCCAACGGAGCTCCAGAAGCAAGAAGCCACAGAGGTGTCAATGGGCCAAGAACCGTGGAAGGTAGACAGTTGAGGTGGTAGGCTAGTCTTTCAACTTCATTTGGCGGCAATGAAACACCCCTAGAAAGAATATTGGTTATGTAAAAGGACATACAACACTGGGATTCATGGAAGTTCCAATTAAGCATGTTTTTCGAGGTACCTACACAGCAGATTTTATTTAGAAGAACTTACTTTGAAGTGAGGTGCATGATTATCATTGCATGGCCAGCTGATGCTGAGCATAGGTAGCGCTGACTGCAATGTTTGACATCTAACAGCCATTCAGCAAAACTGTTGTGGAATGGTCTGAGACTCTGGTCGGAAGCGGTGAACAAGACTCTCCTCGCCACTTGACAGCGTCTTTTCAGATCCTCTTTGCTCAGACCAGGATCACAGCTAGAGAGGATGGCGGAAATTTCGCATTCCGTCAGTCCCCTCTCAGAAGCCAAAATTACATTGAGTAGTGGCCTGACCTGAAAAGTTGAAATGAACACTTTTGGTAAATTCGAAGTTGAACAAACTAGCTGCATTATGCATGTCTTATCACTAAGCTCAACTATCAAGAATAGAACTGAAAACCGGCTGCAGGAATTGACTAGACAATTGACCTGGACGCAGGAAGGAGAAGACTAATTTACTATGTTCCACCCATAAAATGAAGACTTGAAGAACTTGAAAGTGAATCCACGAAGTTGCTGTAGGATTGTGTATTAGCCGTCGTTCTGAGAAATCTCTATTAACTTATATAACCTACACCTTTGGCAGGAAGTGTGGTAGGCTTGGTGTGACTGGGTCGCACCATTCTCGCTACTGTTAGTTCGTTGAACTAGGAATGTGATCTTGATCAGTTTTCAGATGGAGTACAAATTTGACCAAGTGTTTTTACATGCTGTGTGCTCAAGGAAGGAATGTAACACGTTGGCGAAGCTTTAATTGAATTCTAGAGCCATATCGAGTGGTACAATGTGAGGGTAGCAATGGATTGAGAATTGGGTACAATCTAAAACGATCTTAAATAATGTAATAATAGAACAATGTTGAAACAGACACGTTCAGTGAAACCACAAAGAACAAACCAATACTTGATCAAGAATAAAGTCACTCGCGACGTGATTGTGGAAAACCATTTTAATACAAAACAGAGTTTGGAAGAACGTTGTCTATTTCCACGAAAATAATGTGTTTCAAGTTAGTTAACTTGTAAAGATTACTTAAGGTTACTTAATCAAGGATTAAATTCATATGGAAACGATCGAGTACCTTCGAAAAATGTTTTGCAGTTAGTAGCCTCTGGCATAGCCAAAGATAGAGGCCGTTGAGAGTACCGGGGATATCGCGAACTTCACGGAGAACAATGCAACCGTCTGCTACGCCATCCAAGACCCTCTCTAGGTAGAGAAAACAGCCGTTGGACTTGATGTGGAGCTGATTTAGGGTTTCGGCCGTCCCCCGACACATCTGTCGACGGAGGCACTCTTCGCTTTCCAGTCGGAGCAGGATATACTGCTGAACATCTCTCACAACCTACAACAAGAAATTGATCAATTGGAGTAAGGTAACAAATAGCTAATGACAAAAGGATGATCTGATGATTTCGCTCAAGGCAAGGCAAGTCGTTGCCTCAGTCACCCATCGAACACTCATGCTGCTCGCAGGACTACTCGCCTCATAACTCACCATGAGAAATAGAAAACTATGAAAACCCATTCAACTCTCACAAAAGCTGAGCAGACGTCACTTTTCTCATCTTAAAAAGTTTGAGGTAATGTTGCAAACATACCAATACAGCCGAAACCCTAATTGGTACTGGATAAACCAGTTATATAATGAAAAAATGAGATTCTCAATCAGCAAATTAATTTAAAAAATTGCTTCAAAATTCAAATTTGCAAATTTCCAGTGATTATTTTATGGTTATCCAAATAATCTGGTGATTTTCCTGATTCGCCTGGATTTTACGGTCAGACAGTATTCATAACAACTTTAAAATTCTATAAGTAAAAAATCTAACAAACGCAATTACTTTTTAAGAATATGAAAACTACATACAGCTCGAGTAATTGTAATTCGTAGCAGAGCTTACCTACATGGATATTACGAACTGAGGAAATACAGCAAAGATTCCAACAAGAGGGTCACTAGGTACATTCGTGATCCAGTCTTTTGAAGAACTTTTGAGCCACTGCTCGCTCGAGAAATTATAACAACAAAACCAAACAATGCATATTCAGAGGGTTTTGACCATTTTAGACAGCGCTTCGAATGTAAAGGAATGCAAATTATTAGCGAGGGTTTCGCAACCGAGGAACTGCGTTACATATTTATTCAATTCGTACGTCATGCCTCTGGAAACTGCAGTAAATATGTAAAAAAAGATGGCCTTGGCAGATGAAGTTTGTTAGTTTTTTCTGAGAGAATTTTCGATGGAGTGTTGGTTCAATCTGCACCCATTTCTATCAGCAGTATCCTCAACCCAACTCACTTTATTTCCAATATGTAGCTATGGAAATATCCACAAGATTATAATTTGAATGGTACTTCAGAACTCGGGCCAAGTTGTCTTCAAATTCGAATTTAGCGCTGCACAAACTCCAATTATAAAGGTTTAGTTCCAAAATATTATTTAGTAAAGCCATAAAGCTATGAATAACTGTACAACTATGGGACGAGATATCACTACGTGATCCACGAGTATCTTCTGTTTTGGGTGAATGTCAAACTGCAAGCTAGACCGACGAGCGACGGGCACACACTTGAACGACTCTGCTCTATACTGTTGTGATCAGCGACCTCTTCGCATTTCTGTCCATCCGCTTCCTTGGCTCAAGTGTAGGAGCTCCGACTCAGAAGTGTTAATATAGTTTAGTCAGAACGATAGGAGATTGATCCCCGGAAGTTAATTTTGATGACTCAACAAAGTAGCGCAGTCGTACCGGACCCGAATGGTCTCCTCAGCATATAGTTGGTGCTGGGTGGGGAAGTGTTGACAATACTGACATCCTTCGACAGAGGACTGCCAAAAAGCGAGTCTGAACTAGTCCATGTAATCTTGAGCTCGTGCAGGAGCTGTTAAAACTCCAATGCAACCTTGATGTGTAGGACTGACTGACGAACTCTTCAACTTGGTTGAATGAATTGCAACTTGTTTTTGTTGTTGTTATAACTCTTCAATTCAGTGAATTTTAACTCAGAATGGTGTTTTTACAGAGGTTATTTGGTATGAAAATGTATGACACGTAAGTGCATCACAAGATCCCTTGGTGATGAGAATAATTTATTCAATAGTGTTACAAAACCACCAACTACAGACAAAAACTATCTAAAAAAAGACTGCTGACTCTGAATAACAAACTGAAAACTGAGCCCTCCTCTGATCAGCTGAGCGAGATATATCCGCTCCTGGTGGACTCAAGCAGTTGACATGCTTATCAAATTTAAGGCTGCTGATTCTAAATTATAAACTGAGCTCCACCTTGAGCAGCAGCGTGATCTAAATTTTCATCTGGTAGCCCCAAGAAGTAGAAATTGTGCAGGGCGCTCAGTTAAGACTGCCAAACCTAACGTAGAAACTCTTGATTAGCTAAATTACAAACTGAGCTCCACCTTGAGCAGCAACGTGATCTAACTTTTCATCCGGTGGCCTCAAGAAGTATAAATTGTGCAGGGCGCTCATTTAAGACTGCTAAACCTAACGTAGAAACTCCTGATTAGCTAGGCGAGCTAAAAAGTTTCACATCGTTCAACGCTGTCCAGCAGCATAGTTGCTAACATTGTAGGGCCAAGAGTGGCTGGGCCATGTTGAACCGAGCAAAGAGAGCACTGCCCACAACTCTAAACTTCCTGGCTCGTGTTAGGTGACTTATGGCAGTGGCGCCTCCTCCAGGCAAACATAGCAAACACTGTTTGCCTTACTAAAAATAAGCAAAATGAATAAATTAATTTTCGTTGAGATTCTCCTATATTCCCATTTTTTGCAAGTAATATAATAGCCAATTTTGGAAAATTTTGATACAATTTAGGTACTTTTTCATTATTACTAAGTAAATTAGATGAAATAGGAGAATGGAATAAGAAAGTACGTATTTTGCCTTGGATACTAGCCCGCAACACACCACAGAATTGGAGATGTCGGTAATGTAGATGATTGCAGATGATAAGCGAACTAGCGCGGAGCAAAGCGATGCAAGGCAAGCAGTTCAAAAAAATGAATTTTTCGGGACTGTTTAGAGTGAGAGGCGACGATCGGTGGGGTGGCGGGGGGTCATCGCGGTGTCAAGTATTACCATACCCCCACTACCATGCTATCAGCTGTTGCAAACAATCGGACAACTGTTTCGTGACCTTGAAAGCAGAGAAACTTGGAAGATGAGTCATGGATAGTAATTAACTCATGCATGGCAAGACATAACATATCCATCCAACCACATTATCTCAAGGAAGGAAAACTTTGTTTTTTCGCCACCGCAAATAGCGGCTGCCTGGCGCTGACTGGTGTCCCGTTCTCGATTTTACTGTACCTAATCGTTTTTCTTGTTGATAGGTACCTACTTGGAAATAATTGCATAATATTGACCCCCCCGATGGTTTACGTTTGAGGTAGGTAGCTACTACGTATATTTTGAAAATCGAATATAAAAAAATCGCGAAACTTTCTTTAATTATCATGGACCGATTTTGATGAAATTTGGTATAAGAGCTCCATTTGGGATCTACTTGTGCCCCAAAGGTTTTGTCAGTCACTTCTAAGCGGTGAAACATTAGGGCTGTAACGTCTTAAGGTCCCCTCTCTCGAAAACTCTCGTTATGAAGGTATTGTTTTTTCACCAATTTGAGATAGGTACCATTGAATTTTGGTTTATTATTTTCAATAATAAGCCTTTGGAATCGAGCAAGAAAAAAAAATTTTAACCCCCCCTCAAAATTTAATGTTTTACGTTTCAAGGTACGTAGAATCCGAAAATCGAATAAAAAAATTTCCGTCCGTCCGCCGTACGCCGTACGCCGTCCGCCGTACGCCGTCCGCCGTACGCCGTCCGCCGTACGCCGTACGCGGCACTTTTCTTAGCAACACTGGACCGATTTGGTTCAAATTTGGTATATGGGCTCCATTTGGGGTCTAGTTGTGCCGCGAAGCTTTTGGTTGATGTAGGTCACTTCTAAGGGGTGAAAATTAAGGGTTGAAATTTTCAAGAGTGCCCTAGCTCGAAAAATCTCGAAATAAAGGTATCGTTTTTTCACCAATTTTAAATAGTACAGAATTTTTAAAAATTTTTGAGACCACCCGGAGCTCTGTAGGACAAACCGTTCGGTCCCTACGAGTATTTGAAGGTTTTCCTTCGATAAAACAGAATCATGAGTGTGAATCGCAAAAGAGGTCTAATCGCCGTTCAAATTTTATCGGACTAAAATGCGATCGCTGTTCATTTCTTCGATTTGTATACAGTTTTGCCTTCTGCGTAACCAGTAATCAAATTTCCATATCAAGCTTTCTATTTTTCGAATCGAGTGTGAAGCGTTTAGTTCTTTCTAATAAACTTGATTGTGAAGGTGTGAAGCCATTACAGTGTGGTAGGTAGTACCTACCAATAGTTGGTAGGTAAAAAAAAATTGGTAGGTAAAACAATGTTTGTAGGTAAAAAACGCTGCAAATCATTGCTCACTGATCAGATCACTGATCAGCTGAGTGAGCTCCGAAGCCATTTTCAATGCTATTGAATGGAAGTGCTCTTCCAGGCGTCTCCAGCATTCGAGGATATCTTCTTCACTCCTCACATCACTGATCAGCTGAGTGAGCTCCAAAGCCATTTTCAATCCCATTGAATGGAGGTGCTCTTCCAGGCGTCTCCAGCATTCGAGGAGATCTTCTTCACTCCTCACATCACTGATCAGCTGAGTGAGCTCGAAAGCCATTTTCAATCCTATTGAATGGAAGTGCTCTTCCAGGCGTCTCCAGCATTCGAGGAGATCTTCTTCACTCTTCAGATCACTGATCAGCTGAGTGAGCTCCGAAGCCATTTTCAATCCTATTGAACGCAGGAGCTGAAATTTGAGAGGGAAGGTCAAGGGAGAATACAGATGGTGGTAGGTGCTATTGATGGAGAACCAGTGATCTATACAGAAGGATGATCTATACAGAAAATAATAAACCTTTGAGCAATGATTTGCAGCGTTTTTAGAATCGAATGAACCCACCCAGAGGATAAACTATAAGCTCTCCATGAGAACTTGAAGGTTGAACTTACGATAAATGAGAAACACGTGTGTGAATCGCAAAAGAGGCCTTATCACCTTAAAAATTTTAGCTGACCGAAATGCGATCGATGTTCGTTTCTTTGGGTTGTACATGTTTTGCTTCCTTAACTAACCGGTAATCAAATTTCTAAACCAAGGAATTCTTTATTTCTTCAAATGGAGTGTGAAGGGTTTATTTCATCTAAATAAACAACATTTCGAAGCGAAAACATGATTGGTAGGTAGTGACGAGGGTAAAGCTGACGCTTGATCTTCAGAAAAATAATAAACCTTTGTGTAATAATTTGCAGCGTTTTTCATTATTGTTTATTCCTCTGTGACTGGCCAAGCTGTTTGCCTCACGAATATTCTCACCAGACGCCACTGACTTATGGTACTAAATATTACCTACTTGAAGATTTAAATATAATTTTAACAAATACATTTCTGATCATAACTAACCTGAGATTTTCTGAGATCATCTATAGTAATCCTCTTATAGGAGGAAAACGCTTTGGCAATGTGCTTGTTTTGTCTCCTGGCAGTAATGAAGAGAAGGAGCCAGGAGGGGAAGAGGTGGTGGTTGTTGGCCAGAAGGTCGCCGATAGTTTTGCTGCCGCCATGGCAGATTGGTCCGGGAGGCTTCGTAGATGCGAACACCGTTTCATCGATAGAATCGACGAGGATGAAGAACGACTGGTTCGGAGGAGGCTGGATTTGGGCCAACGGGATGAGAATGGCCCTACGAAAACCTTCATCGGGGTCGAGAGCCAGAGCATCTGGTGAAATAGCTGATTGAATCTGTAATGCCAAGAGAAATTAATAAATAGAAAACAGTCCTAATATTCCGTCGTAATTAAATTTAATTAGGTAAAGCAGAAAGGGCACGAGTTCAACTAAAAGAGCACTCTTGTTAATTTCAAGACTGTTATTCTTGAAATTTATATTTATATTTATATATAGGGGAGAATAGAAAATTTCCGAGAACTCCTTAGATTTTGAATCTCGCCGGTATCAACAAACTTCTCAAAACAAATGAACGGGGTTAGTTCCGCAAGTTATAAGAATACAATTTATTATCTACGTACCGTATTGGAGAATCCGTCGTAACCCATAAGTCCTCCTGTACTCGACTTGCTGGTTACGACGGATTCTCCAATACGGTACGTAGATAATAATTGTAATCTCAAAACAAGGTTTTATGTCATTTCACCAAACTATGCTTGCATTCTCTTGCTTGGTCCTGCTTTACGTAAATAAGAATGGAGAGTTCTTCAAAATACGACGTTTTTACACACGAATATTCGATAAGCCATGAAGAAAACCACATCCCGAGACAGTCCCGCTATTGTCATTTAACGTTCTATGGAATGTCCTGCATTATTAAGGAATTATAATTGATGAATCTTGATTGAAAGCTGTTAAGCAGTAAGACCAAAAGCGCAACACTTCACTATGATAAATTCCCGATTACAAGAATATTTCAGCTTAGAACACACGTCAGTAAATGAAAGATGGTTCAGTAGATTAAAAGAAAAAAAATTTTTTTTTTCGGAATAGGCATGAGCAATTGACTATTTTTAGTGCTATTCAGGTCGCTCCAACTTTTATTCAAACTACGAGTAGAAAAGAATTAGAAACGACCAGTAAGATGAGTAAGGAAGCCTTGCATTCTGTTGCAGTTCCATCGAAATGACGATGGAAATCGAATATGATGAAATCTTTTTGCAACTAGATTGAGTGTAGACGTACTTGCAATGGAGAGGAGGAGCTTTAGTTACGCAAAATTTCTAAAATTCGTCGACTCGAAAATCCCGTAGGAGAATATCTCATCAGCTAAAAATCCCTCCCCCCTCCCATCACCCTTTTTTAGGAGTTTGACCAATCGTTTCAACTAGCTAATTTTACGTTTACATGATCAAGAATATTTAAACATAACAAATTCAAAAGTCAAATTCGAGCTTCCATTTGCTATTTTTCTGCTTCAAATATTGTGTTCTCGAAGAACACGATACAGACATCTCGAGGACGTGATTCCATCAGCCAGACGGGGAATTCAGGCTTCGACCTGACCCAACAAATGTGCTTACGCTGTACGATTAATTACCGAGCGAAATTGAAGAGGCAAACTGATAAGTATCTCAGAAGAGAATCGATTGCTCCCCGAAACAACACATGCAGCTTACCTCCGGGTCCGAGCCGATTTTATCGGCCAAGGAATTGAAGGGCGGGTTCTCCAAACACGTCAACTGCTTCACGAGGCTCGAAATGAATTGCTGGATGGACGTTGAGGATCGGTCGTGAGCCTGGCAGGAATGGTGCGCGAGGAGCCGCCTGTTCAAGGAACGTTGAGGTCTTCCGGTATGTCCTGCAACGATTTTGAAGGAGCAGACTATTGAACGGATTCTCATGAAAAAATCAACTTTCATGCTTATTTTCTCTTACTTAGTATAACATGCTTATTTGCACTTCCGCCAAAAGTAATTCAAAGGAATATCCTCAGGATAAGTAGGTATTGGAACAGCTTCCAGTCTGAGGACCACTTTACACTAAGGGTCGGGACCAAAGAAATTAGAACTATTAACTTCTAACTCAAGTATGAAAATATACTTGGAACAAGTTGAATCCTATTTGGAAACGTTGGAAACTGTTGGCATCAATTTGGATAATGTAGAACTCAATCCATAAATGCTTATACTTACATGTAACTCTAGGGACGGTAAAAAAATCCAACATGATGCCAAATTAAAAATTATACATAAAAATAATGAAATAAAATATTTGAAAACGCGTCAGTTTTTTTTGTTGAAATTTCCGTTTGGGAAACTTGGTTTTCAATCTGGAAAATATGTGTAATACTTCTAATACGATATCTGACCCGATCTAAACATTGTCATTGAAAATAGAATCACTCAATTCACAATGTTGAGTAACGTTGCATTCTTCACGAAAATGTCAGCTATACTAGGAGAATGTTGACTTCAATTTATGTAAAATTCATTTGTCAATAATGTCGATAATCAAAAGAATAAAAAGAAACATTGGGAAAAAATACCGACCAGAAGATGGAACTCCACTCAACAACTGGGTAGGCCCTATCACGAAATGAAACTGCAGATTTTCACCAAAATTATAGAGTTCTATATTCACTGAAACACAGACTGTATTGGCTGACACAATCGACGATGAAAACCAATTTAACAAAACGAAATACTTGGTTCGCGACTTGACAGACAAACGGACGAAATTTACAATCTTTTCAACTGGAGCAGGCGGGTACAATTTTGAACAGAAAACTTGACTCGATATAAATCAAAAATCAAACACTCGATCCATAAAAAGAATGAGGGAAAAACAGCAGAGAACACAACAAATCCAAAAGTTCCATACAGATGGATGGATGTACATGGATTCTCAACAAATAATAAATATATAAAATTCGGCTTAAGATATGTTTTTAATCCCAGCAAAAATAACTTTATTTTTTGTGGTTTCTTAACGCTACGTGTTTTTTCTTCAGCACGTTTCAAAACATAATCAAAATTATTCGATGATGTTACTACATCACGGTATTATACTCTTGGGAGCCTCCAAGAGTATAACGACATAAATACGACACTAAGTAAATACTACACTATATTATGGTATATTCTTCCTAGAGGGAAACCCATGAATGAAAAACTCGTTATGGATGAAACCCACATGGTCATGGAACATTAATAAAATGTATTCAATGTAGAATTTGATTGTCAATAATAAATTATATAAAATTCAATTTGAGATACGTTTTTAATTTCTGAAAAAATAACTTGATTCACGTTTTAAGACAGACAGAATTCAAAAATGTTCCTAAGCACCAGAGGAGGCAGTAATGGACCGCCAGTTTTTCGTAACGAATGTTGAAGCTACGTGTTTTTCTTCAGCATGTTTCAGACAAAATCGAAATTATTCGATGATGTTACTACATCACGGTATTATACTCTTGGGAGCCTCCTTTGAAGGGAACCCTCGAATTAAAAACTCATAAATGGAAACCACACATCAATGAAATATATTAACCCTAATTGGACCATGGTGTCACTAGTGTCACCAAAAACATCATGGGAATTCTACAGCTGTTTCAAGGTGTCACCAGATTAACTAGAGTTAAATTGCAATTTAAAAATTAATGGACAGAGCTGGATTTTTTGGACCATTTTTGGTACGTTAATAGAAGTCAAAAAATTTTGAACATATTTTCAAAGATTTCTTCAATAGTTTTGGTCGTAACTCTATTTTGAGACTTTCAAATACCAACAAAAATTCTGCTGTCCATAAAATTTAAAATTGCTATTTAATTTAGGTTACTCCAATGACACTTTGAAGTTCCTGAGATGTTTTCGGTGACACTAGTGATACCATGGTCCAATGTGAGATTCAATGATAAAACTGCTTGGGTGAAGACACATCAACATGAATACCTAACCTGTTATAGAAGTCATTCACAATAGCAAATCACGGCTTACTACTAGCTCGTACATCTTTTTCCATAGGTCAATAATCAAGTAGACAAATATGAGTTTAAAAAATAACATTAGTCTACAGCCGTGAGTATTGCGAATTTACCTGCAGTTGGGAAAATGATTTCAGCGCAGATGGCTGTCTTCCCGCTTCCAGGACCGCCGACGATGATTGCTCCGCCTGCTTTCTTCTGGTCGACCAGATGCGAGAGTTTCATGAACACCCATTCTCGGCAGAAGAACCTCTTGCGCTCGACTCCGTATGACATTGTCGCCTCCGAAATCACATCCTAAGCGACAAATTAGGGCTCGGGGAGCATCACCTGAAACCCAGATCAAACGACTACCTGAGCACAGGCCATTTATTTTTGTATCATGCCGTTATTATTACAAGTAGGAAGATTAGCTGAGTGGAGCATGGGGTAATAAAGTTAGGATTACTGTAGTGGTGTTATGAAATTCTGCTGAATTATGAATGGTTCGATGCAAACGATCAATTCTCACTGCAAATTGGTAGGAGTATTACAAGGCATTGGCAAAAGAAAACTGATGTATATATCGAGAAGAATATGTATTTCGCTGTGTGTATTCAGAACTGGGGTTCTGAAAGGACCCTGTAACATTTTTAAATCTCTTAGAAGGCAAAAGAAACATTAGCCGTGGAGTCGCTATATTTAGGCATCAGAAAGCTGCTGTGAGAATTCTTAAGATCCAACTCACGTACCATTACTAACCATTATTCAAAGAGCTTTTGGCGCTTCTTGCATTATACACTAGCTGGATAAAACACCTTTGAAGACTTACCCTGAAAATCGGAACTCTGATTTCAAAACACAGAACTGAGATGAATTGACTTGAACGAAGCTTTGCAAATGCTGCAACCTCCTCAGTATTTCGATGAACTAGATAACATTCAAGATTTATCAGCTACATTTACTGATGGATTGATTGGGGAACCGGACATCTCTCAGCACAGCAGATCCACTGCTCTTTAGTCTGGAAGTCGAGATGATATTGCTTTATTAACTGACACTGGCACATCCGATTAGCTTGATATCAGAAGCGTAGCCCGGACTCACTGGAGTCAACCGTCTGCCAGAAATCTTTACCAAGCCAAAATCTATTAGAAGAGGATCTGGATCGTTTATTTGATGTAAAAGTTATACAACGTTGTTTCCTTTTTTCATTAACAAGTATTATATTAGTAAAATAAAATATTTACAGTTCAAGCGCTCTCCAGCCATCCTAATTTTCTGTAAAAAAAACCAACTTGTGTTCAATAACAGTCACTACATCTTCCCTAGTGAACGTTAAATATGCAAGAAAGCATTTAAGCAATGGCTCCCTTAACACAATATTGATATGAATAAATAAATGCCGAAGATTGTAATATATGTTCAACACAAACAGATGTTTTGGAGTCTTTTACCTACATACCATTAATTAATGATAAGACTATCTCAACTAAGAATTTACAGGATGTAGTAAAGTTTTACGGCGTCTAGGGGTCTATTAGAACAATGTGTCGCTGTAGAGCAACGTAGGAGCCCGCCCTATCAAGGGCACTCACCGGGAAAACTGACCGCATCGATTGAGTTGAGAAGAGCCGAGGTTGAGACTACCGCAAGCTGACAAGCCCCCGCATTATGCCGACTCCCTTTCTATTTAGATAGGAAAGACGTGAGGTGAAAACTCCACACATGATGGATTCCAATAGAATGAAAAACTAACCCAAATTAGGTACCTACCTTGTACCTGTACGGGTTACCTACTCGTACTTGTACCAACGATAAAAACTAGCAATACTTAGGTAAGCAGGTACGCATAAAACCTAGAAGCTGGGGAACTTATTCTCCTTCACATCATCTATAATGAGTCCAATTATTACAAAATATTATTATGAGTACATATTCTTGTAACTGATTAATTTGTTCAATTTATAATTGAATCATAATAATTTGGGCAATACACTGAGATTAAATAATTATATTTGTAGGTAGGAAGGCGAAAGAGCTTCAAGCTAATACCAGATCAACGCCAAATTCCACCAAGGCCTCAAGGCACTAAAAGCCTTCAGAGGTGCCACCCGCGATGAGAGATCATTGGCAAAAAACGAAGGAATAATGACCGATTGTTATTCTCTCTTACCTGATGAAGAGTTGAGAAAATGTATCGCAAGACGAAGGATAGAGAATCGAAGATTTTTGAAACTATATAATTTTCTATCTTAACAAATATCCTGGAGACAATTGACAGCTGGTTCGAGAGGGGTCTCGGTCGCCGTTCGTTCCTCTTCCGGGTTAGTATTTCTTTCAAGTACCGACGCTCAAAGTTTAAAAATTGTACCTAAATTTTAAATATCCAAGGATTTTCGAAATCCATTAGTGCATCTGCTTAGGGAATTGACAAATTAAAAGATTGCCGCTGGAATCATCAAAATCGGACAATAATTGCCGGCGAATTGTGGGAAAACCTAACTGAATAAACGAGGTGTTGCGTGCTTATCGCATTCCATTCGAATGGTTGTTTACGGGTCAAACGGCGTTTAATGTTTCCGTTCATGTCTGTGCACAATGCTTTCTCTTGACGGCGTGCGTCTTATCGTTCTCCCCACTTCGCCTGCGTCACTCGCCCAAGCCACTACGCTCCTCGCTCTAAAGTTTTTCACGCGTCTTTTTTTGAGTGAATTTTAAAATTAAAATTATCGTAATATATACGTGGGCTCTGACAATATACCTACGTAAATTGGATCCCGCCAGATCTTCGCAGCCTGTCAACGGAGGGGCCCCTCTCCACTCGTCGTCGACGACACCCAGGTACCGCTTTCATACCAATTTCAACTTATTGTCTGAGCCACGTTTTCATAAATTTCCTTAAATCACGTCGTACGCACATTTTTGGTTACTTCGAACCGGAACATTGACCAATAAAATTGATAATTCACGCCAAATTAGTCATTCAGTTGTAGGATTGAAATAGTTCAATTTTACACGCACGTTCCACTTATATCCATGCTAGATCACGTTCAACATTTCAATTTAAGGTTTCGTAATTAATAATAACACGTATAGTTCTAAGTGATTGAACAAACATTTTTATTCCTTCATCCTTTCCTTATCCTCATTGGTCATGTCTACTACCGAGGCCGACAAATTGAAACTCCAAGCGCTCAGCAGAAGAAGGGATAAATACTGTACTCGACTCACTGCATTGCACGATATAGGCAAAAGGTGTCAAGACGCTTTTTTGAGAAAACAAACACCCAGTTCGAGTGAAACTGATGCTTTCATATCACGTTTTAGGAGAGTAGAAGATGATTATAGTTGTTTTGATGAAATTTCCGATCAGATCGGTGATCTAAACGCTAAGGTTGATGTGTGTGACCAGGTTGAGATTATAAATGCTTATGCCGCTTATGAAACCATGTACTTTGCTGTTCAATCCATGGCCCGCACTTGGAATATTAATCAATCCCCTTCTCCAGTAACTACGTTGCCTCCACCTCCTAGTCAATCATGTACATCGCAGCTACGACTACCTAAAATTGAAATTGAACCATTTGATGGATCTATAGATAAATGGCCTAATTTTTACGATTTGTTCAACACCTTAGTACACAACAACAAGCAGTACACTAAAATTGAAAAATTCACTCATCTGAAAAGTTTACTTCGCTCTCACGCTTTATCACTGGTACAGACACTCCCCATTACCAGTAATAATTACACCATTGCTCTTCAAACGCTAATTGATAGGTTTCAGAGCGTCAGACTCCTCGGAGCGAATTCGATTGAGAAGTTATTGTCTTTCAAGCCAATGATCTCAAACACGCACTCAAGTTTAGTACAATTTTTGGATATTTTTTCCACAAATATCAACGCTTTAAAAGGTCTTCAAATCCAAGATTTGTTTGATTTTTTTGTACTGCAACTTGGATTGAAAATGCTACCTGAATCAACCCGCAGAGAATTTGAAATCAAGTACTCGAATAAAGATATACCAATGTTCGCTGATCTTTCAAATTTCGTTCGTGAACAAGTTCGAATTTTAGAATTATCTCCTGATAAAGTCAAGGGTTCTGAAGGATCAACAAAATCACGCACAAATAATTATTATAAACCGCCAAAAACGTATCAATCAAAAACCGCATTGTTGTCCACTACTGGTGAACAAAAACGGGACCCATCAAAATGTCCAAAATGTAAAGGGACTCATAAGTTATACGCATGTCCTGAATTTAGAAAGTTGATAGTCCAAGATCGCCACGCGTTCGTCAAGGCCAACACGCTCTGCTACAATTGTCTTGGTTTTCATTTTGCTTCAAATTGCCGTTCCGCTTCCATGTGCAGTGAATGCAAGAAAAACAATATGAATGGTAGACATCATAGTTTATTACATTTTTCTAATAATGAGTACAATAATCATAATAATAATCCTGATAAGCCCGCCAATTACAGTCCACTGCGAAATGCACCATCTACCTCTGGATCATCAAATACCGTGACTTGTGGTGTCACTCTGACTTGTGGCACACTGCCTCGAAATGGGGTGTTATTGTCTACTGCGATCGTCCATATTAGAGATAAGTCAGGTATTCCAAGACCCATTAGAGCTGTCCTCGATTCAGGATCTCAAACTAGTCTCATAACTGAGGCCTGTGTTCAAAAACTAGGATTGGCTAGGCGTCATGTGTCCATGGGATTGGCTGGCATAGCGAATTTATCCGCTCCAACCACTAGAGGAATAGTTGGTTGCACTGTTTTGTCTCCTCATAGTTCAACAGATCTGTTCTCCACTGATGCTTTGATCTTGTCGCAGATTTCCACTCCGCAACCCAACTTCGTAGTTGATCATGATATCTATGATCGCTTCAAGCATCTCCAGCTAGCTGATCCATTGTTCGATAAGAGATCGTCTGTCGAGTTTCTCCTTGGTGCAGACTTGTACTCAAGCATTCTTTCAGATCCGTGTGACATTATCAAAGGTCAACCCGCTGCTATCAAAACTATTTTTGGATGGGTTATCGGTGGACCCATTCCCACCCCTGAAAACGTTTCACCCGAGGTCCCACTCACTCTCTTGACTTGTTGTGAGCAGTTGGACTGCTCCCTCAAGAAATGGTGGGAAATTGAAGAAATTAGTATGCCTTCCGCTGAAAATCCTGAAGACATATATTGTGAGGATCATTTTGTTCAGACCCACACTAGGGATGACACTGGTCGTTATAGTGTGTCATTACCATTCTCGCGTACGGATTTCACGCTCCCCAATACTCGAAATTACGCTCTAAAATGTTTAGTCAATTTAGAAAAACGCTTAAAACGCCAACCCCATATCTTTGAAGAATATCGCGCTTACATGGATGAATTTATTTCGTCGGGCCACATGAGTCCTGCTAAAACTACTGCTGATTACGTTATACCGCACCATTGTGTCGTTAAGGAATCTAGCACTACTACCAAAGTACGTACAGTATTTAACGCTTCGTTTCGTCCAGATTCGTCAACCCCTAGTCTCAACGATGTCCTGCACAGTGGTCCCAAATTACAGAAGGATATTTCCGATGTCATTTCCGCCTTTCGCCTTGGTGCGATAGTTGTCTGCTGCGACCTACGTCAAATGTACAGGCAAGTCAATGTCTGTTCTGATCAGCGAATTTTTCAGCATTTATTTTACCGCCCTTCTCTTGATGGTGATATAGTCGAATATGAGTTGAATACGCTGGTTTTCGGTGTAAAACCTAGTGCTTTTCTCGCTCAACGCACTTTGATTCAGTTAGTGGCCGATGAAGGCAAGAGTTTTCCACTTGCTTCGGATGCGATTCTTCATCGGACTTTCGTTGACAACGTATGTCAGAGCGTGAATTCAATTGACGATGCAATTGCTCTACAAAATCAGTTGATCGACCTCTTCAATTTAGGTGGCTTCAGCCTTCGTAAATGGGCTAGTAATCGACAAGAAATTTTGGATCACGTACCTGTCGATTTTCGTGAGCACACGTTCGTATTGGGAGATCAAGATGATGATCATTGTATAAAAATACTTGGTTTACAATACGAACCTTCAGGAGATGTGTTCTCTTACTCTCTGAATGTTGGTGACTTAGTTAACACTAAGAGAGGACTGCTATCCCAAGTAGCGCGCTTATACGATCCCCTTGGTTGGCTCTCACCAGTAGTTTTCACAGCCAAAAGGCTCATTCAACTTACTTGGCTACGAGGTCTAGATTGGGACGACAAACTTCCGCCTGAAATCACTACTGTATGGGAACAGTTCCAGCATACCTTACCTGATCTATCACGCATTCGGATCCCACGCCACATGCCACTCTCGTCTGGATCTTGTCAACTGATAGGATTTTGCGACGCAAGTACTCAGGGGTACGCGGCGGTCATTTACGTTCGTTTAGAATTCAATGGAAATATCAAAATCCACCTTATCAAAGCTAAGAGCAGACTAGCCCCATTGAAAACCGTTAGTGTACCACGATTGGAATTATGTGGTGCAGTACTATTGGTACGCCTTTTGGAATCAATTGCTCCTCTTCAAAATCAAGTTGGTCTTTCATCTGTTTGCCTATTCACAGATTCCTCTACAGTATTATCTTGGATACGTACGCCGCCGCACAAACTAAAAACGTTTGTTGCGAACAGAGTTGTTCAAATTTTGGACCGCACACGTCCTAATGAATGGGGACATGTTTCTACCAAAGAAAATCCTAGTGATTGCGCTAGTAGAGGCCTTATGCCGAGTGACATCTTTGGCCATGATTTATGGTGGAAAGGACCTGCATTTTTGTATACACCGATCAGCACTTGGGGTTCAGTTTCCATCCAGATAGATCCCAACGAGGAGGCACTTTCTGAATTCAAGAAGGAGACTATTCACGAGACACTCCATGTTTCCACCAATAGTCCCGCCTTAATTTCCCTGATGGATAGAGTATCCAGCATCACGATTTTACAACGCACCATAGCCCGTATAATACGCTGTCTCCGAAATTTTGCTGCGCGAAAACGAAATTCAGACGTTGATGACGAACCTCTTTCTCCCGTCGAGTTCAACAACGCATTGAACATTTGCATAAAAGAAACTCAAGTTTTATATTATTCACAGGAGATAGAACGTCTGAAAAGGCAAGAGCCCGTCGCTCCCACTTTGATGAAATTGGCTCCATTCGTTGATGCGCTAGGATTCATGAGGGTGGGTGGAAGATTGAGGCACTCTGATCTTCCTTACTCTGCCAAACATCCGCTAATTTTGCCCAACAAGTCTCGCTTGGCGGCATTGATATGTGATTATTATCACAAAATCACATTACATGGAGGTCAAAGATTAGTGCAGTCTTTGATTCAACGCAAATTTTGGATTTTGTCAATTCGCCAGTTGTTACGCAGCCGTTTAACCAAATGTCTTACTTGTTACAAGCTCCAGACTCGTCCTATTGAACCGCTAATGTCAGACTTACCCGCCATCCGGCTCCAAGAATGCCGTCCCTTTTTAAACACCGGCGTGGATTATGCTGGTCCTCTGACTATTAAAGAGAGTCAACGTCGGAAAGCCCCTCGAAGCAAGGGTTACGTTGTCCTGTTCGTCTGCTTATCTACTAAAGCTGTTCATCTGGAATTCACAACGTCGCTATCAACTCCCGCATTTCTATCAGTTCTTGATCGATTCATCGCACGCAGAGGACTTTGCACTCGAATCTACAGCGATTGTGGTTCAAATTTTCGTGGCGCTGCTCATCATTTCCACGATGTACGCAGGTTCTTACGTTCTGTGAACCCCGAGATTGCAGATCATCTTGCACTACGAGGCATCAAATGGAATTTTATCACCCCCGCTGCCCCTCACCAAGGTGGTATTTGGGAGTCCGGTGTGAAATCGGCAAAACATCATCTAATTCGCATCATTGGTCCGCTTGTCCTCACATTGGAAGAGATGATGACAGTTCTCACGCGCATTGAAGCCGTCCTAAATAGTCGGCCGCTGGGATCAATTTCTAGTGATCCAAATGACAGTACGGATTATTTAACTCCAGGGCACTTCTTGGTCGGCGTCCCGCTCCTTTCACCTCCAGAGTTTGACTTGGGAGACTCAATGCATAATCTGCGGGATAGATATCAAATCCTGCAAGCGGCAGCTCAGTGCTTTTGGAAGCGATGGTCTAAAGATTATCTGCAAACGTTGATTCCCCGTGAAAAATGGATCCATCCTCGTGACAACCTTGCTGTTGGAGATGTTGTCTATGTTCAAACTCCAAATACCGCCCCACTTCAATGGCCCATTGGAAGAATTGAAGAAACCTACCCTGGAAGAGACGGAGTCGTCCGCAACGTCAAGGTCCGCACTCCTACTGGGTCATTGGTTCGACCTGCGCAGAAGCTGGTTGCGCTTCCCCCAGTTGAAGCGGTAGAACCGGTTTCCAAAACAGGACTCTAAAACTTTTCACTCTTCCTAACCTCTTGCCCATTTTGCACCAACTTACCTTGTTCCTCTGCATGTTTGTTCAATTAACTTATTTCTAGTTCTAGTTTACATAGTGCACTATTTTGCACTGTTGAAGTATATTTAAAATTTGTTCTCTTTTTGTGCGCATAAAATGACGCAATTTATAAATTTGTTTTCAAAATGTTATTTTGGGTGGGTGGAAAATGTTGCGTGCTTATCGCATTCCATTCGAATGGTTGTTTACGGGTCAAACGGCGTTTAATGTTTCCGTTCATGTCTGTGCACAATGCTTTCTCTTGACGGCGTGCGTCTTATCGTTCTCCCCACTTCGCCTGCGTCACTCGCCCAAGCCACTACGCTCCTCGCTCTAAAGTTTTTCACGCGTCTTTTTTTGAGTGAATTTTAAAATTAAAATTATCGTAATATATACGTGGGCTCTGACAATATACCTACGTAAATTGGATCCCGCCAGATCTTCGCAGCCTGTCAACGGAGGGGCCCCTCTCCACTCGTCGTCGACGACACCCAGGTACCGCTTTCATACCAATTTCAACTTATTGTCTGAGCCACGTTTTCATAAATTTCCTTAAATCACGTCGTACGCACACGAGGTTTTCCCCATTTCACGACTGAGATCCCCTTAAGAACCCGAAATAAACAGATTCAAGCCCCAGCTAATAGGAAAAGGGATGGCATATCGAATGAAATATATCGATATATCGATCATATGATATATCGGCAATGAGAAAATATATATCGATATATACTTATTTATATCTCGGATACCTTTTATATATATCGGAGAAAATAGATCGATATATCGGAAGATCTAACTCGGAAAAGCTTGTTGAAGTAGATACTTGAGTTAAAACGTTTTAAAACAATACAAATAACATTTTAGAAGGAATTTATCGATAATATCGAGTATATTATACTTGACATATCGGAAGATTTACTTATTTAACATCAAACTCTTTGAAGTTAGTATTTAATCCTCTCAAAAGTTTGATGGTCTACGTTACAAGGTATGTAGGGATGGCAAATATAATGAAATGTATCGGGAGATCTACTTGGAAAATCTTATTGCAGTATGTAGGTAGGTGAATTGAAACATTACTAACATAATTTTGGAAGAAATATATCGATATACTCGACATATCAGAAGATCTACTTGGAAAAACGGTTGAAGTAAGTATTTAACCTGCTTTAAAAAGTTACTTGGTATGAATTATCGAAATTATCATAGTTAAACAACTGGAAAAAGTGCTAAAATGTCATGGATGTCAGAGCACTACATCAGAAGGTACTAAAGGGTTTTAGGGGTTGCAAATTTGGTGATAAACTACCCTCAGGGGTCCTAACAACATAATACCTACAACAAATCATAGATACCCTCGCCATAGCAATGTTAGCATAGTTACCTTAGCCATAGCAATGTTACATTAATTTATGAATTGCTTCAACTCTTATAGTAGGTAGTTTTAATCTGGACGTGCCTCTATTACTTTTGACTCAAGTCAAATAATTGAGCCTTGAACGCCACTCTAGTATAAACCATCATGTTTGAGCTGAAGTCAACAGTCTGAAATCAAGCCATCACGTAGGTACCTACAAAATTTGGAATAAAATTACTTGATATTTTTACAGGTACAAGCGTCCCTTCTCATTAATTCATTTTAATATTTAATTTTTACTTGTAGAAAACAAGTCGCGATATTATCGGTAAATGTATCGATATTTACTGATAATATCGGTTCTCTATATCGATATATCAAACGTATATATCGATATGTTCCATATATCAATATATCGGTGCTATCCCTAATTAGAAAATTTCTAATTACGGATAGCAACGATATATCTTGATGATAACGATATATTTGATGTCGGTAATAATAACTACTCCTGACTTTCGTAGTATCGTTTGATGAATTGATTTAATCAGTTCATCAAACGATACTTCGAAAGTCAGGAGTAGTTATTATTACCGACATCAAAAGATCTAAAAACAAATGATGGAAGTTCCGCGATCCCTATTCTTGAAAACAATGAACCAAATTATTTCACACATTTTTTGAGGTGAGCATAAAACAAAACCAGTATAATCGAGTAGCAAAGACCTTATAGAACTGTAATAATCTTTATATTTCGGGCCGAGAATAAAATTAATACCAACCTACGACGTTGACACAGTTGGCTGCCTGGGCTAGAATCTATTTCTTGATTTGGACCCCCGTAAGTCACATAATACTCGGTCAACCAATATTGAATGAAGTGAATTAATTAAAATTCTACGATCTTGCAATGTATCAAATAATATTTGGCTGAGCAATCGTGAATGATACGACGATATTCTAGAATTTAAACTCAAAAATTGAATTAGGTGCGTGCAGATCTTAAATCTAGCTAACAAATGTATGACAGCTAAGTGTATAATATGTAACTAAGTACCTATCTCCAACGCAGTTATCTAGATCTCAAATACCTACCTGAATACGAAGTATTACCATTTGAGGGGCTTTAAAAGCGTTTGGGAAGGAAACCCACCTGCTTGAGAGATAAATCCAACTTCTCTCTTGCCCATTTTAAAGAGCTGAAATTTGGCTCACAGCCTCTTGTAGGATTAAAACACACACACAGTCTTGATGAAGTAAAAAATTAAGTAAAGCTGACAACCATTTCAGGTTGAATTTGCGTCCAACTTCCATTTCTGCGTCATTAACGTTCTCCCAAAGGGAAGATCAGAATTAGCTTTGATGATTTCGCTCATAGCTACTTACTGCCTCACCCGCATAAGTGGAGCGGGGTTCACCTACTGCCCAATCCGAAAAAATATCAAGACTTGTGATACCAATCCAGATAATCACCCTGGCCGAATGGTCTAAACTACGGTGAATTCACGGGAAATGGTTCAGTAAACCACCTAACGGCTGTTGGTTCACACACTCTTGATAAAACCAAGATATTAGCTTTATCTCACACACTTTGGCTTCTTCCATCAATAGATTCAAATCTCACTCAGTTGATCGGATTCTTCACCAAACACTTCCAGCTATGTACCACGTTGAATGACCGCAGCCTTCTGGTGACCACTTGCAGGAAGTAGCTGCGGAAACTTTTCTTCTGTTTCTCGTAGGACTTGTGATACCTATTCGTCAAACTCAAAACGTCGTCCAAAACGTTCCTACTAACCGAACAACTCTAAATCTAACCAGGTCTTATTTACTTCTAAAATGTTGTTCTGCACGATATTATCGAGAGGTAGGATATAAATGAAGAGGGAAAGAAAACATTTAAACTCCAAAAATCAGAAGGCAGAATTTCAAAGTACCCGAAACCAAATCAAATTAAGCGAAACTTGAGTGATACAATGTGCTGTAAACAGCTTCCTAACAATAACTTCCATTGACACAATAGGCTGTGTTGTACGAGTATACTCGTATCCGTTGATTCGAGCAAGATATCCATCTTGGCCTTGGCGTTTCTAACAAAGAGGCCCAATGCCTTGCAACCACATTCAGGATTAACTTATCAGGGAAATGTGAAAGAAAAGCACAACATGAACTTAATCAACGACTTCCCAAGGCGAAGGTATGAACTAGAAAGACTAGCTTCTTGTATTCGCGATCCTCACCCTGCGACGCAACCAGAATTGACATTCGATACGGATATATCACACCTGACCAAGACTTGAGACGTAACGAGTTATAATAGACGGTAGAATAACAATGAAGGAGTTAAGGATAGAGTTACCCGTTCATTCATTCATGTGTCTGCAACGAATGTATAGGAAAATACAAGTTCTTACCTGTACAGGAGACCAGGTTTTTGAGACAAAAGCAAGATAATTTCAATTTTCAATCATTGCAAAATGAGATTTAATCTCAAATCCCCAAAATCAAAATTTTCACTCGCGTTTTAAGTTTCCTGAACAATTTTGGTTCCATGTCTGTCTGTCATGAAATCCTTGCCACAGCCACAACTTCTACAATTCTCATCCGATTTCGATGATATTTTTCAGGATTGTTCAGATTGACCAGATCAGCGTGTAGATAGTCCCCTATGAGGGTAGTGGAAGGTAGTTAGAGATTGATGTTTCGAGATTAACTACTATGCATCAGATCATCTAATACAATCGGGTTATGGATACGAGGAAGCTATGTGCCACACCCACTTGGCAGACTTCTTTTACATCCTTCAATCGGAATATGAGGCGAGGATAAAAGAAGTAAGAACCACAGAGAATCGATTTTCAGATACACACTCGTTAGGGTTTTGATATGAAATGCCTGAATAAATTTCTCTACGTTGTAGACTACTGTAACTCCATACCTAGAGGTGTTTGCAGATATGGCCACTTCTGCCAGGTAGTGTGGGCAGTACAGCTTCCTCACAAAGAATAAGGGCATGTTTGTTGTCTGGAACCTCTTGTTTCGAAAATGATTGCGTTGACAGAATACCAATAGGTACCTAAATTCGTTGATACGAAACAAACTTCACTCTTTAAGTAAGTTGATTGTTACATGGTCTGTTCGGAGAGGCAGTCCTGAACGGTTCGGAGGGGTTTGTAGGAGTCCGGAGGAGTCCATTCGCCTCCATCCCCTCCCCTTTTCAGTTCCGGTTTGGTTCCGAACTGGTTCCGGACTGCCTCTCCGAACAGAGCCATACTTAAATTCAATAAATCAATTCGTAAAGATTTCTTAGAATGTTTCGCTATTCTTTCGATATTTCTCTGCTATTAATTCCTCAGCGACTATTCTTGAATAAACTTCCAACAAATCTTCAAATCGGATCTAACAGACCTTCAAATTCTGGCGATTACATCATGAGAAATTACATTTTTAGGAAATTCAGGTTTTTCATGTTGTTTGTTTGGCGTGATGATTTCTTGAATTTTTCGTTTAGTGCCAGGGATAAGGAATTCGACGTTTTTCTGTACTTTCCTGAACGCTGCAGTTCCCACTGATCCAAATGCAAAGAAATTCAAATATAGTTCCTCTTGGAACTTGAACCAAAACCATCCAATTTTTAGCGATTTTGAACAAATTAGAACTTGGAAATCGTTATGATTATTTAATCGCTAATCTACAGTAATGAAACTCGTGAGAGTGACTGTCGAGGGTCACTTCAGCTAATCGTAACTATTAATTAATCGCTAATCTACAGTAATGAAACTCGTGGGACTGTCTACGGTCACTTCAGCTACCTCAAACTGGGAAGCAATGAATTTGATTACTATTGACCCTTTTAGCTGGACATCATCCATCTATTTGGTCTTGTTGGTAGGGGTTTTGATTTACATGGCAAAGAAATTCCCCTGTGGCCGTGCATGCGAAACGATTTGAATTTCAATGTTGGTAGTTCTCAAGTTTCTAATAGGAAGCGTCGTTTGCATAGGGGAGCATAATTGGCTGAATCTGAGTTGTTTGTGGCAAGCGGTTCGGTGCTCATCTCTGCGGCTCACACGATTTCACGATCTCCTTTTTACAAACAGAGCACGAACCGAGCTTTAAATCAGAATGGTTGTTCGTTTGCATCCTTACGGTCAAAATTCTTCCATAGGCTTTCGTAGGGCAGAAAAGTTGGGCTTTCACAAATATATAATAATATAGACGAAAAGAGTAAGTCTAAATTTGAATAGAAATGCTTGGGTAAATGCAATATCGTGTATATGATGAAATCAATAAAAATTCTTCTTTGGAGTCAGCCAAAATCCTAACTATTTCCAAAATTTGAAAAAATCGTGCATTAGATCATTGATGTTTAGGTAATCGTACGCATACGCTGCTGTTTTTCCGATGTTGACGAAACTCATAAGGGGCCGTCGCCGTAATGCAAGAAACCGGGTTTCTATAGGTTATTGGGTTTTCACGTAGAAATTAGTGGTGATCTTCCACTGAGCACCAAAATTTCCGACATCATGGGCAGTTGTCAAGGCCATACAAGCACCGGTATTGTCTATCATGGATTTTGAAATGTTCCTCTTTATTTTGAGACTGAAGATGCCCCAAATCAGCATAATAACATTGTGTGTACTTACTTTACAGTTGAATATTTTATTGCTGCTTGAAAGTCCAATTTATACTCCATATTTAAAGGGACGTCTCTTGAAACGTATGCATAACAAATTTAACTTGAATTCCATCCCTTAATCCAAGTGTGATTCCATTCAAGTGTCGATTGGAAAAACGTACCTACGTTTAGTGAGGAGAAAATTAGGATGGTGAATGGGAATATCGAGCAATATATTTGTACTCACAGCAATTCGTCCCGAGAATCAAAGTGGAGCAAAAGGACCTCAAGGAAGGAATTCGAACGAATCCAGCGATATTCACCGCATACTAAAGTGAATGAGAGAATGAGCGTGTTGGGTCTACACCTGCAGTCTACCCCGAACCACAAGGAAACCGACTGACATAAAATATGGAGAAGAGGGAGAGACTCGGTAAGGCGAAAAAAAGAATACACCAACGGAGGGATGAGTCAATCCGATGGAACGAAATTCGAGAAATACGCATTGTAGTCCGGATATACACCTAGCTATCTACGTTTGTTTCAGGTAGGTCCTTCACGTTGACTTATAGACATCTGATGCGAAACTTCAGACTACATTAATTATCAGTAGGATAACCGAGGAAAACGGCACAAATAGATACTTATGGCCGTGTTTGAGACCAAATGGAATTTTTCGTGGCATTGTTCTCCACGTGTGCTCTACACTTACAAATCAAGTATCAGAGCGAGAACATCAAGAGACTTTCTAAACTGAGGCTGATACGAGTATAAAGTAATGTAAGTAATTGGGAAACCCTAAATTATGTGGTTGAAAAAAAGTTCACCAATTCCCCGAGTTTTCTAGTAGAGTAAAATTCCCTGAGTATTCCCGGTATTCCAGGTCGCTGGACACCCTGTTATTTATCTGATTCGTTTAATTTTTTGAGACAAGGACTGGTGAATCTCACAGCCACCCTAATAATTGGAGTCAGATTGGGCTACATCGTGAAAAATTATTAGTTTTGATAACATAAAATTAGTCATGTTTGCGCGAGTGCTTGGTAGTTTTGGTGCGATGCCGATGAAATTCACAGGAGACCATCTAGGGACATGCAATGCCAGATATATTCATAAATTATTATCATTCATTATTATTCTTTTAGTTTTGCCAAGGAAGAGGATTCGTAATTCTTTTTAGATATGGAGCCAAAATTATACAAAAATTAAGAATTACAAGTTGTATGACTAAAATGGTGAGTCTTGAGACATTCATGAAAATATTGTTGAGTAGCTTGGGGAAACAGCTCAATTCGACATTTCTCCTACCTATGTATTTCAACTGAGAGTATCAGACATTCGTGAGTTACTTGGATGGCACCAGCCAATTACTTTCCGTAAGTATACTGGGCCTATTGAAAAATTCAATAGTACCGAGAAGAAGGAACTACTCTGTTGTTGATTGCTGATTTATTATTGACGAGGAAAGAGTAAACAGTGACTTCGATCCTCGAGTTGCCTACCTACTTTTACTTGGAATACGAATACCTTGGGGTACAGCAGTTGAATCACAAAAAGCCTGCAAAGTGGGTGTAGTACATAGCTCCCTCGTATCTACACTATTCGATCACGAATCTCTAAGTTTGATAGTGAAACATTGAGATTAGGGACATTCAAGTTTGCACAGTGGCTATCCTCAATGATTGATCCGTCTTCATTGTTAATTAAAGGACTTGACGAGGACACCACAACGAAATATAATAGAGACTTTTGAGAGAAATATACAGGACTTTTGAGTAGAGTTGAAATGATTATTGGAGGATTTCGCGTTTGCGCATGCGTGGAGACTACAGTCGATCTAGGAGCGATGAAATCCCAACCCGCGCAGCCCCTGAAAATGTCACCGAAATCGGACAGTAAGTTTAGTTGTAACCACTCCTTACAAGGACTTGCAGACCTATAAACATCCTATTAAGAGGATATAAAACCAAAAATATTGCTGTCTTCAGGAGAATTTCTTTTGGCAGATATAGCACGAAAATATTAAATAATTATCATGGAATTGAATGGGTAATTCCAAAGTTTTTAAACATACTAGCAGCATGTAAGCCCCACCATGAAACTCTCTAGATTTTTCCAGGTTCCTTCTATAGAATTTCGACACCCATAAGACACCCGAAGATTAATAATATTTTAAAAATATGTTTTCGAGTGACCAAATGACAGTAAACAATGGATAAATAATTAAGATTTCTTGCAAAAATGTTTTTTATTTGCGATGAAATAGTACTTAACAGGCGATTTATTGGTTAAAAATATAAAAAGAAAAATCTAGTCCAGCTACACTTAGATACAAAATTCCTAACTTAAATGAGCAGCACCCAGCACGTTTACATTCCTGTGATGTTCTATTCGAGCTGCGACAAAACCGTTAAAAAAGTCCTTAGAAGGTACTATGAAATCAATGCGTAGGCACTCCAAAACTCAGGACAATATCGTAGAGAGAGAATCAAAGAATTTCGGTCGGTCCTTTATTGAAATCCGCACAGCGGCTGAGTCGAAATAGCTTAGTATGGGCTCAGTGTTTATAGTTTCAAGAGCTTGATCGAAGGCCTTCCCGAAAAAGTTTCTGGGGACGTACTCGGTCACTGGTGGTATGCCCAGGACTATGCAATTTTCTTCAGACTGAGGCGCAGAAACGATCAGAGGTAGAGATCCGTGCTTTCTGTAGTTGGATTGGGAGGCGCAGGCGTTGAGGGCATAACGCGCCAGCATAGCTAGACTCATTGGATGAGCGTACAACGAGTAGTCGCTGGTGTTTTCATTGATGATAAAATACAAGAACGGACCGGCCGAAATGATCTGTTTCATGTCCAGCATGGACTGCACGAGGCGGACGATCGAAGTGAAGAGTTTTTTGCACTTTTCAATACCGTTAAGGACCAGATTGTACTTAGTTGGAGACAACGAGTCGATGCAGTTGGAGAAACAGCTTCCTCTGGACTTATCTTTCATCGTGTCTTCGAGCAAACAAATCATAGCATACACGTAATCTGAGGCTTGGAAGAAGTTATTACCATAGCAGACTGACACCGTGAACGAGTGGTATATCAATTCATCCAGGTCGTGGTTGTTAGCTATGGTCTCCACCATGGAGAAGAACTCGTTGCGAAGAGTAACATCCATGGACGAAAAGTTTTGCAGGCTGTCTTTCAGTGGGAGCCCGATTTCTGCTAGTACTTGGTACAAACGTTTTTCACTTCGCACCGTCCACAGTTTGAGTTTCAAAGCAGAGCAAATAGTGTGACGTAGACTGGCCTGCACGTTCCAATGTCGGTACAGGACGAGTCGGAGATCTTTCTGAGCTGTTATCCTGTAGAACTGGGATCGATTTGCCTCCACGTCGTTTTGACTGATGGACGTGAGGCGAGACAGGTGCAGCTGAAGCACTTGTAGCTCACAAGCGTATTTTTGCTCCACGATCAACCCCATCACAGTTTGATACGTCAATCCCACAATAGCCCACCATAACGACTCCAAATCGTCTTTCCCCAAATTCCAAATCAATTCAAAAACCACCAAAGAACTCGCTCTGCCACAAAACGAAAACTGAGTATAATCGAACATGACTCTGTTTCTTTTCTCTTCCCACAACTTCCGTTCTCGTCTCTTTTTCAGCGCTTCTTCATTTACTTCTTCTTCCTCGCTCTCCGGCTCTGTGTCTGTGTCCAGGAAGATATCTTCGAACTGAGGTATATTTTCGGACTCATCAGGTTTGCCTAACAGTCGTACTTGAGAGCGGCTGTACACGTTGCAGATGTCACTGGGTTTGTGGCTATCGATGACAAACATCAGTACATCCGGTTCAGGCTCTAGCGTTTCCACAAGATCGATGGAACCACCACAATTTATAAAAACTACATATTTCACCTTATCGGAGAACCTTTTGTAAGCTTCGACTAGCTCTTGCGTTCCTTCCACAGGGACCAGAGTGTACAATGTGGATTCGGATCTGAAAAGGTTTTGTAAGATCCTACAAGCGCAAACTGCATCGACATCGTAGTTTACAAAAAGCAATATGTGTTCTCCGGAAATATGATTAATAAAGTCTTCGGACAAATCTTCAACAAACATCATATGCAGAGGTTCATGAAGCTGGTGAGAAAGATGAATCCTACCTTGGGGAATGGGCGGCGACAGCTTCCTCCTTTCTGAAACAAGAAGACAATAGTTAATATAATTACAGCAAACACGTAAAAGTAACTGATTAATTCAGCCATAAAAATAACTCACAATGTTGTGGAAGGAGGGTCGCTAATGGTGGGCAGGCCACTTTGAAGAGAACACAATTAATATGTTGACATTCTCAAATCCGTCCACGATAACACCATTGGAACAGCTGAAGTTTGCCATTCTAGGACCGAACCAATAATTGCAACAACATGGGTATTACAGTAAGGTAAAATTGCATTAAGCATTAAGATAAGGAACACAGCCACGAACAAGGTACTAGAAAAAAGCTAAGAAACAAAGGTAACACCAACAGACATGCTCAAAATTATCAGGTAGACACTACGATGGCACATGATGTGTTCATAAAACTGCAGAACGTAGGTGGATAGGCGTATAATAAATTAAGCACATGATAATGAAATAGAATAGCTTTTGCTCTTCCTCCTTTGCATTCGTTCAACCGGTAGAAGGAATAAATTAATGTCATCCAAAATCAAAATTTTGTTAAGTATTTCGCCTTTCTGAGCTTCTAGAACATTCATTTGGTTCGTAAATGGATAATTTAGGGGTGGGTAGTTTGCTACCTATATTAGTTAGTAGGTAGTTAGGGATCTTGTTACCTATTGAGGAATTGATCTTGTGCTCAAAGAAAATGCTTCAGTAGTCGACAGTGAACCTTTAGTTTACACTTTAGGGGTTTTTAGAACCAAATAATAAGGCTCAAGAACGATTTTGAGCAATACCGGACAATTCAATAGTGGAGTATTTATTGAAGTTTCTAATAAGTTGTTCCGAGTATCAATGAAGAACTAGACTCTAATTTATACGTATTTGTTAAATCTGCTTAATTATGAGCTCAGGCATTACGAATAGCTGTAAATTCCTTATACAATTTAACTAACATACCTTACGTGGATTTTTTAAATAAAAGTTTCTTCAACAAGAATGATATTAAATATTGGTAATAACAATTTTCATTTAGGAATAAACTGAGATAGTTTATAACTTATTTTCAATCCTACCACAATTCCTCACCCAAGTCTACTGGCAACTATTATAGTGCATAAAAGAAGTTTTGGAATATTCAAGTACTTGAGTTATTAATTAATAACTCAACTAACTCAGAATTTATTAATTATAAGTTCTAAAAAGTTGTCAAAGTAAAATAAAAAGCAAGGGACTCGAAAAAGAACACTGCAACCAATTTTTTGTTCAACAATAACAGGAACAGATGAAACAAAACAGGGATTTCGACTTTGGAAACGAGCTCCGGAGCTTTTACCCTAAAAGTGCTTAAAAATACTACAATCAGTTTTTCACCAACTAATTCAGTATGTAGTATTACTGTATTACATGTAGTTGTTTGTAAGAAATCCGTTTCAAAATTGCCCAAAATGTTCATTTTTCCAGTATGTTAGTAAAATAGTGGTACGAAAATTTGAGTAAGGGAATAAATTTCGATGTTTCGAAGCTCATTAGGAAATTACTGTCTAGCTATGAATTATTATTAAAATCTAAATCCAAGTAGAATAAAAGACGTTTTGAGAAATGTGTGGTGTCTTGGAACGTTATTTTTTTAAATGAATATTTATGTGTGAGGACCCAATGTAAGAAAAGTGAGTGGGACGAGTAATTAATTGCAAATCCATATTATTTTATAAACCACATAATATAAAGGTACTCCAAAAACGATCATTGTGATGAATAAAATGCGTTCCAACCCCAGTTCTTTTTCATTTCAACTTTCTGATTGATGGTTTGAATTCCAGAATCACGAATTTCTCATCATCTCATAAATAGCTAGATTTTTCAGAATAGCAGTGGGCTGGCTGTTGTTGCTTACAAATTTACCTCTTCACCAAAATCAAAATGATTACAATTTTAATGCGTTCAGTGGTTTCTGAGCAATTTTGGTTCCGTATATGTCCAACTGCAGACTGTCAAATCAAAGTACACGGTATAAGCTCAAATATACGAAATCATTGTGAGATTTTGATAAAATTTCCTGTGTTTGTGCTTGATGGTCCCCTATATATAGCCAACGACAAATAGTATCAGGCACAATTATTGGTGATTTTGACCGATTTCACTCAAGTTCCTACTTTTAGTTTAGGTCTGGCCCATGATGATTTATTGATTTCACTGCGATCGAACCTGAAGGACCCACGTAACTCGAGATAAAGAAATTACGTTTATGAATGTCAATTCAAAAAATTTTCAAAACATGATTGTACAGTTCATATTTGTATACATCAATTATAGCACTGTAGTGTACAATCAATCATTTGAACACCAACTAATTCTTTACGCGCATTATTCTGGGTGAGGAAACAAGACGACCCACCTGTGTGTCAAAAAATTCATTAAAATTTTGGAAATTTTTAATGAATGGAAAAAAGATACCTGTATATCAGAAGTTTACCAGCTAGGGCGTTTTGGAAACGTTTTTCCCACTATTTACCCCTTTGAAGTGACTGACAATAGCCAAAACCTTCGGGGCACAACTAGACCCCAAATGCAGCCTACATACCAAAAATGTCAACAAAATTGGTCCTCGGGAACTGGTGCCGGGTATGGCGAACGGACGAAAAACTGTTATTCGATTTCGGATTCTGAGTACCTCGAAACGAAGGCTCATTATTGAAATTAATTACTAAAATGAATTTTCGGCAGGAAATCAGCAGTAGAATCGATTCCTGAAATTAGGAACCCTCATTCCAGGACACTCTGTGCACATTTGTTGAAATGCCACAATTCCTTCATATTGACACTGTCTCTCACGACCGCGCTTTCTATGTTTATCAAATACTCCTGGTTGCTTAGTAAATTCACGGACTTTTCCGTACCTGAAAGCGTATTTTAGCAGGGCTGATGTTTGTACAATTATCATTTTCCGCGGAACGATGAATTTCTCCCGTTTTGGTACCTACGCTATACAAGGGTCATTAATCGACCCTAACAACCTTGGCTTTGCTTACTGTATCGTATTTTAGCTGAGTCGCAATTTTGCATTTTGTTCAGGGCGGCTGTTTCGTTAAAACATTCCTCGCAAGTTGAATTGCATCACGCGACCAACACAAGTGGCAGGCGAGCTGTAGAAGCGTCGACCCTCCAGCTGCTGACAGTGACTCTGTTGATTGTTAATCGGACCTCAGGTACACAGAGGTGACCTAATTACTCGGTATAAACTTGGTACATACACCACAGAATGTTTTCAACGATCTATGAGTTGTAGATCACACAATTTTATAAAAGTCGACACCGGTGGATTTATTGGATTCTGTCAGTGGAGCGTGAGATAATTTATTCGTATCCAATGGCAATTCCTTATGAATTATAGACGTATTTAGAACAGCAGGCACATAGCAGGGCAACAATAATTGCAGAGAGACTTGAAACCAAAACCTGACGGTGAAAAATAGGAGTTTGGTTTCGAGAATGACCTGGTTTCAGACAAATGGGGAGTGCGCCTGATTTAAAATTTTTTTTTAATCGAAAGTAGACCTTATCCTGAGAATTTTGACACCAGCCGTTCTTTTTTTGGATGAGTAGATTTTTTTCTATGATTTTTCAAAGTTTCGAATGTTTATGACGTCACGCGCCCCTCCCGCCTGGGCGGGACCCCACAGCCCACTGTGACGTCATAAATATTCGAAACTTTGGAAAATCGTGGAAAAAGGTCTTCTCAAGGTCGAAGTTGGTGTCAAAATTCTCTGAATGAGGTCTAGTTTAAATTAAAAATAACAATAAACAGTTTTTCCAACCCATACGCACACCCCATTGTTGCTTGAGAATCACAATCCTCAAATTCTGCCTGACAAATCTCAAAAATGTGTTTCCTTGGCCGGTTAATTTGGGAATGCTAGATACTCTAACAGCTACTCAGATCTCTAACATAACTATATCTAAACTGAGTCAAATATAATCGTTCCAATATGAATAGGGGGGAAGACAGCTTCAATGATTACCCAGGAAATTTGAAGGAAATCAATTCCAAGCCTCGGTTATCGCATTTCACCCCCCAGAGGGTTAGTATGAAATTTCAGCATTTACAAGATGAATAGGAGATATACACCTCACTTGATCTGTCTTCTTAACCACTTCTAGAACTTATAATCCCCTCAGCCAATAGATGTGAAAGACTGAGCCTATTGTGAAAGCAGACAGAACTCAAGTCCGGATCGTGTTGGCACGAACTTGAATCCAGTTCCTAAGGATGTACATATTTTTGTCAAAATATGAACTGAAAACTTGGAGACGACGCTAAATTTATGCGACCAGTGAAAAGTGGAAAACCAGGTTACAATGTAAGAAAATACTTTGTAGGAGAATCAAATGCATTGAAGAACGACAACATGAAAATAAATAACCAACGTTGGGTAAGGATCAATATTAGGGAAATTTTGCCCCGACAATACGTCGAAACATGAAGAATGGTGACAATGGTCATGAAGAGACGTCAAGATTGAGGAATTTAGTGGCCACTATACGAATCGCTCTATGAGAAAATTACGAAGGTTTAACTGAGAAGCAAGCTCTTTTCCAAGCCAGAAGGAGGATCAAGAGATCAGTACATCTTGGAGTGGCACCAACAGCCGTAAGCTGTTCAACAATTAATGAACCGGTTCCCGTGAAATCACCGAAGTTAAGACAGTCGACTCGGGAGATTATCTGGATTGGTGACGCTCGTATCATAGGCTCGTAGATCCTGATAATTTTTCGAATTGGGCCTTAGATGAACCCCGCTCCACATAAGCGGGTGAGGAAATAAGTAGACATGAGGGAAATCATCAGAACCAATTCTGATCTTCCCTTTGGAAGATAGCTGATTACGTCTGCGACGCCAGGAATAGCAGTTGGACGAAATTCAATCTAAGATGGTTGTTTACTTTTTACTTTACTTTACCTCTCTTGTAGAAGCAGGAACGTGATACATTCTAAAGCTGCCTTCATGTCGGACCAATTCTGTTCTGGGTTCATGGTCGTCAAATTGCACAGAAAGATACCCCAGAAAATTTTACTTCCACAATTTCAATAGAATCCAGGCATAATCTTGGAATTCATTCCAGCAGGGGGATACACTATTGAACGATCAAGAGATAACAATGGAGAGAGATAGGTCAAGAGAAGTAATGATTGAGCGAAATAAAACGGATGTACATCAAAAAATTGTTTGTAGTTCATTTAAAACGAGTGCCTTTGAGAAGGGTGACCTGGTGTGCAATATTACCGCACAATTGAAGAGGAAATTCATGGGAAAAACTGGAAGCTACAGACTGAAAGACGCCCGCTGCAGCTCATTATATTGATCGATTACGTGTCATAGGATGGCGGTCATTCATAATACAGAACGAGGCACACATGTTACGCTACCGGGTGTCACAATACTATCCGTGCATTAAAAGAGTGTCACGAGCGTTGCTATCAAGCGGAAAAGGAATCTACTGATAATGTTCACATCGCAAACTAGATAACTAATTTGCTAGTAAACTAAACCGCTATTTTGGAGCAGTTTTCAAACTTATTACAAAATATATACCTATTCCTGTAAGCACCAGAGAATTTTTAGGCACAGGGATCATCGATAATGATAATATTAAACAGATCTCACCGCCCTACAGACGCAACACGCAAATATACAGCAAAATACCGAACGTAATATTAGTTGTACTAACCTTCCAAACAAACACTCCCAAATTGTGACTCCTCGATATTTATCGTAATCAATCATGGAAAATTTATCAAAAAGTCATGGCACATTAATTATTGATTTAGCAATTAATCATCATCATTAGCGAACGTTTGGTCCGATGGAGCTGTGGGTGGTGCTCGGCCGGTTGGCTCCGCTGGTTCGACTCTAAAAATTCTTCAAAATTATGAACTAATGAAAAAAAAAAACTAACACTTGAGTATAGAAAGTTTCCGAGGTAGAGTATTTTGAAAATATTTTCCCCCTTAGAAGAGACTGACAACAACCAAAACCTTCGTGGCACAACTAGACACCAAATTTCACCAAAATCGATCAACGGGAACTGGGCAGAGTGCCGCAAAACGGGGTTCAGTGTATGGACGGGAAAATTTGTATTCGATTTTCAGATTCTACATTACCTTGATACGTAAGCCATCAAACTTCAAGGGGTGTTACATTTTTTGCTTGCTTGATTACGAAGGTTTATTATTGAAAATAATAAATCAAAAATTGGAAGAATGCAAAAATTCCCCATTGTAACAAATTAGAGAGTTGTACAGAAACTATGAAGATCTAATCACCAGAATTTAATGATCAAACCGATCGAGATAAGGACTCACTCCTTCTCGCCCGAGCTTTTGGTCAATTTATTACCTTTAACAGGGCTCAAATAAGAATTACTGAGTGGAATCCACACCGTCGTCTAAATCAAAACTTTGACCAAACCTACTGATGACTTTGAATCAAACCTATTGAATTATTTTTTGGTTTGAATGATAGATCGCTTCTTCAATAAGTTTGATTTAGACGTCGGTGTGGATTTCACGCAGTAATTATTTTTCGAGTTCTAATGAAGGTAATATATTGACCGAAAGGTCAGCGGAAAAGGAGAGTGAGTTCATTTGACCCTATAATCTCGATCGGTTTCACCATCAGAGGATTAAAAAATTTTACTTTTTTAAATTAAATCTCGAAAAAACGCTTGCATACGAGTCTGCAACACATTGGGACATTTTATGTCTTTAGTACGGTAACCATCAGAAATTTCCGCGTAACGCTCCCCGCGTGACGATTTTTCATTTATGTGCCATAGTAAAGACATAAAATGTCAAAATCCGTAAAGAAACAAGGTACGTTCATTTCCCTTACTACAATTTGAAAGCAAAAGTCCTTGCCAGAAAGTATCAAAATATGTATATTGATCCTATAACAAAATTACCTTCGCAAACCGCAAACTCACATGACTAATATAATGTATTCTGTACACCTGGCAATCGAACGTACATTTCTCCTACGCTGCACCAACTCAAGTTTTTTGCGACTCCAAATCTTGAGTTTTTTTCCAAGGCTTTCACTCCTTTCATGTGACTCTCAGCAAATAATTTACCATCGCCAGTTCGTTAAATAATCGAGATAGCTGCCATTTACCCCGTCGTGCCTCACGCCACTCACTGCTAACTTTTAAAAAATGCAAGTGAAGAATTCGTCAAGTTTTATTGCGTCGCTGCCCGCCTCCTTCAAGATGTTAAGATATTAACTGTTATTTCCAGCGGTGACAAAGGTCAATTCGAGCGGGTCGCAGCAGTTGAGTGAAGTTTAATTTGCTCCAATAAACCTCACAAGGCGAGGGAGTCCTTTGACACTAGACTTGTTCTCTCGGGCTCGACCGCTTCGAAGTCTTTTGAAAAACTTGGTACCTACAGTCAAGGAATGCGATATTGTTTGAACTTCATTTGACGTCTCTTATGATACACAAGAGGATTTCTGGACCACAACTTGGAGTACGTACTTGCAGAGATGAGCCATCTGACACCCAATATCATCGATTCCCCAAAATGATTTCAACCAGTTTGTATCAGGGAATACGTGGATGATGGTAGTTGCAGCAGACGGAGTCCTTACTTGCAAAAAATGCTTTATCGAAGGTCAATATGGAAGAGGAAGCAGAGAGAACCCAGTTTTTCTTTTGTCTATTTTCCTTGATCGGCGAGCGCTTTCGGCGCAAACTATTGCATATTGAAAAAGGTTTCAATCCTATTTTCAACAATCTGTTCAGGGTTCGAAGATGTACTGAAGATAGATTCTATACTGAAGATGAGAAGTAGATTGTGAGTGCAGATTGTTGAACACGACAAAAGAAAAAGTGCGATCTCTCTGCTTCCTCTTCCACATTTACCTTCTATATGACTGCAGCAGGAGTACAGAACCAAAAACAATCAAAAACAATCACTTTTTTTTTTTTTTTTATCCCAGGAGGATTTCTGAATTTGATCTCATTTGCTTTCAAATATCCACCATCCTACAAGCGAAAAGTCGGAAAATCTTAAATAATATATCCATGCTGCTAATTGCAGGAGTTGCAACTATACAACAATGCGGTATTGTCAACAACTAATTTAATTTGTGGCCTATAGTTAATATCCCCAGGATTCCTGGATTCGACCCCATTCGCTCTCGAATAACCGCCATCCTGCATGCGAAAAGCCGGAAAATCTTAAATAATAAATCCGGGGTGCGAATTGGTCACGACTAGTAGTGTGCACAAGCGAGCCCATCAACTCACACTCCCATCGATTCGCCCAAATAATTTCAAATTAGTTTGGAATTCTCGAGAGTCAGTGCGAAATGGCGTTCACAGTCACTAAAACATTTATTAGGTATCAAATATAGAAACGTGTCCTGGACGGCGACCCCAGGAATCGCAAAGAACGTGGAAACAGTAAAGTTGGACCAGGGGGAGTTCGAACCTACGATCATAGATTGATGCAACTCACAAAGGTACTATTACGGAATCTAGTTGAAATATAATTCAAAATAAGGACACCGAGTTTCAGCTCGTCACAAAAAGATAATGATTTTATTTCCCCAGTATTTTCCCCGCAATGATTGTATTAAACAAATGAATAACAAAACAATGGAGTTGGAGCCTGGCTCCAACTACCTACAACTCCGCACTTGAATCCATGACATCCTCCAGGGCGAAGAAAAGTGAGCGAAGGTTGTCACAATTCAGTTCTCACATTAAGAGGGCACCATTTTGTTGACGTGGTTTCCCAAAACCGATGTCTTCGTTTTACTTTTCTGCGCCATCTTAATTCTGCTGCGGTCAATTCTTCCGGTTGTATTGGTTGCGGCGGTCTGGCATCTATCATCAATATCTTTTGGGCTTTCAATTTTATTCTCTGCTTCAAATTATGAATGTAGTGTGTGATCCTCGCTGTTGTCTCAATCGGTTTGTACCAGTTCGAAAATCTTGAGGTGTTTGGGAGTGTTGAGGAAGTGTCGTTGTAGATTTGTTTCATTTCCGGATCTAGTTTGTTAGAATTCGTTACTCCCATGTTAGGTAAGTACCCATTCTTTAGAGGTTCATAAAAGGCTTCCGGTAAGTCGGAGTCTGCATTAAAACGCTGTTTGGAAGGTTCAAAATGCTGACATGCCATGTTTTTGCTATCAAGTAACTGCTCGCATGGTTTTAGGTTGGATAAGAACCTAGTAGTTTCGTTGAAAACTTGAATCTCACCTTCGTCGTCTTTTGAGTTTATATTGATGTGTGAAGGGGCGATCAGAGATTTGTCTTCTGGAAGTTTACTTTTAACTAGCTCATTCAAGTTTTCAATGTCTTCATCATGCCAATGAGTAAGCTGTGCATGATCGTCTTGGTGCGAATCAGTCTGTTTAGGTTGGTGCGAATCAGTCTGTTTTGGTTGGTGAGGAATATTACCGTGGAGTACCCACCCCAACCAGGTAAGACTAACCACTGGGCCTTGCCACGGACCACTGAACGATTTCCTAACCTTCAACAGTGGCCAATTGTCCTGACCTATGATCACTCTTGGCCTTGCTTTATCAAGGTGAGCCACGTCGCCTTTTGAAATGAAAGGCCATGTCTTAATAAGCTCTTTGATATCATGGCTTTGAGGAATTATCCCTAGGTCATTGACAGTGCGAACGTTGAACAGTTTGAAATGTTTGTCTGTTCCTGAACATCCAGAGATTTCCAAGTGCACCACCTCAGAATTAACTTCCACACGGCTCATCTGGCCTGTCCATGCGAGGGAGAGGGGTTTCGTCTTTCCAGAAACACCAATTTCGTGCGCAAGAGACGACTCAACCATGGTGACAGTTGAACCTTCGTCCAGCAATGCGTAAGTGTCAACAGAACCCTTACCACCATACAAACGGACTGGGAGCACTCGCAATAGTGCTTTCCAATTTCCTGTCGATGGAGTTTTGGTGGGAGACATCAGATCTGCGTGGACGGAATGCATTTGATAGGGTTCAAAATCAATCAGGTTTTTATCAGAATGTGTGTGAGAATCCTTTCTTTGGTCATCTCGAGAGTTATGAAGGGAAACATGGTGTTCACCCCTACAAATATTACAATTTCTCCCACCCCTGCAGTTGGGAGCAGAATGATTAGGTTTCAGGCATTTGAAACATAACTTTTCTCTAACAACCCAAACCCACCTGGACTTGACGGGTTCCTTAAGCCACTGAGAACAGTTACCAAGGTCATGAACACCTACAGTACAGAATCTGCAAGTTTTAGGTTGACAGATGGTAAGCATGGGGTCTTTGCATTGGTTGGATTCCTCAGCATTAGAATTTTCGTATCTAGCTATAACGCTAAGTGCTTCACACTTCCTATCTAACCAAGTGGACAGTTCGTTGAGCCTCGGTGTGATCGTCTGCATTCCTACGACATATTCACCCCATTGAACACGTAAAGTAGGTGGGAGCTTATTCACTAGACAATTTAACATAGAAGGCTCTATTAGGTAGTCCTGACAGTCGAGTAAATCAACACTAGTCACGTAGTTTTGAAGCTCTGCAGAAAACTTGATTATGCCAGAAAAATCATTTTCATTTATAACAGCTCTAGATTTGAGCCGAGAGCTTAAATCACCTATGACATACTCAGGTCTGCCAAATCGGCGCTCTAGGATTTGCAATATTTTGGGAACGCTTTCAGGCAGTGCGAGTAGAGCATATACCGCATCTCTGGCTTCTCCGTGGAGACATTTTTGAAGTCGTCCCAGGTTTTCCTCATTCGAATACCCACATATTCGGGTAGTTCTCCGAAAATGGCTAATAAATTGAGGGTACTCCCTCGGCTCACCCCCAAAGCGCGGGAGATCCTTCCCCTCGGACTGCCTGGCTACAAAATAGTTGAGTGAATGGAGATGGTCACTTACGTTTTGTACAGGAGCAGGAGGTCCACGGTACTTAGCAACATAGGGATGGTTACCTCGAAGGGGCTCATTTTTCAAAGGGAGTGGTTCCCTCAGATCTGGGCAATATGTCACCTCAGGAGTCCTGAGCGGTTGCGGAGCATGCGACGCATACACGGGTACTCTGGTTGCAGGAAGCGCCGACGAAACTTGAGCAATCAAGGCGTCCGGAAGTCCTGGAACGTGCTGCGGGGCTGGAACTAGCAACGATGACTGAACATTCTGTATCACTGGGACGAACGTTGAAGCGTTCACTTGTCTAGGGGTATAGCCACCCGGCGGAACATAGTACTGATCCGAGTGAGCTCCCTGTAGAGATTCCGAATGTGATGAAGCTCTAGAACTCTGGCCACTTTTGGTACTCATATGTTCAATATGATCTTCGAGACTAAGAATCCTGAGATTTGCCTCCCTCAACTTTTCTTCAAGTTCAACAACGCGAGAATCATGAGAACTCGCCACACTTACACTAGATGAATCGATGTGAGCGGGGGTGTAAGAGCCACCATGTAGAACGGCCGAATAGACTGTCCTACGATCACCATCACCCGGAATCACCTTCCCATTTCTTAGTTCCATACCTGAGAAATCACTTTCCATTCTGGTTCAATGTCGGTAGAAGGACCAAACAATATTACGGAATGTAATACGGAATCTAGTTGAAATATAATTCAAAATAAGGACACCGAGTTTCAGCTCGTCACAAAAAGATAATGATTTTATTTCCCCAGTATTTTCCCCGCAATGATTGTATTAAACAAATGAATAACAAAACAATGGAGTTGGAGCCTGGCTCCAACTACCTACAACTCCGCACTTGAATCCATGACAGGTACTTTCTTATTTAAAAAAAAAAACCGTTACTGTACGTCAAGCAAATATCACCATAGTCCACCAAATAACGACAATTGCAAATTTAACCAACTTATCATGACATTTATATGATTAGTCATGGATTTTATGAGTTGACTTAATTTGTTCTCGACAACGAAAGTTAGGTTAAGATATCCTCCTACTACTTTCTACGGCACTCGTCATTCCATTATTTCGACCTAAAAAGATATTTTTCGATTAAAATAGTTTATTTATGAACTTCAGGTGCTGAAATTAGGTATAAGTTATAAATAATTCCATTCTTAAAGAAGACTATTTCTTACTATTATCACAACAATGAGCAATATGTACGAATTTTTGAAAATTTCACTGTATACAATTTTGGAGCGTTTTTCGAAAGAATAATAATGTGGACGATGTAGCAGGAGATGGGGAATGTAGTGGATAGCGACGATTTTCGGACCAGCTACTGCGGGGAAGTCGTGTGTTCGAGTCTCGCCGCGGAGGCGTGTTTCCGTTTATCCCGAGCTCAGCCCCCCCCCCCCCCCCCCCACGTTTCAACGTAGGCAATGGGAAGCCATGAGTGAAACCATCGAAACAAATTACGTCCGCGACGACAAGAATGGCAGTCGGATGAAAATCCAACTTGTTTACTTTACTTAGTGGATGATGAAGAATACAATGTGCTAAATTCAGACAACTATGGTGAATTTACATGTTATTGCGTGAAATAGATGATGAAGTAGGTCTAAGTTGCCTTATTGCGTCATTTCTTGGCTCCTTTCGCCCCGAGGAATTTAGAGGAAAAATAAACAAATCGAAGTGAATTAGAACTTTTGTTTACTTCGTAATATTGCTCTCTACGGTTGCCTATTGTCTCCCAAAGTATTTCAATTCCTGAGGGTTTCAAAAACCAAGAGCTTTCAGATTGCTCTAGTTTAATCACGCCAGTCATTTATTAATCATACTTTATATTGACGAAGTTAACGAGTGAAATTAATTAGGTATTGACCTAATAATTATTAAAATGAGATAGTTGGATGATGTTTTATTTTTTTTCTGTGAAGGGACTTCACATTGAAAAAACTCATCTGTAAGTTGAACTTCCAGAAACGCTACCTAAAAAATAAGAGTTTCAAAAGACTCGTCTACGGATTCAAGCGAAAAGACTTTCAAACGGCTAAGATACAACAACAAAAACAACAGGAAAACAACAAAAATTCATCGAAATGTAGAAGTGAGAATGTAGAAGTTATGGTTGTGGCAAGGATTTCATGACAGACACAGAACCAAAATTGTTCAAGAAGGTCCGAAACGTAAAACGCGAGTGGAAATTTTGATTTTGAAGAACATTTTTTTTAACCTTGAAAAGTGAATATACTTCATTAATGTGAAATTGAAAAATAAATTCAAATATGTAGATGATGAAAATATATTCATTTGTTTTTTAAAATGACCACCATTATTTTGCATCCTTATTTCAATTTTTCTATGGACAGACGAGGTAGAGGAAGATGTAGGGCGCACAGAACATAGAATTGGAAGATGAGTGGTGTATGGATCCACATTAGTGCTACCAAACGAGTTCATGGAGTCTACCCAACCTACAATTCCAACTCCAGGATTTGAGGCAAACCTGAGGAAAACCATGGATGACTTGAGAGCACAATCAACAGCTAAATTAAAGCAGAATAAAAATGCAATTTTTATTCACCCTCAATTGGATAAATGCAGCCATGTGTTCGTGAGAAACGACATCATCCATCAGCCAATCTCCGGATTGAGAGGAAAGAAAAAACTTATACCATCAAAATGAAAAGCAAAGATGTGAGCGTTGACCGGCTCAAACCTGCTTTTACCGAAAATTGAGAAGTAACAGAACATGTACCTGTAACAATTGAATTAACAAGGCAAGAACACACAAGGCCTGCAGAATCATAGCGAGAAGAGCTATTGCCTCAAGATACAGCTCAGGCCACGAAAGATCAGACAGGAATCCAAGAAGACGAGAACCTTGGATAATCCAGCGAAAAATCACTTCGCGAGGAAGGCTTGTTGAACCCCCTGTTCGTTTTCGGGACCCTAATTTTCTTTTATATTAGGAGAGGGGGGTAGTTGTGGTGCTTCCACTACAATTTATTTTTATTGTTTAGGATGAATTAATTGTTGGTCACAACAACAGGTGTTATAATATAACTATATATAATATATGTTTCGAACTTTTAAAATATAAAATTACTTGACGTTTTGATCGGAAGAAAATAGTGAACTGGTTTTATTAAATATTATTTAACAAAAAATTTCATAATTTTCTTCTTGATCGGAAGAAAATTGTGAACTGGTTTTATTAAATAATATTTAATAAAACCAGTTCACAATTTTCTTTCGATCAAAACGTCAAGTAATTTTATATTTTGAAAGTTCGAAACATATTTTGTAATTTTAACACCAGAGGTACACCAAAGAATATGGCCAAGAAACGCGAGGCATGGAAGAATATTGTAGAGCAAGCTAGGGCTCACCACGGGCTGTAACGCCAACAAAGAAGAAGTTTTCAATGTTTCTGACTGAAATAATTACATCCTCAATGAGGAATTTCACCATGTCGGAATTTCCCATTTAGACCCCAAAATCGGATTCAGCACCTCGAAAAACCTCCTACGACAAACTTTCAGACCTTACTTCCTAATTTACGAATAAAAACACAGTGTAGAAAATATGTACGTTAAAATAAAAAACGGAGAGGATGACGTTAACCAGCAATAGTTCATGTACAGCAGTTCGAAGTGCTGAGATCGTGGAATCTCACTTCGTATAGTCCTTGGAGGCAACATTTCACACAACAAGTAAAGATCGAAATCGAAGAACTGAAGAGAGAAAAAATAGAAAAATCAAGATGGAGAAAATGAGGTTTCCCCTGTTTTTGTTTGATAACTTTCCTCTTAGATAACACGATTTCGTCGTTCCATCGGGCAACAAGGGGAGGGACGGCGATCCGAACTGCCAATCAGCGAGCGTTTCCGCTTCACGTTGAAGAAGTCCGTTTTCCCGGTTATTTTTTGAAATCATAAATTTTGAATGTCTCCCAAAAATAACAGGAGACTTATCTTCCAAAATCAACCCGATTTTCATCTATCCCACACCATTAACTATTCAGGAAAAATGCAAATAGAATTCGGTGAAATTCCTTATTGTAGTGATCTCAACGCGCTCTACCGAGAGATTCCTTTTGCCAGGTGACGCCAAACTAATAACGGCAAAACTAAAATGTAATTACCAATTGAAAACTGGAACAGGAACGTTTTCAAGTGCGCTAAATCAGAATCTGGCGTCAAAAATACGAAATTCCCACCCATGCAACAAGAGCAGAGCGCAACAACCTTCATTGAACAAGAGAAGAGCGTTCTGGCAGAACATGGCTAATGGGGGGTGCGCCTAATTTTTTTATAATTTTTAATCGAAAGTAGACCTCATCCTGAGAATTTTGACACCAGCTGTTCTCTTTTTGGATGAGCAGATCTTTTTATATGATTTTTCAAAGTTTCGAATGTTTATGATATCACGCGCCCCTCCCGCCTGAGCGGGACCCCCCAGCTATGACATCATAAACATTCGAAACTGAAAAATCATAGAAAAAGGTCTTCTCACGCTAGAAGGTCGCGGTTGGAGTCAAAATTCTCAGAATGAGGTCTAGTTTATATTAAAAATAACAATAAACAGTTTTTCCGACCCATGCGCTCACCCCATTGTATTCATGTATTGGTGATTAGTTATGTGCGCTGGTAAGCTAGCTAACGAAATGTGTCCATGTCTTGTCATCTTGTACTCCAGAGGACGTGTAACGGGTGTTAATAAAATATATTGACTGACCTGAAAAGAAAAAACTGAGATGGTAACCAAGGAGTTTAAAAGATACGTTGAAGAGTTGGTACTCCGGACTGAGACGTCACAATCTCGGGAAGTTTTAGACATCAACCAAGCAAGGTTACTTCAATTGTCATAACGGAAGAACAACAACTAGACAAATAACATGAAAACCCGTATGCTTGGAAGTAGGTAAGATTGATAAACTAGGACTATCCTACTATTTTTGAAGACCAACACGTGACGGCAAAATTAGCTTAGAGTGAGCTAATCGAAGGAATAATTTCGAAAATGCACTGAATTTTAAATTCCCTTAAATTAAAATAATTTCTAAAAACACTCTAAAAAAAAAAAAAAAAATTGGGCGTCCCATGACACACCGAATAGAGAACCTCCTCCTTCGCGTCAACAGCGGTTTTGAAGTCGGTCAAAAATTATGCGCATTTCCTCGGTAATTTCTATTTAAAACCCAATGAAAAAACAACATCCGCTACCTTGGAACACTAGAGAGCAATTAAGAGGAATATCATGTAATTAAATAATTCAATACGTACGTATCCTCAACGCCAGTCTAGCTTATACAGGGTTTCTCACCGCAAAACCTCAGGAGTCGATTCTAAGACCAATTCAAGTAAGAAAATGTCCTACGATCATAACTTTTTTTACTTCACAATAATCAGATTTTGTTCAATTTCAACATCTTTTTTCGAGTTTTTGACCTTGAACCATAAAAATGGCCACAACTCCCATAATTTACATTCAAATTCAAATCTGATTGCACCGTAGAAAAGGGCGTCGAATTTCTTATCTCTACTGCGAACAACAAAATATTTTCGGGATCTTAATGGGTAAAAAATCAAGTCTTAAAGTAATTTTAGTCAAATTGGCAAATTGCCTCCACATGATTTAAATTGTGAATTTTTCGAATTCCGAAACTTTCTTAATAAAAGCTAATCAAGAAAGAAGATTCACAATTTAATAATGCAGAGTACAATGTGGAAGAGAGCTGAGTGAATTGAACATTTTAAACACCAAGTAGCTAAATCAGAAAAAAATGAGATCAAAATCCGATTGATAAGCTATCGCGTATAAACGGTGATGAGACGATTCGAATCAGCGTTGAAAATTCCATCCCTGATTCTTGGACCTGTCATAGTCCCAAAGAACCTTGATTTTCATAAGCGGAACTACGTTTTTCCGCATTCAAACGTAATTATCTTCCCAACTTAACAGAGTGAAATTAAAACTGATTATACCGTTGGAAAGCTGAGATGTTGACGCAGTTTTGTCGCATTGAGGTACATGGAAACCATGCGGAAGTAAAACCGTAACAACCAAAAAAACAGATTTTGCCAATTTGACAAAAACTACTTCACGAGTTGATTTTTCGCCCATCAGTGGTACCTCAAAACATTTTTTTGGGGTGTTTTTACACTCATCAGTGTTATCAGATTTGAATTTGCATGAGTTGTGGCCATTTTTATGGCTTACCTAATTGGACCATGGTGTCACTAGTGTCACCGAAAACATTTCGGGAATTCCAATGCTGTCCCAAGGTGTCACCAGGTTAACTAGATTTAAATTGCAATTGAAAAATTAATGAGCAGAGCTGAATTTTTTGAATAATTTTTTGTAAGTTATTAAAAGTCAAAAAATGATGTTATGACAAAATGTTGAAAATTTTATCGATTTCCTTGGAAATTTTTGTTTTAACTATTTTGAGACTTCCAATAGTCCACAAAAATATAAAATTGCAATTTAATTTTGATCACTCCGGCGACACTTTGGGATAAACTGTGGAGTTCCTGAGATGTTTTCGGTGACACTAGTGACACCATGGCCCAATCAGGGTTAAGGTCGAAAACTCGTCAAAAATCTTAAAAGAGAAAAACCTTTGATTGCTGAGGAGCAAAGAAAAAAGTTATAGGACACTCTCTTAGTTAAAATATTTGTAGAAATGACTTCTGAAGTTTTGCGGTCTTCAAATTGGGAAAATACATACAGCTCTCTGAATACATACAGCTGAACCAATGGATATCAGTTTTGCTTCTCATACGAGCGATAACTACCAGTTTGTAATTGTTTGGTTATGAATATAATCATTTCAATAATGAATCGAATATCAAGCAATCGATTATCGTATTTTTGACCGACTTCAACGCGAAAGAAGTTGAAAAACGTGGTTCCCGTTTTCGGGAATATTGGTCCGCATTCACTCTTCTTGCCCCGCGACTTCCGACTGAGTCGATGGAGGACCATTTGTGTATAGTCAAATTGAAGGTCTGATTGTAAGCTTTAAAATGATATGCTATATGAGGGGGGTTCCGATAACTAAAAGGTGCTGCGGGGGATGATAAACGGGGAAATTATAGTGGCTTTTAGGTCAGAACCTGCATGAGCCATATCAAACGTGTCTACGAATGCTCATGTTTGTGAGTTTCCGCACCAAGTATGAGCGATAATTATAGTACTGTTGGTTAGGTATTCTACCAAGTGGCTGTAGCACATAGCTCCCTCGTCATTCATAATATAGTTGGATATCTAATGGTATAGGAGATCGTCATAACTGCATAGTGCCGTACCAAATATGAGATATGTAGAACAATTAGGTGATGAGAGAGTATTCTACCAAGTGGGTGTAGCACATAGCTTCCTCGTCATCCATAATATAGTTGGGTATGTAATGGTATAGGAGATTGTTGGAACTGAATAGTGCTGTACCAAATATGAGGTATATAGTACAACTTGGTGATGAGAGGGTGTACTACCAAGTGGGTGTAGCACATAGCTTCCTCGTCATCCATAATATAGTTGGGTATGTAATGGTATAGGAGATTGTTGGAACTGAATAGTGCTGTACCAAATATGAGGTATATAGTACAACTTGGTGATGAGAGGGTGTACTACCAAGTGGGTGTAGCACATAGCTTCCTCGTCATCCATAATATAGTTGGGTATGTAATGGTATAGGAGATTGTTGGAACTGAATAGTGCTGTACCAAATATGAGGTATATAGTACAACTTGGTGATGAGAGGGTGTACTACCAAGTGGGTGCAGCACATAGCTTCCTCGTCATTCATAATATAGTTGAGTAGGTAATGGTATAGGAGATCGTCAGAACTGAATAGTGCAGTACCAAATATGAGGTAGGTATATAGTACAATTAGGTGATAAGAGGGTTTTCTTGCAAGTGGATGTAGCACATAGCTCCCTCATCAATCATGTCATGGTTGAGTTGTTGAATTGTGTTGTCAGAACTACCAAGTACCTAGCAATTATGAACAAAGTCGACCAGTTAGGGGATAAGAGAGTAGATTGGTAAGTAGGCAAGTGAACCAAATACCTCCTGAAACTGATTCTAAAACGGAAACTCATCTATATAATATATAATGAGTTTCCGTTATACATATTATATATATTGAAACTGATCCGGATTACCGAATGTGATACACCCCACGGCTTCTGGTTCACCTTACTGAAATGATTCACAGTATTACTAAAACTGTTCGAAAAACTGCGGGTAAATTAATTTCAGATTTATATTGAGGACCACCAAAAAGTGAAAAATAAAAAATAAAATGAAATGGAAAAATAATAAAATAAAAACATTTTTAACAAAATATGGACCGACCTAAAAAATGATGTCTGTAAACACCAGAAAGGGGAAAATAATAATCTCAATGAATACATACTTGATGTACTTAGTAGGTTGTTGGACATAGATATCTAGTCAGCAGATGGTATGTTGGAATACCAACAATTATTTTTAGTGTGATTCGCCGCATTGAAATCGCCGCCGTGCCCATCTGTAGACACAAAACATCTTCTAGATCTTCTACTAACCAACATATTATTCTTCTTCGCAAATATAAATACCTCTCATACTACGAACATTCTTCCACACCGAGTATGAACGTAGATATCTGTTCGTTTAAGATTGGGGGAGGTTTTGAACGTTAATTAGGTAACAACGCTGCCGAAGGTATGTAGCTACATTACAATATGTCCACCAATATAATAAACTGTCTCATATAATAATAAAGTCCCAAAATACTCGTCTCAACCATTCCTAGGGAGGTTCACACTTACTATCATACTCATATGGCAGCAGAGACGTACTAGGTACCTGATAGTTTGGGGAGCACATTTTAACTCATTGGTAACCAGATCTTCGAATAATTTATCGGGACTTAGTTTGTGTCTACAGATGGGCACGGCAGCGACTTCAATGCGGCGAATCACACTAAAATTAATTGTTGGTATTCCAACATACCATCTGTTGACTAGATATCTGTGTCCAACAACCTACTACATCAAGTATGTATTCATTGAGATTATTATTTTCCCCTTTCTGGTGTTTACAGAAATCATTTTTGAGGTCGGTCCATTTGTTTGTTAAAAAGGTTTTTATTTTTTATACCACAGAATTCCATAAGGGCTGATGCCTTCAGTTACCCAGTGCCATCAACATTCACATATAAGAGTACTGAGTACTCTTGAAGAAGTGAGTGTCTACCTACTTGCTTTTCACTGTTTTCACTCACTAATGACTAATCAATCATTGAACATAACCATTGAATGTAGGTAAGGCCTGATTGCAAGCTCTGAGGACGTCCGTTTGTTCGTTGGCGATTTATATCCGTGTTACTGTCACAATGAAACTATTCAGAAATATAAATACGAACTTCTAAGATGCAAAACAGCTATAAAACAAGCAGAATGCCGAGAAGGTGTCCCATTGTACACTCGAACGCTAAATTACGTGAAAATTACCATTATGCATGGTGTTACAATCTACGGCTTCCTGTTTATCAGTACCTTGATTGTAAAAAGGAAAAAATGATGGGCTCAAGTGATTATGTCGGGAACAATATTTGCAGCGCAGGCAAAAGAAAAAAGTTCAACACCTGCCTACTCACGATAACAAGACCTTGCCTACTTGTGTGGGTTTAGGCCTCTTGCTTGCAAGCAGGAAAGGAAGTGCTCATTCATATTTGAAAACTACACGGAGGAATATAACACCACCTACTGAAGTGAATTTTCTAAAATATCACGATCAGTGTGCTGTAGGGAAACAAAATTCAAACAAGTACCAGTGTTTCAAAACTACACACCAAAGTGGCAACTTATAACTTACCTGTATCGGCGGAATCCGGGAGAGCTATTTTCCGATTTCCTCGGAAGTCGATGTGCAGTTTCTATTCATGAAGGTCTTTGGAGATCATAACTCCGAAAATCAACGGTAAAATCGACAACTCGTTCGACTTGACACATGCAGCGCGGAACAGAAACTGACCAACGGAAAATAACGTTCAGAGTTCCATGAAAATCATTTTTGACTCGACAATGGGCAACCAAAACAAGAGGTCAAATCGCATCAAGTCGTTTTCAACTCCCGGCACAGCTGACGGAAACCGCGATGGAACATAGCAGGGCGAAACGAATTTTGGGCTTTCACGTGAAAATTTTCCACTGCAATAATCAATATCATAAAACTACCATCTAGCCCGGCGACAACGAACACCAATCACCAATGGCAATAATAAATACAAGAAAGCATTTTTGGAGAAGTTACTAAACGAGAAATCTGCGGGGAGCGAAGAGAAGCTAACTGCAACACCTGGCGCCGGTTTTCGTATTATTGTCCAATGTGCATTTGGTTCGATTTGACAGATTTTCAATGTTTTGAGTTGTTAGATGTTTTATCAGATGACGTATACGTTCATAGAAATTATTTTTGGACAATTTAAGGAGGTGATATCGATAATATAAATGTTTTTTCATAAAAACGAAATTAAATTAATGGATAAAGTAAAGGGTGGCAACACTGGTGAGTCAGATGCTGAAAATCGCCAGATGTTGGGCCGAGCGTTGACCTTCATTTCATGACCATTCCCCCTTCTCCCTTCTTTCCTCTTCACTTCTTCTCTACTCTTCTATTCTACCTACATCTTCTTCTCTCACCCTCGTACCTTTCACCCTCACCCCTCTCTCCAATTGAACGATCAAAATCATCACATCGTGATTAATTTCATGGTTGGGTGAGTGATAGAGTAGTCCAGAAAGAACCTGATATTAATAACTTCATTTTCTTAAAAAAATCGTCAAAATGAAGGCAAGAAGATTGTTGAAAAAGTAATTAAAATTACTATTAACTACTTTAAGAAGGAAGTAGGTAGTCCTGTTATGAGGATGGTATTTGGTTTATTATTTTCATTAATGAACCTTTGGAATCGACCAAGAAAAAAAAATGTAGTTAGCACTGACCAATTTTGATGAAATTTGGTATACCTAAAGGCTCCATTTGGGGTCTAGTTGTGCCCCGAAGATTTTGGTTGTGTAAGTCACTTCTAAAGGTTTGAAATTTTGGAAACGCCCTAGCTCAAAAAATTTTGATGTGAAGGTTTTTTCGTCAATTTAAGATAGTATTGAATTTTCAGAATTTTTAGAGCCCACGCGGAGCCCTGTAGGACAAACCATTCGCTCCCTACAAGAATGTAAGGGTTGGGCTTACGACGATAAATCAGAAACACGAGTGTGAATCGCAAAAGAGGCCTAATCTCCGTTCAAATTTTAGCTGACCGAAATGCGATCAATGTTTTTCTTCATGTTGGTTGGTGGTAACAATGGCAAAGCCGTGTTCTTTACAGACGAGTGATCTATATAGAAAAATAATAAACCATTGTGTAATAATTTGCAGCGTTTTTTCAATTACAATTAGATACCGGAAATGGTTTTTGACCGAGTTCAAAATGGCCGTAAGCCCGAAGGAGAAGGGATCTCAACTCGGTGTATACGACGATTTATTTTTTAAAAGTTTATACAGCTCGCATTTTTGATAATCTGCCTGATTTTTTTGAAATATGTTCTGTCAGTGTCCATGGTGGTCCGATTTCAAACGGATTTCAATTTGCTTTACTGAAAGTGTCAAAAATGTGTGAAAATAGTTGAATAACGGTTTTGATTCCAGGAAGAAAGGCTTGTAGGTATTCACATAACTTTCCACTGAGTCTTTTTAAAAAGAAATGCTTGATGAAGGGGTTCGAATGACTGAAAGGAGCTGTGGGATGGGGAGAGGGAAATTATAGTGGGTTATTGGCATACGACCTGGATCTTATTTGATCATGCATGTTCAAGTAAGTTTCCCTACCAAAACTATGAGACAATCGAACAATTAGGTAGGTGATGAAAGAATAGACTGCTGTTACGTCGGGATGTCGTTGAGTGAAGGCAATGGCCTTTTCGATGGGCTTGATGGATTTTTTTTTAGTCCCTACTCAACGGAGAGAAAGATCCCTAGGCAGGATGCATGCACTTATTTCCCCGGCGCTGTTAGGCCAACTGATGGGAGTAGTGCAAGGAGATATCTATCTGCTTTCTCCGGCGCCTCATACAAGGCTGACTGTAAGTCAATAGAGCATTTACCTAGTTTTTTTTTACGTGATTTATTATTGCAACTGAATATTAATTACAATCCATCTAGCAATATTACGTATCATTTGTACACTTCTTGCGAGCCTATTTACAGTAAAACCCAGCCTCTTCTCATAACAGTACCTATCTTCTACACTGAGCTATAAATTGCATTTTAACAGCACTAACCAAGTCCAGTGGTTTTTTTGTCCTGAGTCGCCGGAGTTAATCTTCGTTGTCCAAAACGTAAAGAATTTCCAGGTTTTCATGATAGTGGAGGCGTTGTTCGTGCCTCCTTGAGTACCTTGCGATAATTTCGTGGACTGTTTCCATCCTCAAGTCTCAATGAATATCATCGTTCCTCATGTACCAAGGTGCACTCCCTTGCAGGACCCCAGCTTTTAGTGGCTTCAAGCCAGGTCATCTTGCTTCACCCTAAAATGTCTGTTTTCAAGGTAGGATTTTAGCAGTAAGTAGTACTGTTTTGGGAGATCTCTGTGCAGTTTGTACTCCAATCCCTCGTGCCAAACCTTGTCAAAGGCCTGTGCCACATCCAAGAAGATACTGGCACATATTTTCTTACCTTTGAGGGCCTTTTCTATTATGTTAGTGAATCGATGGACTTGATCTATAGTTGAATTTTTTTTCTGAATCCGAATTGGTGATTTGGAATCAAATTTCTATCTTCTATTAATGGTTTGAGACGTTTAAGAAGCAATTTTTCAAACAGTTTTGACATAACAGGGAGGAGGGAAATTACGAATAAAATCACTCGCGATGAGATTGTGGAAAACCATTTTAATAACATATTGTTTAGTAATGCATGCATTCCAGGGGACGTCCCATTGGATAAGCATTAGATCAGTTAACCAGTTGGTAAGCGATAAAACTGTTTCACTCGATGTAATTTGGTTTATTACTTTAGGCAAGAAATAGTGACCCCCCCCCCTCACCATTATCTACCAAAACATTTCTAGCGGCATGGGAGCCTCGAATCTGAAGAGCATTTTAAAATCCATGATCTACGATACCCAACATGCGAATTCGAGTTCACACCCCCCCCCCCCCCCAACCACCACCAATGGTGCCAGTCTGGCACCAAAGGGGGAATAGGTACGTCGTAACATTGCACTTTCATCTATTAGTTTTAGTAGGCGGTCCGTCGAGGTTCACATCCGTATTCAAGGTGAAACACAAAAAAAAAAGCACGAAATATGCGGTTTATGGTGTCCTGGCACCATGGTGGCACCACTATTATTTCTTTGGTGCTACAGAGAATAATTCATGAAAACCCGGAGGTATAATGAGAATTTTTCCTCAATTTCAAAGCTTGGGTACAATTAGTAAGCAGTAAAGGAACCGAAATTTTGAAAAATCGGATATTTTGTGAATATTATCCCCCCACTACACCCCCCCCCTTGCGAATTTTGGTACTCGGGTGAAATTATGTACAACTCGGAAGTTATTTGAGTCAAAAAAAAAAAGAAACTCACTAATCGGTTGGAAATTAAGGCCTGGGCAAATTTTAAAGGATTATGCCCGCAAACGCACGTTTTTTAAGCATTAACCCCCCCTTTCCCCCCCTTAAAAGGCAAAATTCGAAATTCCGGCGCCGTAGTGCACAACTAGATAGTTTTCCGCGTCGAACAAAAAAAGAACCACAAAAATCGGTTGAGAACTAAGGCCTGGGCAGACGACACAAGATTATGCCCAAAAATGCACGTTTTTTGAGCATTAACCCCCCCTTTCCCCCCCTTAAAAGGCAAAATTCGAAATTCCGGCGACGTAGTGCACAACTAGATAGTTTTCCGCGTCAAACAAAAAAAAACCAGGAAAATCGGTTGAGAACTAAGGCCTGTGCAGACGACACAAGATTTTGTCACACACACACACACATACACACATACACACATACACACACACACACACACAGACATACACCTATGGTTTTTTTCGCGGATTTGGATTCAGAATGGTCTAAAACGGATTACTGTGTGGTTATTTTTTTTTTCTGTTGAGTGTTGTCCAACTTCACCCCAGATCGATCTTATAAGGACGCCCAAGTCTTACTGTGGGACGTCCTAAAAAACGGAGTTGAGTAGAATGTTGTCTATTTCCACGAAAATAAAGAGTTACAAGTTAAATCGATTTCGACGGTTAGGTCATCATCAGTAACAAACAATAACTTATTGTTTGTTACTGTTAACAAGTTAATTGAAGTTACTGAAGTTAATTAAGTTACTGTTAACAAGTTAATTAAAGTTGTTAACAAGTTATTGTTTGTTACTGATGATGACCTAACCGTCGAAATCGATTTAACTTGTAACTCATTATTTTCGTGGAAATAGACAACATTCTACTCAACTCCGTTTTTATTAGGAGGGATATTGGTCGACACCCCGCCTTCTCGTTTGGTGACTTTCCTGGTATGGAGATCCTGATGACCTCCTCAGCTTTCCATTGGGAAAGTACATGTTTCAGAGTACCACCCAACAACATCAGGGTGATGGCTGCAACCTTGTCATGGCGCGGAGTGTGGTGCGGGAAAAGTACCACGGACTTGCGCGAGTTGGGCATCTCAGTAGGCGTACTCCGTGGTATCACCACCCGTGTCCTGCTCGGCTCATATTTGAACTGGTTGTTGTTTTATAGAGGCACTTCCCTTCATACTTCTCTCCCACCCGTACCTTCCTCATTTTCCCTCATCCCTAGGGCCGGCGTCGGGTGAGTCCTGGGCGTCCTCCCCATTATATTTGATTTATTTATTTATTTTTATTTATGGCGTGCCCCCTCCGTCATAAAAGACATTTTGTCTTTGAGGGGAGTTGATTGAAGAAAAAAAAAAAAAAAAAAAAAAAAAAAAAATAGCATTGATAATGTGAAGCAGTTTTATCACTGCTTTATCGGGGAGCTCTTTCACTACACGTCGTGTAGTACATGACCTGATATCGGGTCGTAGCCGGGCGTTTTTTTTTGCATTAATGTTGATTTTTATTTCATCTTTTATTTATTTCTCGTTCCTTCAGTGTCACTGGAAGTATTTCGAGAGTTCGTATTTACCTAGTGAGCCTAATATCGAGGTAAGCTCTGAAGGGAATTGACTGCAGAGGTCGACGCCTTGGAGGGCAAACCGCGGACTCTGAGGAACTGACTAGTTAATGGGACAAAGGTCGAGAGAAATAATCAACTTGATTGAGTAGAGTAGACTGCATGCTGGGGGACCCCTGAGTGAGCTTTTTACAGTAAGACTTGGGTGTCCTTATACGATCGATCTGGGGTGAAGGAGGACAACACTTAACAGAAAAAAATAACCTCACAGTAATCCGTTGTAGACCGTTCTGAATCTAAATCCGAGAAAAAAAAACCATAGGTGTATGTCTGTGTGTGTGTGACAAAATCTCGCGTCGTCTGCACAGCCCTTAGTTCTCAACCAGTTTTCCTGGTTCTCTTTTTGTTCGACGCCGAAAACTATCTAGTTGTGCACTGCGTCGCCGGAATTTCGAATTTTGCCTTTTAAGGGGGGAAAAGGGGGGTTAGACCTTAAAAAACGTGCGTTTTTGAGCATAATCTTGTGTCGTCTGACCATGCCTTAGTTCTCAACCGCTTTTCGTTGTTCTTTTTTTGCTCGATGCAGGAAACTATCTAGTTGTGCACTACGTCGTCAGAATTTCGAAATTTGTCCTTTAAGGGGGGGGGGGGATGGGGGTTAAAGCTTTTAAAACTCGAGTTTGCGGGCATAATCTTGTAAACTCTGGCCAGGCCTCAATTTCCAAACAATTTGCGTGTTTTTTGTTGTTCTTTTTTTGTTTTTTTTTTACTCAAATAACTTCCGAGTTGTACATGATTTCACCAGAGTATCAAAATTCGCAAGGGAAGGGGATGAGTGGGGGATAATATTCACAAAATATCCGATTTTTCAATATTTCGGTTCCTTTACTGCTTACTAATTGTACCCAACCTTTGAAATTGAGGAATTTTTCATGAATTATTCTCTGTGCCACCATGGAACTAATAGTAGTGCCACCATATTTCGAGGGTTTTTTTCGTGTTTCACCTTGAATACGGATGTGAACCTCGACGGACTGCCTACTAAAACTGATAGATGAAAGTTCAATGTCAGACTGGCACCATTGGTGGTGGTAATGGGGGGGGGGGGGGGTGAACTCGAATTCGCATGTTGGGTATCGTAGATCATTTATTTTAAAATGCTCTTCAGATTTGAGGCTCCCATGCCGCTAGAAATTTTATGGTGGATAAGGGTGAGGGGTCACTATTTCTTGCCTAAAGTAATAAATAAATTACATCGAGTAAAACAGTTTTATCGCTTACCATCTGGTTTAAATTGTCCTAATGCTTATCCAATGGTACGTCCCCTGGTTAATATAAGGAGTAGAGTATAATGTACTCTAGGTATTTTGTAGTGGGGATAGAGTGGAGGAAGAGTGACGTCATTCTGACGTGTTTCCCTACCTCACTCTCCCTATGTTGTGGTGACTCAAGATTTTCCTACATGTAAAGAAGATGAAAGAAGATGCATCTTCTTTTATTGGTGAACTAATTGTTACTAATGAAGGTCATAACAACTTCCAAGTGGGTGTAGCACATAGCTTCCTGATCAACTATAAGATGATTGGGTTGACAGTCTTATACTAGGTTGTCAAAACTACCAAGTATCTACCAAATATGAAGAAATTCGAACAATTAGGCGATGAGAGAATAGTAAACTAATACAAATACTCCAGGGAAACTGATTTATATGTGAAAACTGATCCGGATTACAAAAACTGGTCCACCTTACGGAAACAGATTTGCATTATAAACATATTGTTTAGTAATGTATGCATTCCAGGGGACGTCCCATTGGATAAGCATTAGGTCAATTAATACCAGTTGGTAAGCGCAAAATCTGCTTCACTCGATGTAATTTATTAAGTATTTTAGGCTAAAAATAGTGGTCTCCCCCCCATCACCATTATCCACTATAACATTTCTACCGGCATGAGTTCCTCATTTTTGATGAGCATTTTAAAATCCATGATCTACGACACCCAACATGCGAATTCGAGTTCAACCCCCCCCCCCCCTCCACCTCCTACAATGGTGCCAGTCTGGCACCAAAGCGGTAATACTTCGTAACGTTGAACTTTCATCTATTTGTTTTGGCAGGCAGTCCGTCAAAGTTCATTTTCGTATTCAAGGTGAAACACAAAACAAACCCACGAAATATGCGGTTCATGGTGTCCTAGCACCATGGTGGCACCACTATTAGTTCCATGGTGGTACAGAGAATAGTTCATGAAAACCCGGAGGTATCATGAGAATTTTTCCTCAATTTCAAAGCTTGGGTAACAAGCAGTAAAGGAACCGAAATATTGAAAAATCGGATATTTTGTGAAAATTATCCCCCCACTCACCCCCTCCACTTGCGAATTTTGGTACTCTGGTGAAATCATGTACAACTCGGAAGTTATTTGAGTAAAAAAAAACAAAAAAAAAAAAAAAACACGCAAATTGTTTGGAAATTGAGGCCTGGGCAGAGTTTACAAGATTATGCCCGCAAACGCACGTTTTTAAAGCTTTAACCCCCCTTTTTTCCCCTAAAGGGCAAATTTTGAAATTCCGGTGACCTAGTGCACAACTAGATAGTTTCCCGCGACGAACTAAAAGAACCAGGAAAATCGGTTGAGAACTAAGGCCTGGGCAGACGACACAAGATTTTGTCACAAACACACATACACACACACAGACATACACCTATGGTGTTTTTTTTCCGCGGATTTGGATTCAGAATGGTCTAAAACGTATTAGTGTGTGGTTGTTTAGTCGTATAAAGACGCCCAAGTCTCCCTAAGGGACGTCCTAAAAACTGATCGAGAAATTAATTTAAAATTTCATTAAAGACCACTAAAAAGTGAGAAATATGAAATAATTGAACGGAGCAGCAATTTGGCTCCCACAAGACTAACTCCTCACACATTTACGCTCGCTTGCTCGCACGCTCGCAAAAAAACCCCCTTTGGCTTAAATCAACTTCAATTTTTGGCAAACTTTTGGCAACTAATTTTGAACTTTCGGCAAATCCATCACGTCTCGACAACTACTGGAGTCCTTGTCCACCTTCATTCCTTCTACAATATTCAATAAAGTGTTTTCTCGCTCTCAAAAAAAAAAAAAAAAAAAATTGAATAAACGGCGGGGACACTAATTTTAAATTTACATACAGAGCACTAAAAAGTGAAAATAAAAATTAGTTGAACAATAAGAAAATAAAAACTTGTTTAACCAAAAAACGGTCCGACCTGCCAACTGACTGATGGCTAATCACCAAAAAGAGGAAAGTAATAATAACAACGCATTCACATAGGTTGGTATACATACCACTGGTATACTACATGTAGGCACGAATTCAGCCGATCCCGTTGACACAAACTAAGTATATTCAACATCCATTCCACCATACTCTATCCATCCCCCATACGAAAAAACCATCCATCCATCCATTTCCGTTATACGTGTTCCAAAACTATTAGGTTGTACCTACGTCACTGTTGCTATATGATGGAAAATATGAGTGTGATAGGAAGTGTGAATCTAGCTTGGTCGTTTTTTTTTCAATTTGATAAAATTTAGTTCACAGGCTCCATTTGGGGTCTGGTTGTGCCTCGACGATTTTGGTTGTCGTAGAACACTGCAAGGGTTGAAAAATAAGGTTTAAAATTTTGAAAACGCCCTACCTCAAAAAATTTTGATATAAAGATATTGTTTTTGCATCAATTTAAGATAGTATAGAATTTTTAGAGACCACGAGGAGCCCTGTAGGAAAAACCGTTCGCTCCCTACGAGAACTTGAGGGTTGGACTCACGATAAATTAGAAACACGAGTGTGAATCGCAAAAGAGGCCTAATCTCCGTTCAAATTTCAGCTGACCGAAATGCGATCGATGTTTTTCTTCATATTGGTTGGTGGTAACAATGGCAAAGCCGTGTTCTTTGCAGACAAGTGATCTGTATAGAAAAATAACAAACCTTTGTGTAATAATTTGTAGCGTTTTTCCTTTAATGTTAAAAAACAAACTCTGTACACACTGGAATTTTTACTGTCGATTTTTCACGAAATTGGGGTAGTATAAGTTGCCGAAAGTTTGAGAGTCATCAATATTTTGCTTGCAAGTCTACCAAGGAAGTGAACTGCTTTTATTTTTATTAATATCGATTATTTTTGTTTTTATTAAACAAGTTTTTTTCTTCTTCTGATCAAGAGTGATTAATATGATAATAATTAGGTTGTCAATTTTTCGTGGGGACTGTATGACAGGAATTTTGTATTGTATTTCCAGAATTAAACTTTGGAAATATTCAGGTAGATAATAACTTTCTTAGTTCGTAAAGATCGATCTAGGTACTTGATAGACGAGTCCTGTAACTCCTACCTACCAATCTTTAGCCAATGATTGATAAGCACAACACTTGAGAGGAAAGAACAGAAACTAAACAAGCATTTTTATTATTAAATTTATTAACAACAATCGAGTGCATTACGTGTAACTATGAACAAAAGCAAATATTCGTTCTTAATGCATAATTTACCTTATTAATTAAGCCGTTCGCATTTAATAAAATATGAAATAAGATTACACAATAATTATTACAATAATATTGGAATAAAGTTTGTACTTTCAGCTGTAGTCAAAATTTTCCAATATTTATTGAAACCTTAAGAAATAAAGAAGGGAAAAGCTGGAAGTAGTTTGGAAGTATTTTTGTGTGTATCAGCAGTGCTAACAAGTTCTTCTTTAATAATCATTTTAGATATTTCTCCTAAAACTTGGCTGCCAATGCTCTGGATTATATAGTTACAATACAACATCCGTAATCCAAAGAGTTGTATGTAAAATTCAAAAATTGCAGCTAGCTGTAGAAGATGGCGGGGGGTCGTTTTCTTCAAGGCCAATTTACATTTTAACTGATGCAACGTTCTTTGGTTACTCTTTAAAATTATTTTTCCTAATAATTTTTCACTCGATCAATCAATAAATTTGTTGAAAAGAATAAAAAACATTTTTTTTTTTACCTCACTCGACAATATTATTTTATGAATAAGTATACTGGAGATTTCAAACGAAAATTTGATTCTTAGCTTTATAATGGAAATTAAATTCAATAGTAGTTATATAGTTTACATTCTTCTGTCTTTAAAAAGAACTAAAAAACTTTTAGCAGGATATTCAATACCTATATATTTTTTGATATTTGATACTCTATTTTTTCTTAAAATCATTTTACAAATTTATTACAGGCTCTGCAAACCAATTACAGAATCTAATTTTTTAAAAAATGTTTTTTTTATTACGTTTTTTTAGTAAAAGAAAAACCTTCTAATATGAGCGTAAAATTATTTAGCGCTAGGTTATAAAGATTTGAGCCGTGAAGATCATAAAACGGGCATCAAGCGTGCTAGACGGAGGACCAAATCCAGCAAGAAGAACCAGTATCTCCGCATTGCCGCAGACCTGCGCAGCGCTACGCGTAGAATCGTCAGCGCGAATAATATCTGCGTTATTCGATGTATATAGTAGTATCTGTGGAAATGAAGAAGATAAAAAAATACATTAGGATTCGGAAGATTAGAAGTAGGCAGGTTGGTATTCATGATTTTGGCAAAATTTCTATAGGTGCCATCATGGAAATTTGGCAGGGTAGCTCTCTGGGGAATTGTGTTTCAGGCCACTTTGAAGAATCTGCGGTATTTGTTCTAAAATTCTCCCCTGATAAGGCATTCGCCTGTTGTATGGCATTCTCCCGTGGGGAATCTGTCTCTTATATGACAGTCTTCTGTGAGAAAATCACCTCCTATGACATGCTTTTATGGCAAAATCTTGGCATGACTTCTATATGGCATTCATCTTTGGAGAAATTCGCCTTATGTATGGTACTATCTTGAGGAGAGATTGTCTCTTCTAAGGCAATCCTCTTTGGGGAAGTTCGTCTTTTATATAGCATTCTTTTGAGGAGAAATTCGGCTTACGTATGGTATTATGCTGAGGGCCTTTTATGTGGCAATCTTCTTTGAGAAAATTCATCTTTTATATGACATGCTTCTTCGAGAAAATTCGTCTTTTATACAGAATTTTTTTGAAGGGGAAATTCGCCATATATAAGGTATTCAACTGAGAGGAGATAGTCATTTATATGAAAAACATCTTTGGGGAACTTGGTATTTTATGTAGCATTTTATAGAAAGGGAAAATTCGCCTTATAAGTATATGTTATTATCCTGAGGGAATATAGTCTTTTAAATGGCAATCCTCTTTGAGGAAATTCGTCTTTTAAACAGCATCTTTTTGAAGGGGAAATTCGCCTTTTATATGGTTTTATTCTGAAAGGAGGGAGATAGTCTTTTGTATGGAAATCTTCTTCGAGAAAATTCGTCTTTTATACAGAATTTTTTTGAAGGGGAAATTCGTCTTGTATGTAGCATTTTTTTAAAGGGGAAATTCGCCATATATAAGTTATTAAACCGAGAGGAGATAGTCTTTTATAATAAAACATCTTTGGGGAACTTGGTATTTTATATAGCATTTTATAAAAGGGAAAATTTACCTTATACGTATATGTTATTATCTTGAGGGATATAGTCTTTTAAATGGCAATCCTCAATGAGGAAATTCGTCTTTTAAACAGCATCTTTTTGAAGGGAAAATTCGTCTTGTATACAGCATTTTTTAAAGGTGAAATTCGCCTTACATATGGTATTATTCTGAGCAGAGTTAGTCTTTTAAATGGCAATCCTCTTTGGAGTAATTCGCCTTTTATACGGTATTTTTTCTGAGAGGAGGGAGGTAGTCCTTTATATAGAAATCTTCTTCGAGAAAATTCGTCTTTCATTCAGAATCATTCAGAAAGTAGCATTTTTTAAAGGGGAAATTCGCCATGTATATGGTATTAAACTGAGAGGAGGTAGTCTTTTATATGAAAATCTTCTTTGGGGAAATTGGTATTTTATGTAGCATTTTATAAAAGGGAAAATTCGCCTTTTAAGTAAATGTTATTACCCTGAGGGGAGATAGCCTTTTATACTGCAATCTTCTTTGGGAAAACGCGTATCTTGAATAGCATTCTTCTGAGGAGAAATTCGTCTTTTACGAGTATATAGAATTCTTCTGAATGATAATTCAGAAAAAAATTCAAAAAATTCAAATATTAACTCCAACATAGCATTTTTTTAGGGGAAATTTGCTTTTTATACAAAATGATTATTTGGGGAAATTTGCCTTTTATATGGCATGCTTCTGTGAGAAAATCGTCTTTCATATGGCAATCTTCTTTGGGGAAATTCGTCTCCTATATAGCATTTTTTGGTGGGGAGATTCGCCTCATACAGCATTCTTCTTTGATGAAATTCGCCCCCTACATGGAACTTCGCCAGAGACATAATGTAAAATTCACCCTTCGTATCATCTCCAAGGACGTGGGAATCATGATATTGTTTGGTAGGATTATGTCAGCACTCAAATGACACTCATTCACTCTTACTTGGAGGTGTTGAGGTGGTTAGCAGAAGCACTCTCTCGATCCAACATTTCTTCAACTGACTATTGCCACTTTCCAACGACTGAACCATGATTATCTTTGAGCATGAGTGTTCATGTTGCAATGAAGAAAATTGGAATAAAAGCACTAAAAATGTTGGATCAGGAGGTATGTACTACTCGCCATAGGAAAGTTTGAAGAAAGCCTGTATCACTTCCTACCTATTAATATGTTTTGATTGTGCTGCGCTTCTAGTACTCACATTATTTAGTGGCGCAAAACATGTAGTAAAGGTTGAAAACATAAAATATATTGTTATTATTAAAAATCATTGAGGTCTGTGGAAGAAGGGCTTGTGGTCTGTGCTACACCCGGCATGAGGAGAACGCAGAAAGTTGGTTGGTACATAGCTCTGTTTTGATCGACTTCAAAACACCCAAAAACCCGAAAGAGGAAGAATTCTAATTCAGTTAGTTATGAGACGATTTTTTGTAACCAAGAGTCATGAGATTTTCTTGGTGGAGAACAGAGGAGGAAGCCAAAGAAATTTCGGTTACATGATAGTGAAACCAGACTTAGTATTTTGGATTAATCAACAACAAAAATCTCTAAACTGTTAGAAAAGTACCAACAAGAGAACTTGAAAAGGAGTTTCTTTTTGAAGTAATTCTTCTTTTGTGTCCTAATTTATTTGATTTCACAAAGTTACCTGCTTACCATTCGTTCTCTTAACAGTGTTAACAGTCTCTAAATCTTCGATTTGCCATTTTTTGTAAAAACAAATATAATGAATTATTATTGCTTTCAAACTTCTGGCAATTGTATCTCGAATCGTTGTTTTGTCACAATTGGTCTTCTAGCTCACACATCCTCAATTGTTTTCTGAATTCAGAAGCAACAACACAGTTGAGGATTCTTTCCCCTTTATGTCTATTGTTCAGATCACGTGGTAAGGTTCTAGTTTTCCTGATCATCATGAAATCCACAAGCAAATGTCCTGGAACTTAATTCCCTATACCCTCTAAATTCGTGACGAATCGATGTTTCAGGAAGATCACGTTTGGAAAGTTTGGTTGACTTCACAGGAATAACCTGAGAAACCCGTGAAAAACCACCAGATGCCAAGTAGGGCCGAGCCAAAGCCATGGTTCTCTTTCTCAACCCCTTTACAAGGCAAGGTAGAAGAATTGACAGACCCGGAAACCGGAACCTACAGGTAGGAAAGATCTGATTTTGGGGGACCAACTTTTTTTGACCTACTGCGCGAATACAAAGCTCCCTCATCACCTTTAGCAGACAGAAAGCAAAATGACCGCAACAACCACTTTCTTTTAGAAACTTGAATATACATTACATATTATGTCAACATCAAAAACTCTTGATTCGAGTACCATTGAGGAATACCGGCTCACCTAGTTAGTGTCTTTCTCGCTTTGGGTATACTGCTTGGTGATTCCTTGAACATGAACTGTCTAATCCCCAGGACGTAGTCCTCGATGTAAGCCGGCCAGTCGATGAGCCGAACGTCAAACGGGAATCTTTGTCTGTCGGTCAACGACAGCATTGAGTATAATTTCAAGGCGTTTTCATCGAGGAATTTCCACTCCCGCGTCGAGAAATAATTTAGACAAGTTGCTGCTTTGTCGAGTTTCTTTTGCACCCGAACCATCCTGGAAATAAAAAGAGACGTTAATTAATAGTTATTAAAATTAAAAGTTAATTTTGATGAATCTCCAGCAAATAGTGGTTAGTACTTGTATAATTAGCAGGATTTGAAATTTGACTCCTTGATATTATAAAAATGTCTTAAGAGCATTGTTATCCTATTGCACCGCTCTGGACTGTAAGTCATTCATTGGGTTACTTCATAGATCAAACTACTGTTCCGACTCCTTACCGATTACTTCCCTGTGGTTAGCTAATGAGGCTATTTACGAACTTCCATTGTTTTAGGAGGGATAGAGAGAAGTATGTTCATAGTGAGAAGTAGTTCATAGTTCACATAGCAGAACTAATCCCCTTTTCCCAATCACGTCTAATTGTTCCCAAGGAGCAGGTAATTTCATCCCTCAAACAACTTATGTACCTATCTGACTCTCCAAAAGCGCTAAGGGTAAGATCATGATAAAGCTATATTGCTAAACCATTTTGTTGATTGCTAATTTTGCGTTTGCTAAGTTTTCCGGATTGAACAACAACTTTTCCTGAAGAAACTAGTCTAATTGACACGATCTGATGTCTTCCTAGCGGTATCCAAGAGACAGTGCCTGGATATGCTAGATTCAGAATCTGGTATTCTTTTACAAAGTGTTAAAGTGCTAAGGACTTTTCAAAATAACCATAACGAGGCTGTACCTCAACCATTCAGTGGATTGTTGATTTTTCGACCTAAATTTTGTCTCCAATTTTTAAGAATTCTCAAACTTCCGGCGGTAAGCTCAGATTTTCTGGGTTTGACACATCTTCCTGAAGAGATGGGATTACTTTTCTCGGTTTAGGTGCCTTTAACCAACTAGACCCATATTATTGGTACATAATTATTAACTAGACCCATATATTATTATCAATACAAATATATTATATTTGTATTGATTATAATATATGGGTCGATGCTTACGAAGAGTTGAGTAGGTATAGCGTGAATTAACTAACGTTCACCTTGACATCCCTTCCCCTGTGAAAATACGGCCCGTTACAACCCAGACAGTACTCAACGCCTCCAAGTCAGAAATACGTGGCCAAAACGCTTAATCTAGACGCCTAGCAGCAGAAAGGTGCTCTAATACATAGAGTTGTTGGTTGAAGCAGGTGCCTGCGAACAGCTGTACCCATGACTGCGAGGGTTCGCCAATGAGGCAATACCCAGGCTGAGAGATAGACCCAAAACCAGAATTCGAAGAGGTTAGAGGGGACTCCTGTTATGATAGTTGTACTGAAAAGACCAAAATTTGACATCAACTGCCACTAGAGTGGCACTGACTAACTATCTGACTTGGGAGATAGCAGTAATACCGTAAAATGCTTTTTTACTCATCTCAATTACCAGTACCACGGGCGAGGGGAGCCCCAGGCAACAGATGCACCGACCTCGGTCAAAGCATCACCTGCCTGCCCCTCAGTTGATGTTGGATTCGTGGTGGTCGTGGTTGAGCAAACCCTACTTCATGGGCTTGTACCAAGAAGGCTATAAAGGGAGAGATGGCCTCCTCAAGGGCTTGCCCCCTGAAGATGTCTCTCGGCATGTGAGTTCTGTTATGAACTCGGGTACCAACCTGTCTAGTTGGTAGAACCTTAGCTAGAAGGTTCGGCCTAACCTGTGGTGTTAATAAAAACAGGTACCTAGAGGAGCTGATAGTTATGACTAGCTCCTCTGGGGCTCCCGGGTGGTGAGTTCCTTCCACTCCCTCGATCACCCTCCTAGGGTTTTCGGGGTTTCATCTATCTGCTTGCAGATGGAGGGGATTGCGAAATCCTGTTTGGATCGGCTCTCTTCAAAACCAAATAGTAGTTATTTGTACCCATGACCCAAACTTGTAGGTAAAATGCGACTATACTCGCAGGGGCAGTATTGAGTGTATTGAGAATGTCTTTCCAAAATCAACTGCCACTGTGGCAAACTTTAAAAATGAACCATTCTCCATCAAGAGGTGATTTTTTGGCGGGTGGAAACCATTCAGTGGAGCAGCAAAAATATACCACAAATGTTACATACAGTCGTGAAACTCAAACTTGGCAGCAAAACGAGAATATCTTTCCAAAACCAACTGCCACTGTGGCAACCTTTAAAAATGAAACGCTCTCCATCAAGAGGTGAGTGTTTGGAGTGTGGAAGCATACTCACATTGGTTTTTTACCAGCTATCCAACTAACTCCGTCGCAGAGGTACGCCGGTAGGAAATGGAAGGCGTATTTGAAGAGAGTGTTGACCGCAGCGCTGGATCGACACTGCCCATCTGGATACCACATCATCTCACTCAGCGGGTGTTTCCTCATGGCGACAAAGGACTGTCGGACGAACTCCTTCCAGGTGATAGGCGCCTTCTGACCCGTGCAGCAGTTGTACACGACGATTGAGTTGTGAGGTCTACATAGAAACGAAAAAAATCACGTTAAAGGGCAACAACCATCTCAGGTTTAATTTTTATTCGACTGGCTTCCAAAGGGAAGATCAGAATCGGTTCTGATGATTTCACTCAATGCAATTGATCGCCTCACCCGCTTAGGTGGAGCGGGGTTCACCAGCGGCCCAATTCAAAAATTATCAGGACCTGCTATACCTGCTATACCCTCGGGCGGTCACTAATCCAGATAATCTCCCGAGCCGACTGGCTTCGACTTCGGTGATCTTACGGGAACCCTTTCATTAAACCATCTTACGGACGTTGGTGCCTCTACAACGTCTTGCTTCTCAGTTCAACATTCGTAATTTTAGGCCTAGAGCGATTCGTAGAGTGGCCACCGAATTCCTCAATCTTGACGTCTCTTCATGCCTATGACACCATCAGCTGCACATGTTGGTTGTTGACAGTTTATTCGGATCAAAAACTTGTTGTCGAGTTTGTTTTAGTTCTTGTTGTGAATTTGGAATAAATCACGCATTATTCGCACATTTTCTATTTTGTGTGTTATTAACAGAAGTACCTACCACTTATTTCACAATATGATTTTCACAGGTCGAAATTTCATCCAATTCATTAAACTTCATCTGGACTTTTGGTGCCTACACTTATCTGAAAGGGTACAAATTCGATTTTGATTTACGAATTTCAATAGATTTGTAGGTACCAGAGACACCATGGTTCCTCCATTTCTGTTCATAGCCCCGAGGAAGTTTAATAAATTAAAAACGCTTAAGGAAAAGCACGATTGATTGAACAATCCCTAATAAAACCATCCCCTTTTACAATTACCTTCCTTTTAGAAAATAATGATTATGAATAATAAAAAAATTCTCTTTCTTTAAATTTATCTACTTCTTGTCATGTTTTGTCCATTTTAATGTACCCCTAATAAGGAAGAAGAAGTATTCAATCACTATATGATCAATATTTTAAAACAGCTTCGAAACTCAATCCTATCAAAGAGGTTTTCCATTTGCAACACTATGGAAAAAAAATGATGCTTCAATGGCAAACGGTAAACCATTAGCTGTGTCATCCTACTCATTTGACATTCTTTCACCTATCGAGCGTCGCATGTCCCGGATCAGACGGGCTTAAGTGGGTTAACGCGGGGGAAAGTTGAAAAAATTATCCTTTTTTCGGTTATTTGTCATTACTATTCAGGAGGTGCAGCTCAAGGGCATTCAACTCACGTATTCCTACGGGCGTCGAACAATTCACGTAGAATTTCATTCTTTTCCAGGCTCGTAACTTTTTTGAAATATTTGGGGACTAATAATTTAAAAAAATCTTTTGGGGTCTCACAGTAGATTGACCAACACAGTATACGTAAAAGAAACGAAGTTGTCTCCACGTTTCAGGGAACGTCCTGTAGATGTAAGAACTATGTTTATCTGTGCGTCGTCCTAGACAGCTGAACCTAGGTTTGTAGTTGTGAAGTTGTGTAGGTTTGTAAAGGAAAAACGCCGCGGGTGCAAGCAATGCTCAATGGGGTGACGATCAAGACTATTCGATGATGTTTTGTCCAGATTTCTACCTGCATTACATGGAGTGCCTCAAGGGTCTGTAATAAGGGCGACACCATTCATCATCCTGGTGAAATAATGGTCCGTGATAGCTCAGGTGGTAGCTCTCCTGTCTATCTTCGGACTGTAGCCATCGTTGGAGCACATCAATATGGGATCTTTGGTGCGAATCTTGGTCACAGCAACCGCCCCCCCCCCCCCCTACTACCAAAGTCTGTGATGCAATAGGTGCAGCGATTGTTGCAGAATGCAAAACCTTGAAGGTTGATTACGAGTGAACTCCTGTGGAGCCATGGTTTTCCCCCAAAATCTGAAATGACCACCTATCTGGAAATGCTGTCACCGGGAAAAGGCTCGGGTTCGTTATAAACAAGAAGAACGAGGAACAAGTAAATACCATGTCGCATTGCGACGTCATGAATCAGTCTAGCTGAAATCCTTAAACCACTGGAGGGATAGTGAGGCATATCCCATGTTTTAATTGCAATGCGACATCATGAATCAGACTAGCTGAAATCCTTAAACCCCTGGAGGGATAGTGAGGCAAATCCCATGTTTTAATTGCAATGCGACATCATGAATCAGTCTAGCTGAAATCCTTAAACCACTGGAGGGATAGTGAGGCAAATCCCATGTTTTAATTATTAGCTAGGATTAGTTCATTCGTAATGATTGGTGGTCAGTGTGATTCGAGATAGTATAAATAATTTTGAGTTTTGTTATATACTATGTCATCACATCATTCAGAACCCAATGTGTTTTACAATAGTAAAGCTCGGTCAATCTCCGTAGGTGAAAATGTCGAGAAATGAGTGAATACCTTGACGTGCCGGTTCTCCATGCGGCGCAGATCATCAGGTTAATGACAATGTCCACCGGGACGAGATCCGCAACTTTGTCTTCATGACAGAGCATTGTTCTGAAGAAGCCTTTTCCCGCTGCCGCTATGATGCCGGTAGGCCCGTTCCAATTGTCCACCCATCCAGCCATCGGGTCTTTCACAGATGATATAACTGTAAAAAGGAAAGAAATTGTATTACCTACAATATAGTAGGAGATTGGGTTTCTGTCTGTTACTCTATCACGCTCGGACATCTTCATGGTTTGTTGTTTGGATTGCTTCAATAGCTAGAAGATGTCTCGGTGAGCAGAATTTTCGACCGCCCCGGATAGATTAGAAGCTCAACTGTTATCCAGTAGATCAAAGTTGAAACCCCATCTCTACTTTCAGTGCTTCCAGGTGTACCTACTGAATATCATATATAGAGGATAGGAAGCTGTTTTTCTCCCGATTGCAGTCTGAGGTCACCAAGCGTACGATAATCATCATGTCATCTTCTTATACTGAGCAGGAGAAATGGAGCCTACGTAGCTCATCAGAGTTCTCTCCAACTGTCAATAGACCCCCCAATCGTTGGACACCTTAAGAGCTCTCTACTGACATTATCGCTCCTACCACTTCACAATCCGAACTTTTTATATTTTTCAATTTTTTATTTCAAAGAGTAAACGTTCACGAGCAATGCCCTTATCACAAAATTCAAATCGATAAAACTAGAACGACGCAGTATTTTTCCAAAGTTGATATTAAAAAATATGTATATAGAGAATCGCCAGTGGCTGGACACGAAAAAAACAACCCGAAGTTTTGCTTCAAGTATTAAAACTTAAAAAAAAAACTTTTTTAAATGACCAGAAAGAACGAAAAAATAGGTTGGAAACACAATTAATACAATAAACATCAAAGAAAATATCGAAAACTCTTTATGAAACAGACCAAGTCAGCTGTCCAACGACCGAGGGGGTGCTCAACGACTAGGGGTTTTTCCCTAGTAGAAGAGGGACTGAATACCAAATTCCTAAGCTCCAAGAAAAGTGCAAAGTTGGCTTGTAGGTTGCCTGTACCAGATTTCAGCAATCTGAGGTGAACAGGAGATCCGAATGACATTTGTACAAGACCTCTCGGAGACGTTTGAAATTGACTAGGAGAAAATCAGATTAGCTGAGCGAGCTCTACTATTTATCATACTCAGCAGAAATCAGTAGACTCATGAGGACTTCAAAAAGTAAGATCACGTGTTTGAACGTTAGAGCCAAATATCCGTGTGAAAAATATGCAAAGCGGAAAATGGCATTGTATTCATGATGTTGTATCATATTGAACCCACCAATGGGGTATTTCGGTGGGTCGGAAATTCAGGTTTTTGACCTCAAATTTGGATTCAGCACCCTTGAAAACCTATATACTACAACTTTAAGCCCAATGATACTGTTGTGTCTCTCAGGAACGTCGTATTTTCCAAATAAACCAACGGTACCTTTCCCTCGGAAACCAGGTCACCAGACAAAAACCACAACGGACGCCAAGTCCGTTCTCCCGGGAAGAATAGAGCCCGGAGAGTAGGGGGACGCTATATAAGCCTGTTTCCCGAGGAAAAGCTACACACTTCGATTCCAAATCTCAAACTGCTGTCCTCATTTCAAACCACCGACTCAAACCTTAAAAATCTCAAACCAAAACTTCAACACTTAGGAAATAAACCTAAGTAGTAATCTGGTTTCCCAAAAACCAGGAGCCTTTTCCCTCAATAGTTTAGTAAGCCGGATTCTATATAGCCCGGAGCTAAACTATTCAACAACTCCCTCAAAAACTTTCAGACACAACATCTATCAAAATTTAGAGTATATACTTCCCGTAATTTTATCAGTCATCAAATTTTAGAGTCAGATCTTTCACCAGTACCAAATTCGCAATAGTAGTGACCTCTACTAATCAGGATCACAACAGATACTATAACATGTGGTAGAAAAATTAATTAAAGAGATCACACGTTTGAAAAAGGCGGGCCGCTATAAATGCACACACACTAGGCAAGGACTACGCCGCAGACTACGCCGCGCGCCTGTGTGAGTGGAGTTTTGTAGTATCCAAGAGGTCTTCCAAGGGTTTTTGTGCATGGATACTTTTTTCAAAGACAGTTGGCTAGCTACGTCACGATTGGCTAGCTACGTCACACCATTCAAATCTTCAACTTTCCTTAGCTTCTCTGATTTTTTAAAAACATTTTCTCGACGAACAGACCCGATTACCGTTATTCCTGAACCATACTCTTTTGAAAAAAAAAAAAAATAAATAAATAAAAAAAATTGACCGAAATACCCCATTCTTCTGTCTATATATTCACTTCTGTCTATATATATATTCAGTCTGTATATTCACCATGTAAATTTCTGACTACATCATGACCTATACTAAACGACTTTCAAAAGTGAGAATTGCCTTAAGTACCATCCTATGCTGACAATCAAGGTACGAATTAGAGAACTCGAGAAACTTACCTATTGATGGTCTAACGATGGCTACAGGAAGATTACCGCAGATGTTGAGTAACATGTGCTCGGTTAATGCTTTGGTGAATGTGTAAGTATTGGGCCGGTTTCCGATTAACCTGCGAATTCAGAACAATTATTAGTTAGAAGCAAACACGTCTCAACATTCACCAAGTTTAATCATTCCTAAATTACAAACCATACATCTTCGTGGCCGGAATCACTATCTTTCATAAACTAAATTATAAATAATATAACTCAGATCAGTATGAATGTTATAAGTACTCCCATATTTTCTTAATTTTCTGATTTCGGTGATTAATAATTATTGACGGTATTTGTTAATATTTTCTGCCCGGACTCGTTTCAGAGTTTTCCTAGCGATTCTGACGTCCATGCGTAGAAAGGTCTTCATCATACAAGTACTTTTTCAGGTACATCATACTCGCTTTTCCTGCACCTCCGTTGCCACACAAAATTTAACAATATTTGAATAAGCAATTCCTTATTCAAATGCCATCATTCGGGCGTTATCTCTTCGGCTACGACAAGCAAGGAGCAAAATTGGCGGCTTTGTCTTCCATGGTGGACCACTGAAAACAGATATTCTCGTACACTCTGCACATAAGCTCTTGTTTTCATCGCCACGTTACCCAGAATATACAATATTGTTAACATTCCAGTTTCAAAATGATTATTCAAAGTAAAAAATTAAAAAAAAAAATTACCAAAAAACGCTTGCATACGAGTCTGCAACACATTGAAACATTTTCATGCCCCCCCCCCCCCTCCCCTCCCAAGACATCTGGGAGCTCGATTTTCGACTCAGCTGATCTGGGAGCTCGATTTTCGACTCAGCTGATCTGGGAACTCGATTTTCGACTCAGCTGATCTGGGAGCTCGAATTTCGACTCAGCTGATCTGGGAGCTCGATTTTCGACTCAGCTGATCTGTGAGCTCGATTTTTGGCTCAGCTGATCTGGGAGCTCAATTTTCGACTCAGCTGATCTGGGAGCTCGATTTTTGGCTCAGCCGATCTGGGAGCTCAATTTTCATCTCAGCTGATCTGGTAATATCAAACTGTAAAGTACCTACCTAACTGTAAAGTACCTACCTGTAAAGTACCTAACAACTTCACTTCTGATGGTCATAATCATCATTGTGGCGACTTGGGACAATTTTCGTCGCAACAAATTTCGTTGCAACAAATTTCGTGACGATTTTGGTTTATTATTTTCAATAATAAGCCTTTGGAATCGAGCAAGAAAAAAAAAATTTTAACCCCCCCTCAAAATTTGATGTTTTACGTTTCAAGGTACGTAGAATACGAAAATCGAATAAAAAAATTTCCGTCCGTCCGCCGTACGCCGTACGCCGTACGCGGCACTTTTCTTAGTTACCATGGACCGATTTCGATGAAATTTGGTATATGGGCTCCATTTGGGGTCTAGTTGTGCCGCGAAGCTTTTGGTTGATGTAGGTCACTTCTAAGGGGTGGAAATTAAGGGTTGAAATTTTCAAGAGTGCCCTAGCTCGAAAACTCTCGAAATAAAGGTATCGTTTTTTCACTAATTTTAAATAGTACTGAATTTTTAAAAATTTTTGAGACCACCCGGAGCTTTGTAGGGCAAACCGTTCGGTCCCTACGAGTACTTGAAGGTTTTCCTTCGATAAAACAGAATCATGAGTGTGAATCGCAAAAGAGGTCTAATCTCCGTTGAAATTTTTTCTGACTAAAATGCGATTGCTGTTCATTTCTTCGATTTGTATAGTTTTGCCTTCTGCGTAACCAGTAATCAAATTTCCATAATCAAAAGTCAATGGAGAATACTGAAGGCGCCTGAGTGGTCACTGATCAGCTGAGTGAGCTCCAAGGCCATTTCCTCTCCTGTTGAACGCAGGAACCTGAAATTTGAGAGGGCTGGTCAATTGAGAATGCTGAAGGCGCCTGAATGGTCACTGATCAGCTGAGTGAGCTCCAAGGTCATTTCCTCTCCTGTTGAACGCAGGAACCTGAAATTTGAGAGGGCGGGTCAAAGGAGAATGCTGAAGGCGCCTGAGTGGTCACTGATCAGCTGAGTGAGCTCCAAGGCCATTTTCTCTCCTGTTGAACGCAGGAACCTGAAATTTGAGAGGGCGGGTCAATAGAGAATGCTGAAGGCGCCTGAGTGGTCACTGATCAGCTGAGTGAGCTCCAAGGCCATTACCTCTCCTGTTGAACGCAGGAACCTGAAATTTGAGAGGGAAGGTCAAGGGAGAATGCTGAAGGCGCCTGAGTGGTCACTGATCAGCTGAGTGAGCTCCTAGGCCATTTCCTCTCCTGTTGAACGCAGAAACCTGAAATTTGAGAGGCAGGGTCAAAGGAGAATGCTGAAGGCGCCTGAGTGGTCACTGATCAGCTGATTGAGCTCCAAGGCCATTTCCTCTCCTGTTGAACGCAGGAACCTGAAATTTGAGAGGGCGGGTCAATGGAGAATGCTGAAGGCGCATGAGTGGTCACTGATCAGCTGAGTGAGCTCCAAGGCCATTTTCTCTCCTGTTGAACGCAGGAAGCTGAAATTTTAGAGAGAAGGTCAAGGGAGAAGGTGGTGGTAGGTGCTATTGATGGAGAACCAGTGATCTATACAGAAGGGTGATCTGTACAGAAAATAATAAACCTTTGAGCAATGATTTGCAGCGTTTTTTTTTTATGTGCCAAATGAAAGACATGAAAATGTCAAAAAATCCTTTGTTACACACGAGTAATATAGAGTATTAACGTCACTCACGTAATATCGTTAGCATCTTCAGTTCGTAAGTTCAGGGAGGGTACTAAATACTCCTTATTTTGACTGACTATTGATAAAGATGTGTGTATGTCTTAATTTTTAAATTGTAACAATTTCTGTTGTTATTTGAACTAGGAGATCTTTTGACATTTTCATGTCTTTCATATGGCACATAAAAAAAAAATCGTCACGAAATTTGATGCAACGATATTTGTTGCAACGATATTTGTTGCAACGATATTTGTTGCAACGATATTTGTCCCAAGTCGCCACAATGATGATTATGACCATCAGAAGTGAAGTTGTTAGGTAGGTAGGTACTTTACAGTTTGATATTACCAGGGGGGCATGAAAATGTTTCAATGTGTTGCAGACTCGTATGCAAGCGTTTTTTTTAACATGGATATGTCTTTTGGCTGGAGGTCGCGACACTTTTTTTTTGCCATAAAAAATGCAACGCGGATACCAGTAAACAAAATCATAGCTACATATCGGTAGCTATGAAGCAAGGTTCTCTAGAATACTGCGATATAATATATCGCAGTATTCTATCGTAATATTATTACGTGCGATCGGGGTCTTTTTTAGAAAAAATTTTAATTTTCAAATTACACCTACAACAATGGACATATCCATGATCTATTGTTTTTCCCTCTAAGGGAGAACTTTGTTTTCAAATATAGATGTCCCAAATGTTTTTATGATGTTGACCTTCTGTCATTAAATCTATCATAACTCCCTTAATTTGCTGTGTAAATTCAAATTTGAGGGTACCATTGGAAAGAGCATTAAATTTCCTATCGGTTACATGCCTGACCTTTTCTTTGAGTGAAGGTTTGAGTCATGAAAAAGCTCTCAGAAAATTTTCATTCGAGATACATTTTGTATATTTGCTCTTCGTTTTCGTTTTTGACGGAAGTTGTAAGTCACAATGATTTTCAATGGTGTTATAATACTCGTAGAATGGTCCATTTATGATTATTTACTTGCACTATTATTGAATAGTATCTTCATTGTGTTTCTAAATCAACATAGACACTGCAAATAGACCGTACTACTGGCAGAATGATAATGAAGCGTATTTCTGCAAATCGAAATTTCGTGGGGCGTATTTTCTTTGAATACCTCAAGTCCCAACATAGCCAAATTTTCGAAAATTTGGCTTATAGTTCATGTTAATTTCCAATAACACACCATTCCAAAATTGTCGTCTTTAGGGACTTGGTTCGGGAGTTGTTTCGAGCGCCCTTCAAAAACTTCCTGCGGAGGAATTTTACATGCGTTGTGCCGACCTCATGATTATTAAAGCACAGGAGCTCTTTTTATAGACCAAGATAGAAATTAATGTATTAATAACACGACCGATATTTGTAAGAACTCACTCACTTTCACTCAAAATGGGTGAAATGGTGTTTTCAATTGGCCAAGGGATCATAATTTAGGTATTGTTCAACGTGTATTGATGCATAGATATCATCCACCACATTAATAAATTAATGTCTGCACATAAAATGCGTCACCTCGTTTTTCGCTACATTTTAGCGGCTCATTTCAGCGTTATTGTCAAAAATATAAATTTTTAAGGGAGCATTCTAGTAAAATTTAACGTGATTTAACCCATTTCAAGCCGAGGGTAGAAATAACAGAGTAATTTGAGGAGGAGGATGAACTGTTTTACAAAATGCCGGCCGAAATAGGCATCATTTGCTCACCAATCGAGAGCAAAAACGCTCCAAATTTTATGAATTTAACATTTTATATGATTTGAGAGGTCTCAGTTTTCCATCTCGACATGATTTAAACATTTCAATGTGAAAAATCTTTGAAAATCCAGGTAAAATGTAAAAATCTATTTATGGACCGGAATCTGATTCGATTCATGGCCCAGAACGCTCACTAGCCCAGGACCGAATTTGAGCCACCATTATCACGCTTTCGGCCAAAAGGCCTCTTTCTAAAAAATTTCCCAAATCTCATTGAGCTTTAGAAACTGCATGAACGAGAAAAAATTCTTTTACAAAGATTTTCCACTATTTCAATATTTAAAAAAATCATTATTAGGACGATGCAAAAATGCATCAGTGGCCGGAAATGGGCTAAACGCCGATTTTAAAGTAGACAAATATTTAATTTTTTTTTCATAGTAACGCAAGAAATCTAGAGGATTTAGGGGCCAACGTACATTCTACGTAAAAGTCTTTCTTAACTAGAGTATACTTATTGATGAACATTTGAACACAGAAATGGCATATTCAAGGTTAAGAACACTTGATTTTTTCTTGATCTTACGCTTCATATCCAATGTGAGAAGAGCAGTAATTGAATGCATGATAAATTGGGCGTCCATTAAATATTTGGAAATAATTTAAAATTAATCTGGAATTAAAGTCAGAAGCCCAAAGCAATCAGAATAGCCCTAAAATTATCTACACAACTTCCTTGGAAAGACATTCAACAACCTTCTCGTTAGATATACTATAACTTTGAAAACCATCCATCTCTGTTCACAACAACTTTTCAAACGAAGGTCTATTTTACTCACTTTGGGGTAAGAGTATTAACAAGGTCGTCGTCCATCCACTCCATTGCTTGAATGATGCAATCAGGATCGTATGGTGTTTCGTATATTTCTTCTTTTACCTCGACTCGATCACAGTTACAGTAGGCGGTTGATACATGTATTAATGCCTGGAAAAACAAAATACAAAAATTAAGTTTAAAATTACGATTGATTACGATAGCAGTAAAAACACAGTTATGCTGTATTGTGCAGAATCGCAGTAATAGCACGCAGGTTCATGACCATGAGAGAATATTTACGTTTCTATGTGCAGTAAATGCTCGTAGGAATCGAGAATCTTTGTAATGACAGTTCCTGAACTAGGTACCTTCAGAGTAAGATTTCATCTTGAGGCGCTTCAATCGTGTTGTCAAGAACTTTGAGGAGACTCAAGTTTCCCAGACATCTTCAATATTATATACTTTAGCTGGAGTAAAGGACAATCAAGAAATACACTTATGGGCGTATATTCAAGATGTTATAGAACATTAAAATTTTCAGTCACCGGAACATTTTCTTAAAATAATGATAATAATAAATAAAGTGATAAAGAATAAAGTAATAATAAAAAAGTAAAGTATATTCAAAAGTTAAGTAAGTGTTTAATAAAGTAATAAAAATGACTATAAAGTCAAAAACTTCTAATACAAAACACACAATGATACTATTATTTACCTCGACAAAGTTTTTAATCGTTTATTAAAAATATAAAAAAATGGAGGAATTTTTGTCTTACGTATTCCTGAAGGTACCTATTCGCGATCAGCGTAAAATCTACTGCCTTAAGGGTAAAAAAATGCGAAAAATACCTAACTAAATTTTTCTGAAGATGCAGTACAAACGAGAACCTTTCGTTGTGAAAGGTGGTGATGGGGCCTAAACCATTGTTCCTAATTCGGTGCGCCGGTATCCAGAATTTATGCCGGTAGATACCAGTTCTATCCGAACAGCTTTCTAAAAGCCGGCACGTGAACATAATTCAAGAATTAACACTAAGCAGCTATCCGCCAGCTGCACTTGTCAACTCATCACGTCTTAAAAGATGTTAATAGTTGTGATTTTTCGACTAAGTATACCTATATAGGATGTCACCCTTTCGGGCGCACCACCGGGCAGGGTTCAATTGTACTACCTACTAATTTGCAACACTAAATACCCCCTAGCAATTTTTTTCTAGAGGCTTCGTTTTCAAGTTATTCCACTTTCAAGATTTTTTCGTGTTTTCGACCTTACCTCAGTAAAACGGCTAAGGCTCACCGATTTTTTATGAAAATTTAAATCTAATCACACCTTTGGAAAGAGCGTAAAATTTCCTATAAGTATCCTTGATGGAAATTTCTTTCTTAATTGGACCTGAAACGAAAAATTGGTAAATCTTGGAAATTACAACTTTTTCAAAATCTCATAGGTTCTGTAATCAGGCACGTGAATTTTTACTTAAAGACCTAAAAGATGCGCAAAAATCTCAGCTTTCCAACGGTATGGTTATTTCTATTTTGAAAGTGGGGCTTATCACAGAAATTTGTATTTGAAAACAGAAAAACATGAATTTTTTCAACGAAATCAGCGTTCTGGCTAAGACGATAAAAGACGATGGAAGAGGGTGGCAGAGTTGGGAAAACTCCTACTCACGAGTTTGTTTAACATTTATAATGGCAAAAGTATGTGTTTCTTTGGCTAAAAATATGACTAAAATTGTATTCAAACAAACTAGTATGTTTAAAATCATAATCAATGTATGATTGAGATTAAATTATTGATCGCAGGAAATGTGTGATTAATCTATGATTAAACTCTGGTTCTTGTAATTTATCATGATTTCTATCATACATTTCCTGTGATTAATCACCAATTTTTGTGACTAATTACCGATTTCTGTGATTAATAATTTATCTCCAGTAATTAATCACACATTTCCTGTGATCAAGAATTTAATGTTATTCATACATTGATTATTATTTTAATCATACTCTTATGAGTGAATAAAAATTTAATGATATTTTTAGCCATAGAAAAACATATTTTTGTCATTACAAATCTTAATCATACTCATAGGTAGGATTTTGCCCAACTCTACCACCCCCTCCCATCGTCCAATGCCTCAGATCGTCTTAGCAAAAGCGCTGATGCCGTTGAAAAAATTGACGTTTTTCCGCGTTCATACACAAATTTTTGTGATGAGACTCACTTTCAACATAGAAATGGCCAAACCTTTGGAAAGCTGAGATTTTTGCGCAGTTTTTTGGCCTATATTTTTTGGCCTACCTACAGGTAAAAATTAAAATGACGAATTACAGAACATATGAGCGTTTGAAAAAAGATGAGATTTCCAAGTTTTGAACAATTTTTCGTTTCAGGTCCAATTTTCACCCGTTTTCCTAATTAAAAAAAAAAAATGTTTTTTCCATCAGAGACAGGAAACAGGAAATTTTACGCTCTTCAGATTTACGCTGTGATCAGATTCAAATTTTCATGAAAATTCGGTGAGTTACTGCCGTTTTATTGAGATAAGATCGAAAACACGAAAAAAACGTCTGCCAAGTTGGGTGGGCAGTATAGCTTCCTCACTCATTGTAACATGGACGTAAAGAATCAGTTGGCGAAAACTCGGCGCTGCGCGCCTCGGCGGGGGCTTCGCCCCCTGTACCCCCGGATGATTTCCGCTTAGAGCCTAATGGCTAAAATGTGACATACCTTGAAAAGGTTTTTGCTCCCTCTCCCTCTTTATCTTTCTTCCACTGTAATATTTAAGCTCACTCAGCTGATCAGTGACCACTCAGGCACCTTCAGCATTCTCCATTGACCCGCCCTTTCAAATTTCAGGTTCCTGCGTTCAACAGGAGAGGAAATGGCCTTGGAGCTCACTCAGCTGATCAGTGACCACTCAGGCACCTTCTGCATTCTCCATTGACCCTGCCTCTCAAATTTCAGCTTCCTGCGTTCAACAGGAGAGAAAATGACCTTGGAGCTCACTCAGCTGATCAGTGATCACTCAGGCGCCTTCAGCATTCTCCTTTGACCCGCCCTCTCAAATTTCAGGTTCCTGCGTTCAACAGGAAAGGAAATGGCCTTGGAGCTCACTCAGCTGATCAGTGACCACTCAGGCACCTTCAGCATTCTCCATTGACCCTGCCTCTCAAATTTCAGGTTTCTGCGTTCAACAGGAGAGGAAATGGCCTAGGAGCTCACTCAGCTGATCAGTGACCACTCAGGCGCCTTCAGCATTCTCCCTTGACCTTCCCTCTCAAATTTCAGGTTCCTGCGTTCAACAGGAGAGGTAATGGCCTTGGAGCTCACTCAGCTGATCAGTGACCACTCAGGCGCCTTCAGCATTCTCCATTGCATGCGCAGCGGCTATTGCATGACCAATTTGATTGAAACTTATAGGGTGTCTCTTAGAAGTTAGTCCCTAACTAACCTTCAAATTTGAGCAAAATCGGTTCATTAGAAACCGAGAAACCGAGGTTCCAGGAAATTCACGTTTGCGCATGCGCACTCGCTCCTATTGGTCCGAAGGTGCTGAAATTTATAGGGGACCGTCTAGGACCTAACCCGCACAATCCCTGAAAATTTCATCAAAATCGGACCACAGGTTAGTATAGTTTTGCCCGGGACAAGGATTGACCACAGACAGACCGACAGACAGACAGACCGACAGACCGACAGACAGACAGACAGACAGACACGGAACCAAAATTGTTCGGGAAGCTCTAAAACGCAAAAAGCAAGTGGAAATTTTGATTTTGGAGGACATTTTTTTTTTTCACTTCTTTCACGAATACAAAGCTTCCCTACCTTCGGTAGTGAGGAAGCAAAATCTTAAAAGTGAAATAACTCGAAAACGAAGCCTCTAAAAAAGTTGCTATGAGACATTTTTTGTTGCAAATTAGTAGTCAAATAAAAACCCTGTCCGGTGACCAAACTTTTTCTAGTCGTTCTTTGGGCCGAAATAAGAAGGTCCTGTGCCTCAACTCAATCCAACGTGCTTCCTTTGACTTCATTACTTTTAACAAATCAAATTTCCCTCACAGGGTAATTCCAAATTTTGCAAACTTGAACAGATTTTTCCAAAATGAAATACTTATTTTTAGACTTTTTGTGTGTTTTGAAAAAAAAAAAATCTGTTACATTCTATAGAAAGAAAATTGGATTCTACGACAAATAAGATTCCAATTTTCATCCTGCATGTTTGCTCTCGTGATCACAAATTTGAAATTTACATTTAAATGTGTGTTAGTTCATAGTGATTTTCCATAATAAACCTTTGGAATCGGGCAAGGAAAAAAAAAATTTTAACGCCCCCCCCCCCCTTAAAATTTGATGGTTTACGTTTCAAGGACGGATTTTGATGAAGTTTGGTGAATGGGCTCCATTTGGGGTCTAGTTATGCTTCGAAGGTTTTGGTTGATGTAGGTCACTTCTAAGGGGGAGGGGGGGGGAAGGGGGGAAACTTTTTCTCCCACACAGGTTTTAATTTTCATCGGCTTGAAATTACCAAAAATGTTTAGATTTGAATGACACCACCAAGAGGTCCTTGAAATGAGAGGTTCGCTAATGAGGATAATCCTAAATAATTATTATTTAGCTAGTTAATATTAATGAATCTTCCGAGACATTTTTTTCATCAATTTCCACCAAGACGATTAACAATGATTATTAAATAAGCATTGACTGTGAAATTGAATCCCCCTCCTACGCCACCTACCACTGGTCCTTGAAAGGCAGTTGACTATTGGTTCTCTAGCAAGATTAGTTGCCTCCCTTACTCTGAGGGATGGACGTGGTGAGTCAGAAACACGAAAGTGAAGAAACCAAATTTCAGCTGATCAAATTCGATCTTATTTCGTTTCTTCGAAATTTAATTTCTAATTAATAGAATTCTTCAAAATTTAATTTCTATTTAATTTCTATTTAATAGAATTCTTCAAAATTTAATTTCTATTTAATTTCTTCAAAATTTAATTTCTATTTAATTCTATTTAATAGAATTCTTCAAAATTTAATTTCTATTTAATAGAATATTAATTTCTATTTAATAGAAAATTTAATTTCTTCTTCAAAATTTAATTTCTATTTAATAGAATATTAATTTCTATTTAATAGAAATTCAAATCCAGCTGTGGTTCCCTAACAACCAAGAATAGAGAGAAGATTTCGAGTAGAAGGCATCCAAAACTTTGGGTTTATGATAAAATAATTTGATTTAGGGGTTTTGCTCAGATATCACAGAACAGCTGATCTTTTGTGTCTATATGCAGAATGACATGATGATTTAGGTATATAGTTCTCTCTTCAAGATTATGACTATCCTTTGTTATTCGGGGTAACTATTTCGGGAATATCCATTAGCCCCAATAATATAGTTCGTACCTATTGTTAACCGTTGCCGTTTATGAGTTTCACTTTTTAAAAGGTTTTGTAAATTCACCGTTCGTTTTCAGCGAAATCTGCAATCAAAAGTTATTCTGCACGCGATCAAGCTGGCATTGACGTGGTTGGCGGTACCTAATAGACATGAAACCAGGTGTATACAACGAGGTTTCAAATCATCTTTCGGAGACTGTACCCCGAATAGCCGCCCCGAATACTCGTTGGGCAATAAATTAGTGTTTTCGTTATGTACAGCCAGAGATTGAGAACAGAAGATACTCGTACCTTCCTAACTACAGCTCATCAGAATGGAAGTGATTTTAGGTTACTTGTAAAGTTAAGTAGAACATACACATACTGTAGGCAGGTACGTACATAAATTTCAAGTAATTACTTATCAAGATCTACCAAATTTGTAACTTTAAATTTTCCAAATGATTTTGATGTTAATTCTATTTCATTTCTCAATAAACTTAATCAGAAGGACCGATTTCAGAACGGAAAGTGGATGCTTCTTTTATCTTGAATCCGAATAAAGAGATGAGTAACGTTTTTATTTTGCCTCACAAATCCTTTATACGGAGTTCTCCATACTTCACAAACACTACTGTAGTACGTAGGCGAAACTGAAAGGCTGTGCTGAGCGTAAAACACTTAACGTTACGATCCTGTGACGTGCGAGAGAGAAGAAGGGGTAAAAACCTTCTCTCTGAAGAACGAGGCTGAAAACGGTATTGGAGGTGGCAAAAGTGACTCTCCCTTTCACCTTCCTTGACTGGAATGCCGGCTTCTGCCCCATGGAGGAAGAAAGTTGATAAAAAACGCCTTCCGACGGTGGGATATTGTCATTATACCGCGGAGATTAGCGACTCTTCCCGCACACATTACCGACCGCTCCGGAACTATTTTTTCCTCCCCGACCAACGCCAACGCGGCCTACGTTATCGAGAATCATTTTCATCTGCATTCCCTCATCATGTGCGTAGTCTGTCCTCCGTCGTCTTCTTTTTACTCGAAAGAGAAATTGCCACTGGGTCAACGGCACAGTTAACGCCTCGCGTGTCCTTAGAAGTGAAACGTGCGTCATATCATGACGACGAATTTCAGGTAGGTACCAACCTGCTTAAATAGGTATATATTTGAACTCTAATCAAGTAGTGTACACACTACCTACTTCGGGAAAGTTTCTCGAAGTAGGTAGAGTGTACATTACTTGATTAGAGTTCAAATATATACCTTTATTTAAGAAGGTTGGTACCTGCCTGTAGGATTGAAATCCTACAGTCAGCTGGTTTTGGACCCACAATCAGTATTGTTAGATTCGCGGTTTCAGTTAACAGTATGCAACCTACATACAAGTCGGTGCCTCCAGACACCGTCTATTACCGACCTGTACTGGACATAGGGTGACTCGCCTGGTGAATGAACACCCCCCAGTGAAGGAACAGTACGAGGTTATTTGGGAATAATAAGGCTTGTGATGCACCCTGGTGATAACGGCGTTTTTCATTAGTTCCATCAACATATCATAGATAGCAGGGTGAAGTAGTAGATAAAAAGAAGTCTGCCATCTTCTTCGGTTTTGATGTTATCAACAGGTCAGTCTCCAAGAACGTCTCTGGGGGTAACAACTGGAGTTGGCCATTACGTGGGAATTAGTGTTTAGAGATAAGTAAAATGCTAAATTAGTCAATGTCATGCTTTATTATTGTAGCTGATATGTTTTTCTAGAGAGAACTAATTGGGTAGAAGGGAATTGTTTTGATTATGATATGTTTTGTTGAGTGTTCATACTGTGGGAGCTAAAATATGACCTCCAACCAGTAAATGAACGACTGTTCATTCACTGGCTGGAGGGTTATTTCACTGTTTTTAAATCGAATGGAGGCTTCCCAAGTGAAGAAACAACTAAACTGCTAATTTTTTGCCTCAACTTGTTTAAATAACTATCCTATCCAGTGAATGAACAGGTGAATGTGTCTGGGAATGGCGTGTTCATTCACTGGAATTTCAGGGTTCATTCACTAGGAAATAATGTTCATTCATGGGGTGAAATACATTAACTCCTTTATTGTGGAAAATTAGCTATAAAAATTAACTTTTCTCGTCTTCTCCCATGCTATTCTTGTTCCTTATATAATTTTAAACAACATCAGACAAATTCAAGTAGTGTAGTACTGCAACTTTAAGAACTATAGACATTAAAGTTCGTCACTAGTGTGCTAAGAGCTTAAGTGTTCATTCATTGGGCGAGTCACCCTATGCCTTTCGCCTACACGATAAGTTCTATAAGAATCCTCAGGTGCCTAAATAATTTGAAGAACTGTAACTTAAAGCGTTCGTTCCCCTTTGCTTTAGAAGCACACCTTCAACTCCCAGGACAGGTACCTTTCAGGTAAAGAAAGCGTTGTTTTTAAAACTGGAACAAAATTTCTTGCAAATTAAAAATTCCATACATAATTTACGTTAAGAACTTCCAGAACACTTTCGATTTTGTGTCTATCATTCTGAGTGAAATCTTTGTAAAGTGCAAATATACAATAGTTCAATCTTGATTTTAAAAAATTTCGTGTATTGTATTTCAGCTCCGTTACCAGTGGTATCACAACAGCATAGCTACAGGGCTGCATTCCTCCCTTGCATACCTACAAAAGATCCTACTCATTGTTTAAGACCAGAAATTTTATGATACAGCAACTCGTTCACCACTTTTCAGCTTTATGCGTTATTTGCAGCTACCGGATTTGAGGTTGATGCAACGCGGAAAACACCAACTCGCGCATTGTGACGTGGTTTCAGGGTACAACGGGGAACCACAGCTTCGTTGAACCCGATTGTTGTTTTTCGTCGCCATCTCTTACCATGAAACCTCGGTGAAACAGTTTAGCCTCGAAACCTCTTTTTGGGTTGCACAGTGAAAGAACTGTTTATCACTCTTGCACTTCTAGTGAAATTGAAAAACAGCTTTTCGTTTTTCTGGAAGATCACCCATAATTTTTAAATGAGGCTGCCACGATTTCTGAGGATAATCGCGCAACTGCTTCTCTCTATTGGACGAGAGTACAAATCCGAGATTAATCTTATTCAAGAATTGCTGTAGAGCTGTATAGAATTACCTACATAATTTTCTCTTCCATCAATACTTAGAACAGTAGGCATTACTCACCTCTAAATTCCTCATTGAGTGACACAAGTTGACGAGCCTTTTTGTGCCTAGGATGTTGATGGTCACTGAGAGCTTGAGTGCTTCGTCGAACTTGACTGTCGCTGCTGAGTGGAACACGATGCTGACGGTATCAGCGAGCAGCTGCTGATCGGGCTGACTGATTCCGAGCTCTGGTTCCGTAATGTCCCCCAGGATTGGCACGATCTTCTTCAGGTCTCCTTCCCTCTCGGATCTCAGGCGGTTGAAAAGCTGATGAGCCAGATAACGGATTAATGAACGTGCGTCTCATTTAAAGAAAAGTATGTGCAATTCTGTTTGAAGAAGAGAGGACAAATTTTGTTCTGTATGTAAGCAGTAGTCCGTTTTGATTAGGAGGTTATGCTGATAAAATGTAATTTCAATCCAATAAAATATATCAAATGGAATACACGGGGAGAAGTGTATACTCTGGGAATAATAGTGCTTATGAAATGGGTTCGTCTACCTTAATTTATTGACATTAACAGAAGAAACAGAAACACTGAGCGGTGAAACATTTCTCTAAGAACGTGACTTTACGAAAGATCGTTGATAATTTAATAAAATGGAGAGAGTTGAAAAATAGTTATGAAAAACCGTGGGTAGTAAATTTGCATCCTCTTCCAACGCATTGTTATCCCAAGGAAACTCATAAAATATAATCTCAATGTCCATAAATAATATTATACTGCCAGTTTCGCGTGGATGTAACTGGATGTGACTAGAATGGATCATTACGTGAACATTTTCTGGAAGGGAGGAAACCTGTACAATAATTCGCTGATGAACTAGTCGAAAATGAACATTTATCTTGGAAAAATTCAAAAACATGTACAGTTGTAGGAAGGTCCTTTGTTTAGAATCAATGGTTAATTAGGTTTGACGTGTTTTTTAGGGCTTCTTTCAGCCGAGTGGTGATAAAGCACTTTCCTCTAGAGCCGGTTACACAGCGTGGATCATCTTAACCCTAATTGGACCATGGTGTCACTGAAAACATCTTAGGAATTCCACAGCTGTCCCAAGGAGTCACCAGATTAACTAAGAATTGAATTGCAATTTAAAAATTAGTGGACAGAGCAACAGTTTTTGAACCATTTTTTGTAAGTAATTAGAAGTCAAAAAACGTCTGCCAAGTGGGTGTGGCACATAGCTGCTTCGTATCCATAACCCGATTGTATAGAAGATGCATAGATGTTAATCACAATCAAAACATCATGTTCTAAGTACCTAGCAGTAAACTCTTAGGGGACTCTACATTGTTGGAAAATTTAGAAGGTATGGCTGTTACAAGGGTTTTACGTTTGCGCATGCGCACAAAATACATTCCATGATGTCCATGATTTTCATAGGGGACCATCTACACGCCAACTCGCACAATTCCTGAGAATTTCATCGAAATTGGATGGAAAATGTGGAAGTTATGGCTGTTAAAAGGATTTCACGTTTGCGCATGCGCAGCGGCTACTATCAGTCCGGGAGTGATGATTTTCATAGAGAACCATTTACACGCCAACCCGCATAATCTCTGAAAATTTCATCCAAATCGGATGAAAAATGTAGTTGTTGTGGCTGTGGCAAGGGATTCATGACAGACAGACACGGAACCAAAATTGTTCAGGAAAGTCTGAAACGTAAAACGCGAGTGGAAATTTTGATTTTAGAGAACATTTTTTCTCAACCTTAAAAAGTGGAAATAAAGCTTCCGCTACCTTGGTAGACTCGGAAGCAAAATTATCTTATAAGAAAAATTTTGAAAATTTTGTCATCGATTTCCTTGGAAATTTTTGTCATATCTAATTCTATTTTGAGACTTCCAGTGGTTAACAAAAATTCTGCTGTCCATTAAATTTAAAATTTCAATTTAATTTTGGTGATCCCGGTGACACTTTGGGACAGCTGTGGCGTTCCTGAGATGTTTTCGGTGACACTGACGATACCATGATCCAATAAGGGTTGAGTTACATTCAACATTTGATCTGCGGATGAAGATATTGATCGTATTACAAAAGATTTTCATCTGCGGATCAATAAAAAATGGGATTAAACCTAGTTTAGGAATTGAGCACCAGAAAAGCTGTCCCCAGAGTCCCGAATATCATTCATTTTAAGGATTGCGTCGTTTCGTTCACGAAAAGTAGTAAAAACCAGCGATGGCTGCACACATTTCCCAGACAAGAATAAATAACAACAATTTGATCATTTTATTCCGTTCGTTATGATTTCATCGGACATCCCAGTCCCAATTGTGGTGTCGTGTTTTTGAATCAAAGTCTACTTTGAATATCGAAAAACAATTTGCACTGATCTTCTTTCATTTTAAATAATTTTGATCGAAAATTTGGGTGTGACGTCTAGGAATGTAGTCGATGTTTTTTGGTCAGGAAAAGAATTTGATCGGTCATTCGACGATTTGTTACCTACCCAATATTTCATTGACACAATGAATTTGTACCGTCCGTGTTCCACGATGAAGAGATCAATTGAACCAAATATTATAATCAGTGTTTCTCTTTTCAGCTGCAACAAATACCCCAAGTTGCAGAATTTAACTGAATTTTCGGGAATCAATAAGAGTACTGCATTAACAGGTAGATGAGACCTACTCTATGGGGAATATGTAGGTTAGAAGCTTCGGTAGTTTTGAATAACAATCAATTGTAATACCAAGTACTAGGTAAAGCTTAGCCCACCCTAAAAAGTAGGTTCTGTACGTACAAAAAATTGTATTTTGCTTGAAAATAAAACTGAACGTAGCGGATACATATTTCTAGATTCTATATATTCTTTCCGGCAGTACAAATCTGGGTAGTTGGTCTAGGTTGTCTACTTACTCAAATCTTGTTCGATCGCTTATGTTAATTTATGAAAAATTACCCAAAATTGTTAGGAAAATTTTGTCTTTGCGGACTTGTTTGTATTATGCGGGTACCTTTGCCAGATAAGCGTGAGATAAAATTGTCACCAGTCAAATTGATTATTTTGTGAGTTTCTTTTTTGAAAAATGTCACTAATCTAGAATATAGAACAGAAATAGTTTCCAATATGGTGACAGTGTCAGATCCGTAGATCAGAGTGTTTAACCGCCTGTTTGGTTATAATTTAGGAGAGTTAAATTGTGATAGGGCTGAACCGTGAAAGCTGATCAACTGAATCAGATCAATCTCTGATCGAAATGAAATTGAATGAAACGAATGAATGAAACTGGCCTTTAGTGGAATATTCTCTCTCGTTCAACCCAGAACACTAGAATTAAGTAAACAATCTCTAGAAGACCACTAAAAGTGTTTGGAAGAAACTCGAAATACAGCTGTGTGAGCAGTAGAGCTGACTCTCTTCCAGCTCATCCATAAGCGCTGAAATTTGGGGCACAGCTTGGGGACCACTTCAAGTGATTCTGGGGAAGTTAAGTCGGATGAGAGAATGGCCAGAGAGCCGAAATTCGATACATACCAATCCTTCCCGCAAATCAATACGAAGGAGTTTATTATATTGAATAGGTACCTGCGCAATAATTGAAATATTTCTCCCGTCTTAGGAGCCTTATCTCTGACTCAAGGTGATAAGTCAGTGGATCTGGAAAGTTGACTAATTTCCGGTAAGATTGTTCAGGAAACATCGGTATATTCTAGATGCCAGGAAATACATTCGATTTGTGGAAATCAGAAATTCACATATTACGTACGTACTGTGGCGACAGAATTCTTTCCGAAATATTGAAGGGAGTGAATGGTTTGAAATGTTTTTCTTATTTAGGGAAGCTCATTAGTAGAGCTCGGAATTTGCATATCTTTTATTATGCAGTATATCTTTGTATTTGAACGTTTTGAAGGTTTCTGAAGGGTATGCGATGGTTTAAATTGAAATTGAAATAGCATATTTTTTGATATTTCGGTCATTTTGGGGATTTTTGCATTTTTTGGTAATTTTGGGGATTTTTGCATATTTTGCAGCATATTTTACCAGATCGCCCATCGTTTGGCCTTTATAAATGCCAACTTTAGTACCATACCCAATTTGATAAACCACCTGGAGACCAGGGGGATGGATCTCTGCTCTGCCGTAGGTGCTGTTTCCGACCTGCTCGAAAAAAGCTCCCACTGGCATGGAACAACTGGAAAAGCCGTCAAGGATAAACTGGAGGGGGTCCTATCGAAAAATCCAGGGTGGTGTTCAGTGGTTCAAATCGCGAAAATTCTCAAAGGAGAAGACAGCTCATGGGACTCTCCCTACTCTCCAAAAGAGATTTCCACTTTTAAATTTTTGCCTATTGTATCTTGCGATGTAGAGAGATCGTTTTCTGCATTGAAAGAAATTTTAAGTGACAGGAGACAGTGTTTTACACCTGATAGTTTGGAGCGTGTAATTGTTGTCCAATATAATATGTAGTTCATCTTTACATTTAATACCTAGTTCGTATAAATGTATAAAAGTAAATAAAAAATGTATTAATGATTTTTTGAATTGCTTGTTTACTTTACCTGATGCTTCATAACTTTTTTCTAGGAGAAAAAAGGGCTAAAAAAATGTAATAATATGGAACATCCTTTCTTAAAGTACTGAAATTCCAAAGTCGTATGCAGTTTTAAGGGCAAATGCATATTTTGCATATTTTTCCAGTTTCCGGTACATATTTTCGGAAATTTTCGTGCATATTTTCCGAGCTCTACTCATTAGAAACTGTACAACTATCTACATCCTAAAAATCAAGTCAGTTCTTACCGGAGCGTTAAGAAGTTCACGGAGCCTTGAATTGACGTCTTGGCCTCTTTTGGGCCTCATGAGTAAGTAGATGTTCTTAATTCCTGGGCAGGACCGCAGCAGCTTTTCAACTAGCACTTTCCCCATGAACCCCGTGCCGCCAGTCACAAAAATCGATCTTCCCGTGAAAAAATCACTCACCGATGGGTACGGAGCGGCCATTTTCGTTTACCGTTTATTAAATTTACAATTTAGCTTTTTAATGTTTTTATAATTTTGGGCGCTATATCGGAATTATACCGCTTTTTATCACTCTACAAGGTCATTTATACGATTAAAAAAACGAAAGTGGGAAGATAGAGGAGAAGCGAAGTTGAAGGAAACGAATTGGAATTATTTCTAATACTGGCAGTGTATCGTTTTGTGTGGGTGAGTATCTGATTTTTTGTGTCAACTGCGGAGAGTCTAACGCGTGCCGCACCGCGTCGTCATTGATGTACTTCGGCCACCAAGTGACGAGTTAGAAGACTTTTATTCGCGTCCATAGCAATGATGAGAGAACCGGGGTGTCTGCGAGGAGGCTCTGGCACTGGACCTGCGAACACAGAAAAGAAATAGGATAATTATTAGGTGACTGTTTCAGGAAGGTGCGCCATGGTTTATCTTGCTGTGTCAACAAGCCGTGGAAGGTCTTTCGACGATAAAAACCTCATTTTTCGAAGCAATAACCAGTTTTATGGCCTGCGGCGTGAAAGACGGGGGACCACCTTGCTCCCTCGATACACAAGATACCTACTTTCCTCCCACTATTATCGACGGTTACACAACAAAACTCGGTACCTTGTCAAATCCCTATAAATTTCATATTAGAAAAGAAACAAATTTTCACTTCATTTTTGAATAAAATATATTTTATGGTGATATCTAATGTGATGGACTCAGAATCTCATGTACATTTAAAGTCGTCAGCGGATTTTGTAAGAATGTGAATCAGTTCTATTAAATCCTTTGATAGGAAAATTTTTTGAAAAATTTCTAGATAGAAATTCGTTTTTGGATGTATCAAAAAGATACCAAAAGTTTAACATAATTTCAATGAATATAATTATGTTTTTCAGGAAGTGTGGTGAGCATAAAGGAATTTGACTTTTGTCAAAATCATTTTTGAAAAGTTCCTCCTACTTTTTGGGATTTTTATTCAATCTCTTATTCTGAAGAATTTCCAGTGAGATTATTTCCATTCTATAGTTTTTTTCTATCTTACCTTAATTAGAAGTAAAGTTGGAAATTAGGGAAATTTTTGAAAATTTTCTAGATAGAAATTCGTTCTTGGCTGTATCAAAAAGATACCAAAAGTTTAACATGATTTCAATAAATATAATTATGTTTTTCAGGAAGTGCGGTGAGCATAAAGGAAATTGACTTATTGTCAAAATAATTTTTGAAAAGTTCCTCCTATATTTTTACATTTTCATTCAATCTCTCGTATTCTGAAGAATTTCCAATAATATTATTTCCATTCTTTAGTTATTTCTATTTTACCTTAATTAGAATGTAAAGTTGGAAATTTTCGGTTGATCAAATTGTAAAAATTCAAAATTCCAACATCTTGCCCTCATCTTCTCACCTACCAGTGTTTTTATTTTTATTATTTTCAACATAAAGAGCAATATAACATTTGGGATTGATTTTGTATTTCGGTTGGTGTTGGTCAGAAGGGAAAGAAATTTAAGGGGGTTAAAGAAGGTATAAAGCTGTACATCACGTTTTGTACTTCGAATAGGTATAGTCGAAGAAATTATGAACCATCGTGTAGTGATGCCAATTGTCTTCACAGTCTCATACCAAAACTACCTTGTTGGTCTGGATGTATCAAAACACGTCGCCGTAATTGTTTATGTATTTCATTTTTAAACCCCGTTTTTATTATTTGATGAGTCAAGCGGACGGTTGCTAAAAAGTGTTGCAGAAAAGTAATGAACAGTGAAAAACTATGGGAAGATCGGTGCTTACAAGAAATTCTTCTTTTGTCAACGATGTGGTAATGTTTAAATAAGACATAAGGGCTAATATCGATGTAAAATCCATGACGATTAGATACAATTTGTTTTTGAATGTTTATCAAGAAAATCGATTGTTTTTTGGTACTCTCGATCTGAATGTTCTTCGTGTTTCTCATCCTGAATCAAATAGTCACGTTCTTGGTATATTTTGGCAGATGAAAATGGGATTTTCGAGAAAATATTTCACTTGGACATTATGTCAGCATTGCCGAAATTGTTACACATTGGTGTACAAATTTACCGTTATTATTCACGAAAGGTTGCTATTCCTAGGATCGGTGACGGTGTAAGGACGATTTTTTCCCTCCATGGAGTATCTGAGACTTGAATCATAAGTAACGGACTGATAGACACGATTAAAATACTGACGGGAGGATGGCGGAACTTCCGTTCACTTTCTCCCGCCCTCGGCTATCCTGAGTAGAAGACCTCTACTTTCTGGTTGATGAGCCCCCCAACGTGTCTGACGTTGTTGATGGTCAACTTTTTCTACCGTCGCTCATCCTAAAGACGCTGTATCATGCTGGCGGAAACGTAGGAGGGACGGGCGGCTGGAATTTCGAACCTACTGCGATGTTATGGTGGCATCCGACCAGTTTTATGACTACCATAACCCAGAAAGAATGAATTCAGCCATGGTGAAGGAAAATTCAGAACCATGCAAATATGTGACCACAATCACAAATAACTGCAGGTATTTGCAGGAAATTTGGAAAATTCATCAGCATGCAAATATGTGAACGCAATTACAAAAATGACTGCAGGAATTTGCAGGGGATTTGGATGATTCAGCACCATGCAAATATGTGACTGCAATCATAAATAACTACTGGTATTTGCAGGAAATTTGGAAAATTCATCTGCATGCAAATATGTGACCACAATCACAAATAACTGCTAGTATTTGCAGGAAATTTGGTAAATTCATCAGCATGCAAATATGTGAAAGCAATTACAAAAATGACTGCAGGAATTGGCAGGGGATTTGGAAAATTCAGCACCATGCAAATATGTGATCATAATCAAAAATCACTAATTGCTCAATGGTAGATTCTTCTGAGAGAATACGTAGATTGGATTGCCAATTAATATGAGGAACTCGATCGGTAAACACAATCACTCTAAAACATCGGCACTCCATCAAAACTAAAACTTGAAAACTGCAATGCTACAAGAAGGAGAATTCTAAAAGAATCGATCAAATAAATGTAAAGATCCTTCAGTTTGCCAAGAAATTGATAAATATTTACCTTTTGTTCTGTCAGTAATTATTTATCAGAAAGAACAACGTGATCTTGTTATTTGTCTATCATCATAAGAATCTAAACCCTATAAATGAAATAAACCGAGAGATGGGTAGATTAGGAAAGAAAGTGGTGGAAGAAGACACCGTATGTTCGGGTGTTACTTGTAGGGCTCAAGGGAAAGGGAAGAAGGAAGGGGAAAATCGTCCAAACTAATTGTAAGATGAGATCAATAGAGCGGCCACCGCGACTTCGTTGGGACAGCCCCACTACGAGCAGATAGCCTGCAATAATTCAGACGGCGTTTGCCGCAAAATTACTTAGGTACCTATCTCCCGACAAATCAGGGATTGATCGACGAAATCAAATTTGAAATAGGCATAGTGGTGACTACAGTGCATCCATTTTCGACCTTCAAAGTTCAAATTAATAAACAAAAATTAATTTTAAAAAATCTATATAAAATAAAATAAGCTTATTACCATGACAATATTAACATGCTATTTTTTGTTATTTTATTTTTTTATGTTCTGTTAATATTATTCCACGACCCATCGTAGTTCTTTAAGAATTTCAACGAATTAGACGACATTTCAGGTAATTTTCAGCAAGTTTGTAGACGGCAAAGACTTCATCTAGTCATTCCAAAGATCCTAGGTTTCAAGGGTTGATTTAAAAATGTTGAGTCACGTAGGTATGCAGAATACTCCTTCAAAAATAGACCTCAAAACGCCAATGTTTTTAACGTCAATGTTTTTGCTCCCACCAGTTCAAAAAAAAAAATTTTTACTCCTTTTGCTGTACTGATTTTCGTGGAACTTGGCGACAACTTCTCTCTGGTTCGCATTTGAGTGGTGAAATTAGGAACGCATCATTTTAAAGTCGTCTGAAGTGATTGTAAGGAAGTCAGATCAGCTGTGAGATCGATGAGGCTCCTATTCTATTCCCCAGGGGTCCCTGGGGGCTACGAGAAAGCCAGAGAGGTCAAATCAGCTGTGTGAACCTTGAATTTAACTTTTTTCTCTTTCATTCTGAGCTCCCAAATTTGACAGCTCCTCTAAGGAGGAAAAATCATTCGAAACAAAACTTCTTTGAAAGTTAGTTAAAACATGCCTCTTAAGTTTTTTGTCCAACGACGGTCAAAAATATGTTGTACTGAAATGTTCAGAGCAAAGCCTGAAGATTTCAAAGAAGGAGTTGGTTGATGATGATAATTCCAGAAGTTAGACGACTTTATTGCTCTTCAGACGAATGGATGTGCGTGTTCCCATCAATAGAGAAATTTAATTTCAATACAGAAAAACGTTGCAAATTGTTACACAATGGTTTATTATTTTTCTATAGATCACTCGTTTGCAAAGCCACCAACCATCCAACATGAAGAAAAACATCGATCTCATTTCGGTCAGCTATAATTTGAACGGAGATTAGGCCTCTTTAGCGATTCACACTCGTGTTTCTGATTTATCGTACGTCCAAACCTTAAATTCTCGTAGAGAGCGAACGGTTTGTCCTACAGAGCTCCGGGTTGTCTCAAAAATTTTTAAAAATTCTATAGAATCTTATATTGAAAGAAAAATAATACCTTTATATCGAAATTTTTTGAGTTAGGGCGTTCTCAAATTTTCAAAATTTATTTTGGAACCCTTAGACGTAACCTAAATCAACCAAAATCTTCGGGGCACAACTAGACCCCAAGTGGAGCCTACATACCAAATTTCATCAAAATCGGTCAATGCTAAGTGGCAAAATTGCCGCGTACGGCGTACGGCGGACGGACGGCCAAATTTTGGTTTATTATTTTCAATATATGAACCTTTGGAATCGACCAAGAAAAAAAAATTTAACACCCCCTCAAAATTTGATGGTTTACGTTTCAAGGTACGTAAAATCCAAAAATCGAATAAAAATTTGGCCGTCAGTCCGCCGTACGCGGCACTTTTGCCACTTAGCATTGACCGATTTTGATGAAATTTTGGTATGTAGGCTCCATTTGGGGTCTAGTTGTGCCCCGAAGATTTTGGTTGATGTAGGTCACTTCTAAGGGTTCCAAAATCAATTTTGAAATTTTGAAAACGCCCTAACTCAACAAATTTTGATATAAAGGTATTGTTTTTCTTTTAATTTAAGATTCTATAGAATGTTTAGAATTTTTTGAGACCACTCGGAGCTCTGTAGGACAAAACGTTAGCTCCCTACGAGAATTTAGGGGTTGGACGTACGACAAATCAGAAACCCGAGTGTGAATCGCAAAAGAGGCCTAATCTCCGTTCAAATTATAGCTGACCGAAATGCGATCGATGTTTTTCTTCATGTTGGATGGTTGGTGGCTTTGCAGACGAGTGATCTATATAGAAAAAATAAAAATAAACCATTGTGTAATAATTTTTAGCGTTTTTATTCGATTTTTGTATTCTACGTACCTTGAAACGTAAACCATCAAATTTTGAGGGGGTGTTAAAAAACTTTATTTCTTGGTCGATTCCAAAGGTTCATTATTGAAAATAATAAACCAAAAGTAGATCTGGTCGAGGCTGATCCGTATCAATTCCCCATCAATAGCTCCAACAACATTTTGGTTTATTATTTTCAATAATAAGCCTTTGGAATCGAGCAAGAAAAAAAAATTTTTAACCCCCCCTCAAAATTTGATGTTTTACGTTTCAAGGTACGTAGAATACGAAAATCGAATAAAAAAATTTCCGTCCGTCCGCCGTACGCCGTACGCGGCACTTTTCTTAGCAACACTGGACCGATTTGGTTCAAATTTGGTATATGGGCTCCATTTGGGGTCTAGTTGTGCCGCGAAGCTTTTGGTTGATGTAGGTCACTTCTAAGGGGTGAAAATTAAGGGTTGAAATTTTCAAGAGTGCCCTAGCTCGAAAACTCTCGAAATAAAGGTATCGTTTTTTCACCAATTTTAAATAGTATTGAATTTTTAAAAATTTTTGAGACCACCCGGAGCTCTGTAGGACAAACCGTTCGGTCCCTACGAGTACTTGAAGGTTTTCCTTCGATAAAACAGAATCATGAGTGTGAATCGCAAAAGAGGTCTAATCTCCATTCAAATTTTATCGGACTAAAATGCGATCGCTGTTCATTTCTTCGATTTGTTTACAGTTTTGCCTTCTGCGTAACCAGTAATCAAATTTCCATATGAAGCTTTCTATTATTCCAATCGAGTGTGAAGCGTTTAGTTCTTTCTAATAAACTTGATTGTGAAGGTGTGAAGCCAGTATGGTGTGGTAGGTAGTACCTAGCTGGTAGGTAAAAAAAGTTGGTAGGTAAAAAAAATGTTGGTGGGTAAAAACCGCTGCAAATTATTGCTCAAAGGCTCTTCAGATCACTGATCAGCTGAGTGAGCTCCGAAGCCATTTTCAATCCTTTTGAATGGAAGTGCTCTTCCAGGCGTCTCCAGCATTCGAGGAGATCTTCTTCACTCTTCAGATCACTGATCAGCTGAGTAAGCTCCAAAGCCAATTTTTACTCCTATTGAATGGAAGTGCTCTTCCAGGCTTCTCCAGCATTCGAGAAGATCTTCACTCTTCAGATCACTGATCAGCTGAGTGAGCTCCAAAACCATTTTTACTCCTATTGAATGGAAGTGCTCTTCCAGGCGTCTCCAGCATTCGAGGAGATCTTCTTCACTCTTCACATCACTGATCAGCTGAGTGAGCTCCGAAGCCATTTTCAATCCTTTTGAATGGAAGTGCTCTTCCTGGCGTCTCCAGCATTTGAGGAGATCTTCTTCACTCTTCAGATCACTGATCAGCTGAGTGAGCTCCAAAGCCAATTTTTACTCCTATTGAATGGAAGTGCTCTTCCAGGCGTCTCCAGCATTCGAGGAGATCTTTTTCACTCTTCAGATCACTGATCAGCTGAGTGAGCTCCGAAGCCATTTTCAATCCTATTGAACGCAGGAAGCTGAAATTTGAGAGGGAAGGTCAAGGGAGAATACAGATGGTGGTAGGTGCTATTGATGGAGAACCAGTGATCTATACAGAAGGGTGATCTATACAGAAAATAATAAACCTTTGAGCAATGATTTGCAGCGTTTTTAGTTTGAAGCTTTTTTTTTTAAGACGGCGTATCAGCCTCATCTCTGAAATAAAGACAATTGTAATTTGAGCGTGACAAAATCTATCAAATCCGACACCACAGCGATTAAAATCAGTCGGAGCCTGGAGATATTGTGCCACCTTAACAATAAAAAGTTCAACTACTCATGGTCTCACGGCAAGGCATTGAAATTTGGTACATATGTGCCTTTGAGGAGTCTAGAAGTTACACAGAGGAGGACAGATCGCCTGCTATAGTTTTTTCCTACACATTCTACAGAAACTCATGTCGCATACCGCAATTCAATTGTAAGCTGAAATCGGTCGAATTTGAATCGGTAGGTAAAGGTATGGCGCCAACGCTAATCGGGCCTTCACCTGGTATATTCAATCTTTTCGTGTTTAGCCGAGTTGGCTAAAATCATCGTCGAAGGCCTCGAGTCTGGATGGTTATAACGTTGCCGTAACACGCGATGTGTGATGCAGTCAATATGGTATTAAGTGCCTTCTCAAGGATCGAACTTCACATATCAATAGAAAAGCTGCAAACTTTCCCTTTTCACATGTGAAGGAAGTGAAAATCATACCTATTAATCCAGTTATGTAGGATCACATTTTAGTAAGTATTGAATACAAAAGCTTTCAAAACTAATAAAATTATGGGAAAATTAGAGTAGCGTGAGTGTGAAGTCTAAGCATGCAGTATTCGAGGAAATTCACCCATTTAACCGACTTTCAGCAACTTTTGAGCTTGGTTCACTTTGGGTAGTGAACTAAATTCCTACAAAATAAAATTGTGTGCTTTAAAGTAACCCGTTGTATTCAATATAGGCCAACACTCTTGAACATCACAGATTTTTCGATGATAAATTATGTTCTTATTAGCCCAATACGCTGTTTTTGGGGATCAATATCAGTACCTACACCTTTTTTGGGTGTTTCCCCCCTTCATTTCCCCAAAATACAGCGTAAAAAATTGGGACCAACGCTATTCTTCACGATTTTTTGTGAGGAATTGGGGAAAAATACTTTCGCTTAAAATACTTGCGTGCATTGACACTAACTTCATTTTTCCAAATGGAACCCCACCTTTTTTTTTAATTACAAATTCGGATTCTACGTCAAATTTCATGAAAAAATCATACCCGAACCAATTTTTTGTGAGCACAACCTGGCTTTTTGAACGCTCTAAGTCGAGCAAATCCACAATTGCACAAAAAATAGGTTTTGGAGAACCCAAGAGGAAGTGTCGCACATGTTTTTTCATCATTTTTTGACGCTGAATCATCAGTCAGTCATCCGTTTTTCAATTTGACTGGAATTTTTCTAAATGGCGGCCGGAAATTCTGTTGTTTTTAGTGAAAAATCGCTCTTTTTTAACCTTTATGAGTTATTAGGCAACTTTATTTAGTTTAAGCATGGACGTGCTGTCAGTTTTTATTTTTAATCCAGTCCCAAGCCCGTGGTTCAAAAGGAGGAAATAAAAAAAAAATAAATAAATAAACATGATTTCGACCGAAAAACTGATGATTTTATGAAAGAAATATTAATTTTATCTCTTGAAATCTTGGTATTCCTCAAAACGGATGACACCCTGTGATTCAGCGTCAAAAAATGATGAAAAAACATGTCCCACACTTAGGGTTCTCCAAAACCTAATTTTTGTGCAATTGTGGAGTTGCGCAACTTAGAGCGTTCAAAAAGCCAGGTTGCGCGCAATAAAAAGAATTGGTTTGGGTATGACTTTTTCACGAAATTTGACGTGGAATCCGAATATGTAATAGAAAATAGGGGGTTCCATTTGAAAAACGTCTGCCAAGTGGGCGTGGCACATAGCTTCGTTTGCATATAGCGTTTGCATGCGCATAGGCTACTATCTACCCGAGGGCGATGATTTTCTGCGGGGACCATCTACACGCCAATCCACACAATTTCTGAAAATTTCATCGAAATCAGGTAGAAACTGTTAAGTTATGGCAGTGGCAAGGATTTCACATTTGCGCATGCGCAGCAGCTACTATTAGTCCAGCGGTGATGATTTTCATATGGAACCATTTGCTCGCCAACCCAAACAATCCTTGAGAATTTCATCGAAATCGGGAGAGAATTGTAGAAGTTATGGCTATGGGAAGGGTTTTACGTTTGCGCATGCGCAGCGGCTACTATCAGTCCAGCGGTGTTGATTTTCATAGGGGATCATCTACATGCCAACCCGCATAATCTCTGAAAATTTCATCGAAATCGGATGAGAAATGTAGAAGTTATGGCTGTGATTTCATGACAGACAGACAGACACAAAACCAAAATTGTTCAAGAAGGTCTGAAACGTAAAACGCGAGTGGAAATTTTGATTTTGGAGAATTTTTTTTTCAAACTTGATAAGTGAAAACAAAGCTTCCGTTACCTTTGTAGACTCGAAGCAAAATGAAGTTAGTGTCAATTGCACGCAAGTATTTTGCGCGAAAGTATTTTTCCTGGATTCCTCACAAAAAATCATGAAGAATAGCGGGTCCCTATTTTTTACGCTGTATTTTGGGGAAATGAAGGGGGGTGTAACCTTTTCGTGAAACACCCTGTATACTCGTGCGTTTACTTATTAGTTGTACGGTCTAAAAATAAAACAGTGAGGAATTATCTAGGAGTATAAGGAACCCGGTTGACCCAATATATAAGGTTAACTTCATCAATAATACAAAAAACTGGCTGTCGAAGTTTTCAGATATGCCGTCCTAATGTAATGTTACGTCTAGTTGTCACTTTATGTTATGGTTTCATTGATTTCTTTATTCACTGGGAATATTTCGCTAGAACCCATTCAGGCGTTTCAATGAAATCGTACGGCATATTGATTCAATAGAAATAGATATTGGATGAACCTTTCATAACACCGATGGAAATTACACGGTCATTATGACCTGCCTGCATTTATGAAATTCACGGCAAATTAATACTAAACGGTTTCTTATCTTGATTGAGTAGGTACAGATGATGGAATTTCAGTTCCCATTCTGCTGTACAGCTCACTTAGCTGATGCATAACTATGACTTTCAAGAGCATTAAAAGTTACCAAACTATTAGAGTGAACACTGAAAGTGATCGGGGGAAAGTCAGGTCAGCTGAGCGATGAAACTAATTCACTTCATTTTAGAGAGCTCTTGAAGACTTCTGGGAGGTCTGAGTCATTTGGGAGATCATTGGTAAGTGAGATCTGTACATGGTGATCGACAAATCCAACTTCTCTCCTTTACATTCAGAGTGTAAGTTGTTACTCATTCTCTTGGGTACGACTTGTAATGATCCAAAGGAAATATTGTTTAAGTTGACACTCAGAATGGTCATTATTAGGTGACTAAGTATTCCAACTCCAACCAACGCAAATACTTTAATGCCTTACAATGCACAGTGAACAGGTTCAATTACATCTTAACCCTCCAGTAATGTCATCGGGTCATAGTGACCCAGGTAGCTGCTCTTCCCTTTGCTATTTGTACCTGAAACGTTGATTCCCCCACTCCTTTCGCTTTATCCTCAAGCTAATTCTGTTCCTCATTTCAGAATTTGGCATTGTGGTATTTACCTATTATTCCCAAGAAAATGCAAATGTATCCCGACCACAGTAATTACGTTTTGTACACAGCCAACGAATCTGACGCAGATTTCCCTTTTTTGAATTTGGCCAGAGGAGTTGTGTGGGATCTGCCATGATCCCGTGGAAAATTCTCTGGTGGTGATGTGGTTTCCCAATTACCAACCAATTGATGGAGATTCCGAATGATCGAGAATCGCCACACAACTCCCCTCCTCAATAAAAGGGTTAAGGAATTACAGAGGTTTGCACGGTATCTTGTTTGATTTTCGCTAGGCTGGCAAATAATGCTAGGTATGCATTCTATTCCTCGTGTTCCTCGGGGTCACCAATTTTGGCCAGAGGAGTTGTGTGGGATCTGCTATGATCCTGTGGAAAATTCTCTGGTGGTTTCCCAATTACCAACCAATTGATGGAGATTCCGAATGATCGAGAATCGCCACATAGACAACAGAGTCATTTCTTTGCTAGTAAATTGCACTAATAAGAAGATCAATGAGGCGAGGAGTAAATTCAAACAGAATTATGTCCCCAAAGGTATGAACGATGATGGGATTAGAGATTGATTAGAGATTGGGCTGCTGATCATGTCTGGGGTGTACAAGACTGCCCACACAAACACTAAAGAATTATGGGGCATCGAAGGACTTCAAATTTTTATAACTACCATGAATTGGGAGTAATTCCATCTCCTCCATCGATGCGTACGTTTTGATGATTTGGGAATACGTGAAGAAAGGAGAAAAATTGACAAGTTGGCTCTCATGATAGATTTGCTCACCATAATATGGTATCTCCCATATTATGGGAGGTACATATGATAAGGCTTACACTCCTCACGAGTTTTTTCACAATTGATGAACAGCTTGTTCCATTTCGAGGTCGTTGTTGTAAGAGGTTACCAACCCACAAAAATCCATCAATCATGTGTCACTTAATTATTATTGAGGTTCTACCTAAAATGATATTCAGGTTTCTATTAGATTCACCAAAATGACAGCCTTTTTTAAATATATAAGCCAGGTTTAAGCACTTTTACTCGCAAATAGGTATTTTGAATTTATTGCGAATTATATTGAATGAGGTGGCACATAAAAGCCTTACATGATCATTTAGGCCTTTATTTTAGTAAATTACAGAAAAATGAAAATCTGGGTCATAGTGACCCAACCACAGTGTTCTCGTGAAGAAATTCACCACAGTGCTGGAGGGTTAAATATTAATAATTGAATGAAGTGAAGCTACTACTGGACGTTCTCTTGCCTACTGATAAATTGTTGAGCTTGGCGCAATTTTGACGCAGAATGTCGAACAAATAAAACTTCGTCTCATACAGATGAGACGAAGTTGTTATACGTTGTTTGTTGAGACGAAGTTGTTACACTGTTGTTTGTGTTATCAATACAACATCCCTCTGTGAGATAATTATTTGAAGGTACTTTTTACTCCCCTATTTTTCGTTTACTCATGAGAAGCTGTAAAAGTGCAATTCAGAAATTCGAATAGGCTGGTATTTGAGCGTTTGACGATCATTCTAATTATATCTATTGTGGAAGGCAACAACCGAATATTACCGCCATAAAGCTCAAACATAAAAATAAACTGATTTGTATTGAGGAAATCGAATCTGTCAATTTATAGGCGTCGAAATTATTGGTAGAGTTTCACTTTTTAGAGAGAACAAAATTAAAAATGAACTACTCATATAGAAAATAAATCGATGAAAGCACTAATAATTGCTTGTGTTGTGCCTACAGTAACTCCTTCAAACATTTTTTTGTTTTTCGTGGATTTTCGAAGAAAAAAGTCACTCTGGACGATGATTTAAGCTTGCAGTAAAAATTCCTTGCAAAAAAAAAGAAAACGAAAGGACGAGTTTGTTAACCAGGTTTTTTAAGGCAACTTTAAGAGTTAAAATTTCAAAAAACAGTGTAAAAAACGTGTTTTGAGTTTTTTGTAATCATACCTCTCTCTCTCTCTCTCTCTGTTGTGGAAGGCAACAACCTAATATTACCACCGTAAAGCTCAAACATAAAAATAAACTGATTTGTATTGAGGAAATCGAATCTGTCAGTTTATAGGCGTTGAAATTATTGGTAGAGTTTCACTTTTTAGAGAGTACAAAATTAAACATACTGTTGAGTAATGCATGCATTCCAGCGGACGTCCCATTGGATAAGCATTGGGTCAATTAATACCAGTTGGTAAGCGAAAAAACTGTTCACTCGATGTAATTTATTAAGAATTATAGGCAAGAAATAGTGATCCCCCCCCCCTTCACCATTATCCACCATATCGTTTCTAGCCGCGTGGGAGCCTCAAATTTGTAGAGCATTTGAAAAACCATAATCTACGATACCCAACATGCGAATTCGAATTCACCCCCCCCCCACCCCCCCCCGCCAATGGTGCCAGTCTGGCACCAAAGCGGTAATACTTCGTAACGTTGAACTTTCATCTACTTGTTTTGGTAGGCAGTCTGTTGAAGTTCAATTCCGTATTCAAGGTGAAACACAAAAAAAAACTTTAAAAAACCGATGAAATATACGGTTTATGGTGCCCTGGCACCATGGTGGCACCACTATTAGTTCCATGGTGGGACAGAGAATAATTCATGAAAATCCGGAGGTATAATGGGAATTTTTCCTCAATTTCAAAGCTTAGATACAATTAGTAAGCTATGAAGGAACCAAAATATTGAAAAATCGGATATTTTGTGAAAATTATTCCCCCTCACCCCCTCTCCTTGTGAATTTTGATACTCTGGTGGAATAGTGTACCTACAATTTGGAGAATTCATGAGTCGAACAAAAGAAACACTCAAAACGATTGGAAATTGAGGCCTGGTCAAATTTTACAGGATTATGCCCGCAAACGCACTTTTTTGAGCATTAACCCCCCCTTTCCCCCCTTAAAATTCAAAATTCGAAATTCCGGCGCCGTAGTGCACAACTAGATAGGTTTCCGCGTCGAATAAAAAAAGAACCACAAAAATCGGTTGGAAATTGAAGCCTGGGTAGAGTACACAAAATTAGGCCCAAAAACGCACGTTTTTTTAAAGCATTAACCCCTCCTTTCCCCCCTTAAAAAGCAAAATTCGAAATTCCGGCGACGTAGTGCACAACTAGATAGTTTTCCGCGTCGAACAAAAAAAGAACCACGAAAATCGGTTGAGAACTAAGGCCTGTGCAGACGACACAAGATTTTGTCACACACACACACACAGACATACACCTATGGTTTTTTTTGCGGATTTGGATTCAGAATGGTCTAAAACGGATTACTGTGTGGTTATTTTTTTTTTCTGTTGAGTGTTGTCCTCCTTCACCCCAGATCGATCGCATAAGGACGCCCAAGTCTTAGTGTGGGACGTCCTAAAAATGAACTACTCATGTAGAAAATAAATCGATGAAAGCACTAATAATTGCTTGTGTTGTGCCTACAGTAACTCCTTCAAACATTTTTTGCTTTTTGTGGATTTTCGAAGAAAAAAAAGTCACTCAGGACGATAATTTAAGCTTGTAGTAAAAATTCCTTGCAAAAAAAAAAAAATAATAATAATAAAATAAAAATAATGTTCATAATAACAAACGAAAGGACGAGTTTGTTAACCAGATTTTTTAAGGCAACTTGAGTTAAAATTTCAAAAAATATTGTAAAAAACGTGTTTTGAGTTTTTTTGTAATCATACCAATTTGGAATCATCGGAGAATTTTCGGTATAGGTATATAATTTCAGAAATTAAAAGTTTCCCAAAAATTGTATATTATACCTACTATATGTATTACAAATACTTGCCTAGGTATTATTTATTAAGATAATATGTATAAATGTAATGAAAATATTAGTCACAATTAACAACGTAATAACTCAATAATAGCCGAATGTGGATGGAATTTTGAATTTCGCTCATTCACTCCATGTTGCACGAATGAGATTTTTTTTAAACTACGAATGGACGCTATTTTTTCGAGAAGTTTCGTTAGTAAACTGGGGCTTTTCAGTTCTCTGATCGAAAGTTTTACTTGATAGTGTAAGAAAAAAAGAAAAAGTCCTTTAAAATAAAAATTGTCATACCCGTATTTGTACTTCAGGTTTTAGACCTTCCTGAACAATTTTTATTGCACAGTGTTCAACAATTTATTACACAGTGTCCAAAAATCCTTGTTGAGAGAAAACAATACGATGTCCAATTTCGACGATTTCAGGGGTGTGTGAGTTGGGTTGAAGATGGGTCTTTGGGAATTTCACCTTCTTATTCAATAGATTTTCTTTTACCTAGGAATTTCGTAGAACCGATCGGTAACAGGCTCTGCGCTTGCGAACATGTGAAATCCTCCAAGCATAATTTTCTAAACCCCTAATTGCCGATTCATCTCAAACTCGGAGGGTAGATGTGGATCGACGTTTTGACATACCTCGGATCACCTACCCGATCATGGTATGGTTACGAAGAAACTAAGTGACAAAATGACACTTTTTTTCAGTTCTTACAGTCCAAGAAGAACCTACCTAATGTTCGATGTCAGATACTAGAAAAACTCTACCTATTAGACTCCAGAAATATTTCCTGAATTAGCGAATTCTCTTATTTCTGGGACATTTCCTGCACAGGTACATCATGAGTCCAAGATACCGAAGTTCGATAGTAGAAGGCCCACAATGGGTGAAGAGGGACCACGAAATGAAAAAAATTTGATCGTGGTTTTCCGCGATTGGGTCCGAACATGTTTGTCGGAAATTGGCTAGATGTTGAACTGAAATACAGGTAACAAGAACTCACTTGATCTGTGAATACAGTATACTGGAAAACAATCCCCGCTTGAATATTCTTGATTTCAATCGACTGAGGGCCCGTGAAACACGTCTCAAAAACTTATCACTTATCACTAAAAAAAAGTTACGCACAAAAATGAAATGAAAATAGGGACACGCAGCGATGACGTTGGTTAACGGTGAGTTACCATGGCAACTCAACCGGAGTATCTTAGCTGCCGAAACGTAGCATTTCGTGATGTGAAGTAGTTTGGGCGGGAATTGTAATCCATCTAATGTTCATACCATTAAATAAAGAAAAGTAGAGAGTCATTCCACTTTGATAATTTTCTTAATTGGTCGACGATTCTCGATTTATGTTACCTCAGTACAAGGATTAGTTGGATTTGCTTCCGAGTCTACCAAGGTAGTGGAAGCATTGTTTCTAATTTTCAAGAATAAAAAAGTCCTCAAAAATAAAAATTTATACCTACTCGCATTTTCCGTTTTAGGTTTTCCTGAACGACTTTGGTTTCGTCTGTCTCTTTCTCTCGATCTGTGTCCGCAAATCCTTATAACGGGCAAAACTATAGGTAAGAAGTTACTATCAGATTTTGATGAAATTTACAGAGATTGTGCGGGTTGGGATATTTTCAGTTTTTTTTTCAAATTACTTAAGGTGCGTCGGGGGAAGTGCAGAGTACAATTTGCCTAGCTCAACTTTGGTAGACCCTTAGAAACTCATTTTTACAGCTAGATTTTTTTCCTTCTTTCATTACACCCCTCGGACTCGTGCGTTTAAACAAGTTTAAACTGGTTTAAAACCAGTTTAAACCAGTTTTGTTTTTAACCAGTTTTGTAGTTATTTAAGGTTATACGAGTTATAGTAAGGTTTTTAGGTGTTTGAGTTAATACTATAATTTGTGTCCGTACTAGGGATGGGTATCGTTATAAAAGTATCGATATTTTGTATCGATACTGTATCGTATCCGAGTATCGATATCCCAAGTATCGTTGGGCATGAGTATCGATATTTTAAAATATCGAGTATCGATACTTTAGTGTCACAAACTATCAATATTATCCAATATTCTCAAGAAAAATAATTTTTCCAACAAGTTTTATTCATTTTTTACTATTAAGAATCCAAGCAGAGTGGTTTTTTCCATATATATACGTTATTTGTGCAACCAAAGAGTAATGACTCAAAAGCCTCTCTACCTTCTTCATTTCTTAGCCATTATATTGAATTTTCCGCGAGAACAGTATCGATATTCGATATTCAGAAACATCGGATCCAAAGTATCGATATCCAAAAATATCGGATAAAGCAGTATCGATACTAAAATATCGAGTATCGGTACGAAAGTATCGATATTTTGAAATATCGAGTATCGATACCCATCCCTAGTCCGTACTCCCGACGCACCTTACGCTTTTTACTAGAATTTTCCTTTTTTTCTCATGCACATTTTTCAATTGGTAGGCTCTTCTCTGAAGAACTATTTTGAAAGCAAAATCATTTGTGAATTCTGACGAACGTATTTGGTTATTGACTTTTCAACACCATTCTGTGGCATTTTAAACGTCATTGGTGTCAGATATAGTTTGGTGTTAAATTGTGCTTGCTGAAAGCTATGGAATACCTTTTTCAGGAGGGCCTATTTGGGGAGTTATTCAGCTGCGATAATCATGTAGGTATAACTTGCTTGACATCAGAAATACTGCTAAGCGACGGATTTTTTACTTAAATTGTATAAGAACGGGAAAGGATTTGAATTGAAGACCTTCTTGTTGTGAGAACAACGTCCCATGCATTGTGTTATCGAAGAAACGGAAACTGCTTCACAGACAGGACAGTGAGTGCGGGGGCTTTTCTGTGGCTTGTCTGTGAGAAGGCGGAGGACAAATTTGGCTGCAACCCTTCTCATGCACAAATCTCTAGACAAACTAATCTCTAAGACAAACTCAAAGACATCCCAGACATCTCAACCAATTGATCAACCGTTCGACAACGGTCTTCGCGGATCTTGATGTTGATTTTATCAACGTTGTCGTCAGTTCTTGACGTTGAAGGGCGGCCAGAACGAGATTGGTCTTCAATCCTCATTTACCAATTTTTAAAAAGTTGAAACCACTCGAAGACACGTGTCTTGCTTAATGCAGCATCCCCTTAACGTGAAACCCCTCGTAGACACGTGTCTTGCTTAATGCAGCATCCCCTTAAGCAGTTTTAAGCATTACAAGAGTTTCAGCCGGCATTTTCCCCAGCAGAAAACAAAATTTCACGGCCGCGCTTTGCTCCACGCTGTCTACCATCACACGTTTTCGCCAAAACGGAAAAAGTTGTTTCACTAGAAAAAATTTCAATGACGAACCGTTAAACTCACAGCATCCCAACTTCGCACACTGAATCGTGAGATGTGTCCCTTTCAAACTCCCCACCTGCCAACCAGCAAATCACACCTGTCTTTCGCCTCCACCTCGATTCCTGTTACTTATGGGTCCCCCCTCGTATTTGAGCTCAGTATGAAACATCTCTGAGACATATCTGTGTTGTGTGGGAAGGAAATTTTGCGTACGACTGGGAGAGGCCAGGATAATTACTTATTATAATTTCTTTAAAGTTCAAATTCAAAAGACCTAAAATTCTCAAAATTAGGAATTTTCATTTTCAGATAGAATGCGTTGCAACCATCAGAAAGTGAACACAATACTTCCGCTACCTTGGTAGACATGTGAGAAACACAATGTCCGCTTCAAATTCAATAGCGTGGGTTTTTCACGAGTCGCCAAAATGGGCGTGTGGGTGTTTGATTAATTAAGGACATGTTGTCATGTTAGAGAACAATGACGAGGGCATCCGCTGCACGCCAGCACCCATCGTGTTTTTTTCACTTTCGCGTTTGCTTAGAACCTGGTCGCGTTGGGATGGTATAAATTTCAAGTTAGTCTTTATTTGGATACTTGGTGTTTTTGATAGGAAGTAATGCTTCAAAACTGAAAGGCCATATACACACACAAAAGTTCCTAAATGTGCAGTAAGTCTGACTATTATGAACCACGCCCTACGAATTTATGTAATTTTCGACCAGTGTATCTTAATCTAATTTAAATTTACTAGTATTGTTTCCGAGATTACGCCTTTCGTGGTTTGTCGAGTCTATTTCCTGAGTTGTTCTTTGTAACAATTTATTGTGCAATCTGAATGGTGAGCGATTAGGTACCGGTTGTAATGAATACTCAACCACTAGAACTGACCATGCTCTGGTTCCGAAGTCATTAACTTAGGAAGGTACCTGACTATTTGGGGTTATTTGATTCGCTGGGTCTGTAATCGCTGATAAGTGAAACAAACCCCTTGAAAAACAGAAAATTACTGAAGAAGTTGTTCTTTTATAGGCATAACGGGTTTAAAAAAAGCAGTTACGTTGGGTGGGGAGTGTCGACCTACGGTCATGTTGACAGTTTTCTGAATTGGCAAACATCAAGACGATTATTGTTTCTTATAATATAAGATCATATTATGATCATTGGTTTTCAATTTTGGTTGGTTATTTTCAATAGTAAACCTTTAGAATCGACCAAGAAAAAAAAATTTTATCACCCTCAAAATTTGTTGGATTAGGTTTCAAGGTAGGTACGTAGAATCAAAAAACGCTGCAAATTATTACACAAAGATTTATTATTTTTCTATATAGATCACTCGTCTACAAATAACACGGCTTTGCCATTATTACAACCAACCAACATGAAGAAAAACATCGATCGAATGTCGGTCAGCTAAAATTTGAACGGAGATTCAAATGGCCCCTTTTGCGATTCACACTCGTGTTTCTGATTTATCGTAAGACCAACCCTTCAATTCTTGTAGGGAGCGAATGGTTTGTCCTACAGGGCTCCGCGTGGTCTCTAATAATTATAAATTCAGTACCATCTTAAATTGAAGGAAAAAAATACCTTTATATCAAAATTTTTTGAGTTAGGGCGTTTTCAAAATTTCAAAATTGATTTTGGAACCCTTAGAAGTGACCTACCTCAACCAAAATCTTCGGGGCACAACTGGACTCCCAATGGAGCCTACATACCAAATTTCATCAAAATCTGGCAATGCTAAGTGAGGAAAGTGCCGCGGAGAGTTACCATTGCCCGATTTCGTTGAAACTTGGTGTGTGGGCTCCATTTGGGGTCCAGTTGTGCCCCAAAGCTTTAGGTTGATATCACTCACATCTAAGTGTTGAAAAATAAGAGTTGAAATTTTGAAAACGCCTAACTCGAAAAATTTTGATATAAAGGTATTGTTTTTCCATCAATTTAAGATGGTACTGAATTTATAATTTTTAGAGACCACGCGGAGCTCTGTAGGACAAACCGTTCGCTCCCTACGAGAACTTGAGGGTTGGACTTACGATAAATCAGAAACACGAGTGTGAATCGCAAAAGGCCTAATCTCCGTTCAAATTTTATCTGACCGAAATGCGATTGATGTTTTTCTCCATGTTGGTTGGTTGTAACAATGGCAGAGCCGTGTTCTTTGCAGACGAGTGATCTATAGAGAAAAATAATAAACCTCTGTGTAATAATTTGCAGCGTTTTCACACTAGAAGGTGACTCGCCATAGGTGATCAAACAGTAATGCAATCAATAAGCAAACTACTATCCAATTTTGAGAAAAATCATTCAAATAGGTCATGAAAAATGGGTTTTTAAACGAAAATTCGCAAAAATACGTTTACCCAGCATCTTATAAAATCCTATCCGGTTCGAAGGGCAAAACTTATGCGACTAGAGGCACAAACCTCGAAGACCAGATGGATCAAGTTGAGTTTATTTTTGTCAACGCAAAGCGTTTTGATGTTCTTGCGAGTGCGAACTGTAGAGGGATCTGCAGTAATTTCGTTCTTATACAGTTGATGAGAGCTATGCGCCTCAAGCTTCACCGGCACCAGCTTGGCGTCGGGCCAGCGCCTTCCTACCTATCCCGAAGAGGCCGGGTGCCAATAATTAGGGCAGCCATAGAAAAAAAGAGATTATTGCAGTAAATAACGAATGGGCACGTTGGTGGGTGAGATTCGGATTTACGGAGGAATGCGGAAGGTGCCTACATTTCGAAATATACATTTCATAGGCACTATGGAACATTATAAACTCAATCATGTTGGTAGTTTTGTGACTTGTCAAACATCAACACGATTGAAAATTCGATACTTTTACTCTTTTACTTACAGATACTTACTTTTACACTTTTACTTTTACAGAAATTTAATTTTTATTTTTTAAATTATTAATCCTGTTTTGAAGTCAGCCGATTTGTACGTCCAATTTTCAACACAATCGGGCTAATAAATTGTGAGAAATCGGTGTATGTCACCAAGCTGACATTCAAATTCCTTAACATAACGACATGATGTTATAGATTTTGAATATTCGAAATGTATTCTTCAATGACACTTGAGAGACAACGAGATACGTCAACCTGATGATGGCACACCGGCCAAAGTCTCTCATGTGAAGTGAATCATGATTGTTGATATCAAATTCACTTAGTCTATCTCATGTAATATTGAAAAGGCATCAGTAAGTACAGAGTAATTCCTAATTTAAAAAAGAACTAGAGATTAACCCCCTTCATTCCCTGAAAATATCCAATTAATTTATGTACCGCAATTTTTCTAACTTGTTCCTAAAACTAATAATTCACAGAAATCTCGGAAATCCGTGTAGGCATTTTGCATTGGAATAGCAAAGGTATAGATTGATGTATTGGCATTGGTAGGGTGGTATTGTTTCTCCAAAATCAAATATTTCACTCGCCTTTGGGATTTCTGAGTTTTATGAAAAATTGATTTCGTTTTCTGTGTCTGTCCGATGCAATACCCATGTTTCCGGGAAAAATAAAAATATGATGTAGGGTTTTGATGGAATCTCAAGGAAATGCGAAAATTAGTCCCCGGGGAGTCCCGAATGAGTTTCACTGCCGTTTGCATTTCAAAAATTACGATTTTGTAGTTCCTAATAGTCCTAAAGCGCTCGAATTTGGAGGCTATTCGGATATAGACTTCGAGACTATTACCCATTAAATTCGATGCATTCGGATGAGCAAGAGCCTCGACACTCAGAAAAACAGAAAATGGCAAAATTTCGTGTTACGTGGATCAGGCCTCAGACGTCCCCTATAAATTGCTTCGTCCTTGTTCTAAATATGAAGTTTTCACACACAAATGAAGGACTCGAAATCAATGTTATGCGTCAGAGCTAATCACTTGCTGGAAACAACTTCAACAAACATACAAAAATAAGAATAATTATTACTTTTCTTTGTCTTCTCCTCTTTCTTGACCATTATGATTTATAATGATATCTATTTCATAATATTTTTAAAAAAATAATTGCGTTGATGTTTTGAAATTTGGAAAACCATCAACTTGATGTTGGAAAGCTTGTTTCATGTTTGGGAATTTTACTGAATAAACCTATCATTTTTGGTTCCTCACTACCGAAGGTAGGGAAGCTTTGTATTCGTGAAAGAAGTGAAAAAAAATGTCCTCCAAAATCAAAATTTCCACTTGTTTTTTGCGTTTTAGAGCTTCCCGAACAATTTTGGTTCCGTGTCTGTCGGTCTGTCTGTGGTCAATCCTTGTCCCGGGCAAAGCTATACTAACCTGTGGTCCGATTTTGATGAAATTTTCAGGGATTGTGCGGGTTAGGTACTAGACGGTCCCCTATCAATTTCAGCACCTTCGGACCAATAGGAGCGAGTGCACATGCGCAAACGTGAATTTCCTGGAACCTCGGTTTCTCGGTTTCTAATGAACCGATTTTGCTCAAATTTGGAGGTTAGTTAGGGACTAACTTCTAAGAGACACCCTATAAGTTTCAATCAAATTGGTCAAGCAATAGCCGCTGCACATGCGCGAACTTTAAATTTATTGTTACAACCAAAACTCCGCAACTATTCAACCAATTTCGATGAAATTTTCAGGGATTGTGTGGGTTAGGTCCTAGACGGTGGACCGCTAAATAAAATTCTACGTTGAAAATACAAATATCATACTACTCGTACAATATTTTGGTATTCAATAAATCTTTGAATCATAATTTTTTCGCCAACTGATTCTATACGTCCAAGGTACAATGAGTGAGGAAGCTATACTGCCCACCCTACTTGGCAGACGTTTTTACCAACAGGTTCACCTATGAGAACTCCCCTTTCGCTTTTTGACGAAGGTATTCTGACTGCTCAACTTGGCAAAAACAATTTTTTGAGCTAGGTTGTATACAACTTAGTTTTCATTTCAGAACAACACTCCCTTTTTGCCGGATTTCTACAGAAAATGCGTTCGCTCGTATTTTCCGCAGCCTGAACTTTCCGACCTATTTTCCTCAGAACGGCGCTGAAGAGTGGGCGTCAAATCGCTGTTTTCACCGGTGAGAACTGCTAGAATCGAGTCGTCATTCTCACATAGGGAACTTGGTGAGAGTGTGCAAGATTTCAGAGAATTATCGAACATTGCTCAATGAATGGAGCGAGGTTGCCATTATACTGCCTTCCATCTTGGCAAACTCTCTGATTTCCTGTTTGACTGATGTACCCAGACATCAGTGGCTTGTAGGTGCTCGGCATTCCTTGAAGTGTCAAATTGATTTCTCTTTCCTCTGAGCGGGGAGCTTCTGCGAAGAAATTGTTTGGTGCGTCAACGTCGTGAGTCAGTAAGTTCCAAATCGCTTTCACCCACAAAGAATCGGGGACAACAAAGGCACTCAACCCGACAACAGTCAATGAACTTGATTTATTCATGTGCCTACTACCAACCTTTAGTACTTTCTCATTCTATTCACTGGGCAAATTAGTCGAAAACAGACATTTTGAACAAATTTCCGGTCAGTTCTGCTCCAATTATCAAGGTTCTTCACCAGTCTTGCGATTCCAAGTGAAGGGTCACAGGGAAAAAGGATCAAACTCCATTTTTTTGGCGGAATTGAGATAGGCACGCCATCGTGTAGCTTGGGAGGAGTAGAACCGAAGGGTTGTTTCACTTTGTGGAAGAAAGATCGCATTCATACTTTTTAAAGCTAAAACAAATACGGGGCTCCGGGGAAAAAGGATCAGATTCCATGCGTTCGCTGGGAAGAAAGATCAGTGTCCGATTTAAAGACCCCTTCCCGCGCCTTTGCATGAGTTATACGGCATCACACCAAAGATTCATTAAGTACAAAAGCTCCTACTTCTGAAGATACCTGTCAGTTATCACAACCCCTTCTACCTCGAAGAAGAAGACTTCAGTATCAAAAGCAGCTGTAACATTGGAAAACCTTCACAACGGCCCCATACCCATCAAAACCAGCAAAATCAAAGGATTTAAGTAAAACTTATTGTGTCAGTTTCTCGTCAACCCCGGTGTTAACATTTTCTGAGTCACTGTCCAACAAGTTGGGGAATGTAGGAGATGATGACGCCATTTCATATTGCGACGATCCTTTAGATAAATGATTTATTTATTGATTTTTTGCCTTTTTGCAATTAATGTTTTGTACAAAACTACACCTAATTTGGAAAATAAAGCCACTTTTTGCCCAAAATTTTTCTGGACGTGAAAGTAAGGTACCTACAAACCCTAGTAAACTTACTGAAGTGAATTACGAGATTTGAATAATCAATAGGTTACATGGTGATATAAGTTTAGGTATCTCGAAACGCGGATATTTGTGGGGAAAAAAGATCAAAATCCATACCTTGTTTGAAATTTCTAATTATTTCTGGAAATTATCTTCGACCTACTTAATTTTCTTTCTTATCACTTGGACATAATTAAATTCCTGGTCAGGTGGCCCAAACAGTTCATTTTTTTTATGCATAGCGTCTGTCTGGGACGACTTCAAACTTTGTTTTTCGATTTTCTCGGAATCAGGAAAAGAGGAGTCTGATCCTTTTTCCCCGTGACCCTTCAAGTTATAATATAGAATAAGTTATATAGTTCTGTCGCGAAAAAATCCTTAGGACTCCACCTTCACTAATCATGGATTTTGAATTGCTATTCAGTTTTGGCTATCATGGTGCTAGAAATAATTTAATGCTGCCCAAAAGAAACGTGCTGGGCATAAAAACATTGGGTGACACTGTTTAAGGTGCCTGGTTTATCACTTACAGTGAACCTTTTTTTGCTTCTCCTTCAAAACGATGTTCTTTGAAATGCACGCATAAAATATGCCTTATTTTCTCTCTTCTGGATTCCTTGACCTGCCACGTTTAGATCAACTGGGTGATGAAGCCGTTAATTTTAGATAAGATAAAATTAACTTCTCTTCAGGATATTCCAATAGAGCACTGAAACACAGTACACATGCTTTGGGTAGCCATTGGATTACGAGGAAGTAAGATCAGCTGAGTGAACTACTGGAGCACAGACTTCGATGTAGATGTACGATTAATAAAAAGACAACTCTAAATGGAGAAATCACTCTCAGATTAGGGTTTTTAGACACACTCGCCAAAAACTGAAGAGAATTCGGTTGATACAACATGGATACCAACACAGAGGGTTTGGAGACTGACTTTCATTTTGCTTCCGAGTCTACCAAGGTAGCGGAAGCTTTGTTTTCACTTTTCAAGGACGAAAAAAAAAGTTCTCCAAAATAAAAATTTTCTCTCGCATTTTGCGTTTTAGACCTTTCTGAACAATTTTGGTTCAGTGTCTGTGTGTCTGTGTGTCTGTGTGTCTGTCATGATTTCCTTGTAACGCGCATAACTATACGAAGTTATTGTCCGATTTCAATGAAATTTTCAGGGATTGTGCGGGTTGGTGTGTAGACGGTCCCCTATGAAAATCATCATCCCCAGACTGATAGAAGCGACTGCGCATGCGCAAACGTGATTTCCTTGTAACGGCCATAACTTCTACATTTTCCATCTGATTTCGATGAAATTCTCAGGGATATTACAGATTAGTATTTAAATGGTCCCCTATGAAAATCATCACCTTCGGACTGATAGTAGCCACTGCGCATGCGCAAACGTGAATTCCTTGTGACGGCCATAACTTCTACATTTTCCATCCGATTTCAATGAAATTTTCAGGGATGTTACAGATTAACTTGTTTTGATGTTTTGAGATTAACTACTATGCATCGGATCATCTATATAATCGGGTTATGGATACGAGGAAGCTATGTGCCACACCCACTTGGCAGACGTTTTTTTCATTTCTACCAAAAATTCCTCCAATCAAATTTGGAGAGAGGACTGGTACACAGGGTGGCCTGCCCTTGATGATAACTGGTTCATCTCTACCTAAGATTGGTATTACTGAGATAAAACACCACTATCCGTTCATTAATTAGAAAACCTCAACCCTAAATTGACCATGGGGTCATTAGTGTCACCAAAAACATCTTAGGAATACGGTGTGCGCCTGGGTAGGAAAAACTGTTTATTGTTATTTTTAATCTAAGGTAAACCTCATTCTGAGAATTTTGGTACCAACCGCGACCTTTTAGCGTGTGTAAATCTTTTCCTATGAATGTTTAAAGTTTCGACCGTTTATGACGTCACAGTGGGCTGGGGGGTCCCGCCCAGGCGGAAAGGGCGCGTGACGTCATAAACATTCGAAACTTTGAAATATCATAGAAAAAGATCTACTCATACAAAAAGAGAACGGCTGGTGTCAAAATTATCAGAATGAGGTCTACTTTCGATTAAAAAAAATTTAGAAAAATCAGGAGCACCCCCATTCCACAGCTGTTCCGAAGTGCCCCCGATTAACTAGATCTAAATTTCAATTAAAAACGTCTGCCAAGTGGGTGTGGCACATAGCTTCCTCGTATCCATAACCCGATTATATAGATGATCCGATGCATAGTAGTTAATCTCAAAACACCAATCTCTAAGTACCTTTCACTACCCTCATAGGGGACCATCTACACGCTAATCTGGTCAATCCTAGAAAATGTCATCAAATTCGGATGAAAAATGTAAATGTTATGGCTGTTACAAGGATTTTACGTATGCGCATGCGCAGAGGATTCTGTAAATTTTAAGGCCTTGATTTTCATTGGGGACTATCTACAATCTAATCCGCATAATCCCTGAAAATTTCATCGAAATTGGGTAGAAAATGTGGAAATTATGGCCGTTACAAGGAAATTAACGTTTGCGCATGCGCAGCGGCTAGTATCAGTCTGAAGGTGATGATTTTCATAGGGGACCATCTAAATACTAATCTGTAACATCCCTGAAAATTTCATCGAAATCAGGTAGGAAATGTGGAAGTTATGGCCGTTACAAGGAAATTCACGTTTGCGCATGCGCAGTGGCTACTATCAGTCGGAAGGTGATGATTTTCATAGGGGACCGTCTACACACCAACCCGCACAATCCCTGAAAATTTCATAGAAATAGGACAATAACTTCGTATAGTTATGCGCGTTACAAGGAATTCATGGCAGACAGACAGACAGACAGACACACAGACACGGAACCAAAATTGTTCAGAAAGGTCTAAAACGCAAAACGCGAGTGGAAATTTTGATTTTGGAGAACTTTTTTTTTCGTCCTTGAAAAGTGAAAACAAAGCTTCCGCTACCTTGGTAGACTCGGAAGCAAAATTGATGGACAGAGCTGCATTTTTTTGTAAGTCATTAAATATCAAATAACGATGTTATGACAAAAATTTTGAAGTCTTTTTCATCGATTTCTTTGGAGATTTTTGTCATAAACTCTTCTTCCAAAAACCCACAAAAAATTCTACTGTCCGTCGAATTTAAAATTGCAAATTAATTTTGGTTACTCCGGTGACACCTTGGGATAGCTCTAGAGTTTCTGGGATGTTTTTGGTGACACTAGTGATTCCATGGTCCAATTAGGGTTAATGTTTTTTTTTCTCAAAATTAGCCATGAACCAAACTGAAGTAATGAGACATATATCACGTTATTTGTACAGCTTGAAGAACACTGGGGTCTTCATCCTGAACAGTTTTCTGCCCGTGAATTGAAAATGTAAAAATAACATGAACATTTTCCTGTACTAACTATCTACATGTAGGTATTGTCTATTAGAAAAAGAAAATTTACTGATCAACAATTACACGTATTGACCCAACTATTTAGCGGATATTCCGATGAACACGAAGAAACAAAGTAAGCAGTGAGGTTCAAGTTACGCCACTTGTGTATTTTTTGTCATGGATAAATATTACCGAATACGTCAAGTCACAAAAGAATTGGCCCAACCTACTTGAAAATACGCTATTTTAAAGGAAAACTTACTCATCATCTCAGTAAATGTGTACTCGAAGTTTGGGCAGTTCAAGGGGATTCTTCGTCAGTATTGAAATTTGTGTAAGTAAAGTAGTCACTGCGTCATGCTGATTCATAATTAGCCGAAAACCGATAAGTAGGCAGGCAAGCTGTTGATTTTAAACTGACGTACACGTGAATTGAAATTTCAACAGAAGTTTCCCTTGGAGATTTCTTTAATTTCTTGTCTCCGAGAATATTTTCATATTTGTGAATATTTATTACAGTACCTACACATCGATACCGGAAAGCGCAATGGCGCTATGTCCAAAAACGGAGTTTTGGGAAAAACGCAAAAGAAGTTTTCACCAGTGCACAATTCCTAAAATAATGATTTATTCCACTAAACTATTTATTTTCTTATAAGCTGTACTCTTCAAGAAGATCTCCCAAAAGTAGGTAGTTTTGCTGAAATTGAGTTTTTCTAAAATATAAAAAATAAAATGACCCCATGGATCCTCTAGCCAAGTTCGTTTGTGGACATGACCCAATCGAATGTGACATGGGTAAAGGATTTTGTCACGCTCTCGATCATAATTTGGCGTCACCACCGGTTTTTTGGTGACAGACTGGCACAAGAGGGCGGTTTCGGGTTTTAGGTACGTATAGTTGATCATGAGTTTTGGAAAGTTATTCATGCATAATACATAAATTACATCAATAATTACATTTTCACCTCTTTTATTCTCCTAAAAATGTCAAATAATTACAAAATCTTAATATTACATCAATTAGGAGTACAAAAATTGAAGGAACTCTTGGTTTCAAAAGATCACCAAAATCGTCTTCTTCAACTACCTATCTGTGCGTAAGTTGCCTTCTGTTTAATAAAATATCACGGGAATTTAAGGTACTACGGCAAAAGTGCCGCGGACGGTGGACGGACGGCCAAATTTTTATTCGATTTTTGGATTCTACGTACCTTGAAATGTAAACCATCAAATTTTGAGGGGGTGTTAAAAAAAAATTTTCTTGGTCGATTCCAAAGGTTCATTATCTAATTATATAAAACGCCAACCGTACGTACGTACGTACGTACGTACGTATGCACGGAGGGGTCGTGGCAGAGGGAGAGTTGTAGGCTGGAGGGGTTGGGGGCGGGAGGAGTCGGAGGCGAGAGGAGTCGGAGGGGTTGGGGGCGGGAGGAGTCGGAGGCGAGAGGAGTCGGAGGGGTTGGGGGCGGGAGGAGTCGGAGGCGAGAGGAGTCGGAGGGGTTGGGGGCGGGAGGAGTCGGAGGCGAGAGGAGTCGGAGGGGTTGGGGGCGGGAGGAGTCGGAGGGAGTTGGTGGCGGGAGGAGAGTCGGAGGAATAGTCTTTGCCTGCTTTTAGTAGGCTTTTCAGCTAGTTGAAAATAATAAACCAAAATCAGGCCAAATGCCTCAAATCATCGAGTGAACATTCGGCATACAGGGGAAAAACCAGGTCCTCCATGCGCTCCAAGGGAAGAACAAGGTAACATTCGCGTCCCCCACTCCAGCCTTTTTGCCCACTCCGGCCAATTTCTTCGTGCGAACCACAGTATTTTTCGTGCCTTGTTTGTTATTTTTTGCTGCGTTTCGTTCGTTCAACTAATTCAGTGTTATTCTCATTGTTGTTTGTGATTGTGCGGTTTTGGCAATTGAAGAATGGATGCTGTTTCTTCGGATGGAGATGACAATTCTGCAGTACTAACTTCGTCAAAGAAACGAAAAATTACAGGTAGAATGAGGGATGTAAACAAAAAAATGCGAGCGCTGGGTCACGAGACAGGTCCTCCGTGCAATTGCAGGCGACATCGTTGTTTTGAAATCGTAGGGGAAAATGACAGGAGTACTGTTATTAACCCTTAATTTCCCACTTCTTTAAAAAAATTGTTTTTCGAATTTTTTTAATCATATTTAGATATACTTTGACAAATGAGTATAATATTTGAGCACATGTTTCCTAAAAGGCTCTATTACAGTGTGCCAGCTCAAGAATGATCTTTCCTAGGGCCACACTAACGCTATCTGCGGCAGCAGAATCTGTCTATAAACCCATTTTTTTTGGAGAAGAAAAAGAAGACATGGAAAAATCCTTGGTGGATGTCGGGGTCTGTTATTTTTTAAAGCACAGAACCAAGGAATGATGTGGAGAAGGTTCAGCTCATGAATGATGGGATTTGTGCTGCCTCAGACAGTGGCGCCATCTCTGATGAGGAAACCGAACCAATAGCCTAAAAGGTGAGAAATGAGGCCCTATTACAGTCTATCAACTCGATAATTATTTAGTTTTTTCTTTGAGTTATTTTGGTTTTACTATTAAGGTTTCTTACACAATCAATAGATGGAGTATCAAGATAGCCAACGGCTATCAGTTTTGGTTTAGAAGTGGATGAACTATTGCAGGTAAAAATTGGACTTCCTAAAAGATACCTCAGGATATTAAGGGTTAAGCCATTCAACCTTCTCGCGAATTGGAATGAGCAAACTGCTCACCTGACAGGGCTGATCAGCGTTGTTCCAGTAATGAATCGTACTGTGATGGATCCCGACAGCCAGATGACTGCCTGTTTGAGATCTGCCACATTTTTGTATAAAGTACGTGTAACCCGTGACAGCTCAACGATTGATGTGCCCAAAAAGCCAAAAAGCTTTTCTTTCTTTGCATGGGATTACAAAAGGTAGAGTGGAGACCATCCAAAAGAGCTTAAAGAAACCACCAAAAGACAGAAGAGGGTCGCACAAAAATCGCCGCCAAACGATTTCTGACGAAACAGTGAACTGCATGGTCTTTCCGAGGAAGACTGAGCCATTATTCTCTCAACAAGAGCAAGAAAATTTACCTGCCTGAAGAATTGAACGTGAACAATTTTATGATGTTTACCAAATATAAAGCTACCCTGTTTTTCTCCCTGTTTTTTTTTTGGAGTTTGTGAATTTGTTAATTGAAAAATTATGAATAGAATGATTATTAGCAGGATTTTATTGTTTGGCCATATTCACCTATACTTCAAGTTTAATTGTACCTTTTTTCGAATGTTTCAAGCACACTATTCAGCAAGAAATTTGGTTTTTGACAGAAAAATCACTTTTACTCGAAATGTAAAAAATCTGAGTTACCCGGGTTTTCCCCTGTAGGTACTCTTCAATTGCAAAGAGCGCAAGTCTCTTACCAGGTTCATTCCCTTGATCCTTCAATTGTTTCCATAACAATCTGATGTCAACAAACTAAGGAGGCAGCAAAACAAAGATTTAATTCCGTCCTTCAACAGCCAAGGTGAGTTACGTTTTAATATTGATCATTTAAGATGACTCGGTACAGACTGGGGAACCTGAGTGACTTCAATATTCGAATCACCTAGAATTATTACTCGGATCTTCAAGATGGTTAAATTCTTATTTTTTCCTGAGAAAGTTTTGTTGACTCAATTTTAAAAACTCCTCTCCAAAATCAGTCTCAAATTTTCTTTACAGGTACATCGTAAGTTCTAGCTAATTATCTAAAAACATTATAAATTGTAAACCTCCAATACCTTACCAATTTTAGATTTTTTTATTGAAATGAAATTTACAACATGCTCCATAACTTTATTACATGTTATTTGGTACTAATGTAAACTAATTACACAATATTTTTAATAATTAAAGAGGAAAATAAAGATAACAAAACAAAGTAAAATTGTGACTTCACTTGTGAGAGAAAAGAAAGAGAAATTACGAAGAAAAATATAGTTCATTCGGGATTTCCAAATCGTCTGAATACAAAATAAACTTCCGCAGAGGCCTGATACATAAATCAATGATCGACATCTTACCAATGTTTTCCACTACCCAAATTTGAATTGAGGACGTTCATAAATTAATTTTTTTGATTTAAATCGATAATGTGGAGTGCAAGTAATTACAAAATCGATTTTGGTATCTTCCAGAGGTAATAATAATTAATTGGAAGCAAAAAATACTTTCGTCAAGTTTGGTGGGCGGTGTGGCTTCCTCATAGCGTAACATGGACGCAAAGATCAAGATTGTATGAAAATAGTTGATTATATTTGGAGGACCCACATTATTGTGACTTTCTGCAAGAATACAAAGCTTTTCTATCTTCTAGAAGAAACAAGATAATTAGAAGATTATACAGGTTGAAACATTCAAAATTCTACTAGTCAAAAGGCTTCTAACATAATAAAGGTTGACGATGCTGATGATACGTATTCAGTAAATTTATTATTAAAGTTATGGGTTTCTTATTATTATGACATTTCAATAGTCGGGGAGTCCTTTTGCATTATACATATTTTTAACCCTGTTTAATATTACAGTTCCAAATACCATAAAATTTTGATATAATATAAACGTTATGCGTTGGTTATAACGGAAACGATTGTAACCAAAATTTGACAGTCAACTCACCCGCTTGGAACATCTACCTTATGGTTGCTTGTTTTGGTTATGTTGTCACTGTTGTTGCTGTTGTTTTTGTTGAGTTTGTAAAATATACAGGGTGTCCAAGTAACTACGCTCCCCGCACTGATTTTCTCTAATAGTGTAAAAAAATCGGATTAACGCTATTCTTCATAATTTTTTGCGTAGAATTCAAAAATGACAAAATTGCGCAGTGCGCAATCGCGCAACCGTGCGCAATCATGATCAACTTTGTTTTTTCTGATGAGGACCCCCATTTTTTATTGCAGATTCGATTCTACGTCAAATTTTATGAACATTTTGCTTCAACAACTTTTTTTTGAACGCGTGCAACCCGCTCAGCGAGTTCTCAAAGATGCGCAACCCAGAGATTGCGCCAAAGTTGAGATGAAGGTAAACCTCAAGTGCGGCACAATACTCAGCGCTGTTTTTCTACGCTGAATCGCGTGGTGATATCCCTTTTTTGATTTGATTTCATTTTACCGTATCTACAGCCGAAAAAGTCACTTTTTGAGGAGGAAATCATCGATTTTCTTACAAGAGATAATAATCATCGCAATAAAATGTAAAAAATTTAATTTTTAAAATTGTAAAATAACGGGAAACTTCTACGTAATTATCACAAAATGTTGCAAAATAATTTTCAGTCTTCCAAAAACATGATTGGATGTACAATGATTGAAACATTTAAGCGATAAATTCTTAATAAAACTCTTAATAAATTAAAAACTCTTAAATAAACTCTTAATAAATAATAACTCTTAATGTAAACTGTATTGTCTACCTGTACAAAGGAGTAATAATTCGAGACGAAAACAGTACTCGGAAAAGATTCTACGGAAAATCGATGATTTCCTCCTCAAAAAGTGACTTTTTCGGCTGTAGATACGGTAAAATGAAATCAAATCAAGAAAGGGACATCACCACGCGATTCAGCGTAGAAAAACAGTGCTAAGTGATGTGCCGCACTTGAGGTTTACCTTCATCTCAACTTTGGCGCAATCTCTGGGTTGCGCATCTTTGAGCGCTCGCTGAGCGGGTTGCGCGCGTTCAAAAAAAAAAGTTGTTGAAGCAAAATGTTCATAAAATTTGACGTAGAATCCGAATCTGCAATAACAAACGCTGCAAATTATTACACAATGGTTTTTTATTTTTTATTTTTCTACATATACTACATATATATATTTTTACATCTATATATATATAGATCACTCGTCTGCAAAGCCACCAATCATCCAACATGAAGAAAAACATCGATCGCATTTCGGTCAGATATAATTTGAACGGAGATTAGGCCTCTTTTGCGATTCACACTCGTGTTTCTGATTTATCGTACGTCCAAACTTTAAATTCTCGTAGGGAGCGAACGGTTTGTCGTACAGAGCTCCGCGTGGTCTCAAAATATTCTAAAAATTCTATAGAATCTTAAATTGAAGGAAAACCCATACCTTTATATCAAAATTTTTTGAGTTAGGGCGTTTTCAAAATTCATTTTTGAACCCTTAGAAGTAACCTACATCAACCAAAATCTTCGGGGCACAACTAGACCCCAAATGGAGCCTACATACCAAATTTCATCAAAATCGGTCAATGCTAAGTGGCAAAAGTGCCGCGTACGGCGGACGGACGGCCAAATTTTTATTCGATTTTTGGATTCTACGTACCTTGTAACGTAAACCATCAAATGTTGAGGGGGAGTTAAAAAAAATTGTCTTGGTCGATTCCAAAGGTTCATTATTGAAAATAGTAAACCACAATCGCTGGATGGCCTCAAGCTCATTCCATAAAATGAATTCCAAAAATCCAAGGCCAAATTTTTATTCGATTTTTGGATTCTACATACCTTGTAACGTAAACCATCAAATGTTAAGGGGTGTCAAAAAAACATTTTTTTCTTGGTCGATTCCAAAAGTTATCCAATTATTAGTATTATTGAAAATAATAAACCAAAAATTGTATCCAAATTTGTTCAGAAAGTATTAAATAGCTAAGATTATTTAGATCTTGAATAGGTGGTAGAAGACGTAGCTTTCCCACCGACTGTTGTGAGGAGTTCTCAAATAAATTGGGAGAATTCGAAATTTGGATTGGAAGAGAGGAGCTGGTCCTGACCAGAAGCACGGAAATGACTTTCTAATTTTTAGAAATCACCAGTACAGCTTCGAAAAGGGTAAGATTAGTGTGGAATCTGAAGACGACGGACATCGAGGAGTGAACGCCCTCCGAACGTCCAGGGTGAAGGGAAAGGATGAAGCAGTGCGTAGGTCCTTCGCACCTGACATTGAACTTGACTCGTGACGGTCAGTAGGTTCGAAGCAGGGAAGCACGTCTGGTGACGGAGGTGCCAGGACCTAGACATAACGGACCTGTAACCTAGTGGCCCAGCTTCCCCGCTGGACCAAACCAGAGCGTTCCGGTGAAACGTACTGATTCGATCGTACTTCCTTCGAAGTATTGGAGATGGCAAGTGAATTATTATCATTCGTATTTTCAATCAAAGTGAAAAAATCTCGTTCAACGTCATACAAAACATGGATATTTATGCTGTTTTTAAGTGGCGCAATACTTTGGGGCTTTAAGATGAAAGTGGTGAATTCTGTGGGGTTTTCCTACCTGTTTTTGGTATCCTCACGGTGTTGTTGGGGGTGGAAGAGAAGAAGTACACATCACAAAAGCCACACTAAAACTGAAGTGTTGTCGAGGTGAGGCGACTGGCCTCCTTTAATACTCCCCACTCTGAGGCGGGCATAGAAAGTATAAAGCCGGCGCCCCGCGCTCCCCTCCCGCGCCGCAGCGTCTCATCTTCCATTGAGCATCGAGGCGACTTCTGCTCGCGAACGGTTCGGGAGCGGGCGGCAGGTTTGACGAGCGACCGACGAACGGTAACGGATGGAAGGATTGGTGACACGTTACTGCGGAATTTCGATATTAACGTTATGCTCAGCTAGCAACTTCTCTAAACTGGATTCTGGTTTAATTTTCAATAATAAATTTTTGGAATCGAGCAAGAAATTTTGTTTCCTGCCTCAAAATTTGATGGTTTACGTTTCAAGGTACATAGAAGCCGAAAATAGAATAAGAAGTATGCCAAGTGGGTGTGGCACTTAGCCGTAACCATAACCGGATTGTACAGATGATCCGATTCATAGTAGCTAATCTCAATACCCTAATTACCTTGCACTACCATCATAGGGGACCATCTAAAAGTCAATGGGGAATTTGCCTCAGTTTTAGATTCTTGAATTTCAAGTCAAATCCTATAATAGGGCCCTAGAATAACGTTCAACACCGATTATTACACAAAGGTTATGATTTTTCTATACAGGGTGTAACGGTTAAGGTCGTACAACCGGCCAGGGTTCGATTTTCCAGCTAATTTGTGACTTTTTTTGTCTCTTCACTTTTTTTTCTAAACCCCCTTAAAATCGGACTTTTTCCACTTTTAAGATTTTTTTCGTCTTTTCGACCTTACGCCATTAAAACAGCCATAACTCCCTTGTTTTTCAATCAAAATTCAAATGTAATTATACCGTTGGAAAGAGCGTTAAATTCTCTATCTTTCTAGTGTTAAATACAACTTTTTAAAGAAGACTAAAACGTTGAAAAATGAGCACAAATAGTAAAATCTCGAAAATCTCGGAAATTTTTCGTTTTTTCAAACGTTAGTAACACTAACTGAAACTGCCGGTTAAGTTCTCACTGTAACCCCAAAAGTTGACCCAAAATCTCAGCTTTCCAACGGTATGGTCATACAAATGTTTACAGTAGACTAATGGTGTAAAATCCTTGTTCCCGTGCCAAAAACCGTGGATCTTCCAGTAAAAATCGACGTTTCACGAAAATCAGCATTTTTACCCTAAAATGAGTTAGGCAGCCATCTTTTCGTACTTTGTCTCACTGAGTCAAATGATGACCAAGACTTATCGAAAAAGCAGTCACTGATATCTTGTCCAATTCGCTTTTCGAAAATTGTTTTAATTTCTGTTAATTTTTATGCCAATTTTTTTATTACTAGATCGGCCAAGTTAAACGTTACTTCCGTAGACAATAAGGTCAAAGGTATGTTTTTAATGTCCATCCTCCTCCCCAGTAATCATACAATTAATCAAGTAATCATACCATCCTGTTCATAATAACCTGTCTAATAATTACTAGTTAGTGGCTACTATCAGTCCGGAGGTGGTTATTTTCATAGGGGACCATCTAATCACTACTCTGTAACATCCCTGAATATTTCATTGAAATCTGGTAGAAAATGTCGAAGTTATGGCCGTTACAAGGAATTCACGTTTGCGCATGCGCAGTCGCTTCTATCAGTCCGGGGATGATGATTTTCATAGGGGACCATCTAAATACTAATCTGTAACATCCCTGCAAATTTCATTGAAATTGGATGGAAAATGTAGAAGTTATGGCCGTTACAAGGAAATTTACGTTTGCGCATGCGCAGTGAATATTATCAATTTGGGGGCCATTTTCAAAGGGGACCATCCCAATCCGCATAATCCCTCGAAAATTTCATCGAAATCAGATGGGAAATGTAGAAGACGTGGCTGTTGCAAGGAATTCATGTTTGCGCATGCGCAGTGGCTACTATCAGTCTGTGGGTGACGATTTTCATAGGAAACCGTCTTCACGCCAACCCGCACAATTCCTAAAAATTTCATCAAAATCGGACGATAACTTCATTTGCTCGTTACAAGGATTTCATGATAGGCCCACAGACAGACAGACACGGAACCAAAATTGTTCAAGAAGGCCTAAAACGTAAAAGCGAGTGGAAACTTTGATTTTTGAGAACATTCTTTTTTCAACTTTCAGTATATACATAGGCCCTATTTGGCGTCTGGTTGTGCTGCGAAGCTTTTGGTGATTGTCAATCACTTCGAAAGGGTGAAAAATAGGGGTTACAATTTTAAAAACACCCTAGCTTGTAAACTCTCGATATAGGTAACGGTATTGTTTTTTTACCAATTTGAAATAGAATTTAATTTTTATAATCGAATGAGTCCACCCAAAATGCGGTGGTACGACTATTCGTTCGCTCTTCATGAGAACTTAGGGTTGGGCTTACAACAAAGCGGAAACACGACGTTTCCAACTGTGTTTCTTCAAGTTAATATCTTCCCATATACTTATATTCAATACAGGTTGATATTATTATTCAACATTCATGGTTTATTTGCACTGCAATGGGCAATAATAATGTGGAAAGTGTGTAGATCAACACTTGTTTCAATAAACACGTATTTCGATTTACTATTAAAATGGTTGAGGGGAGGAGTTCCTACCTACCTCATGAAAGAAAGGCCAAACAAATTCAATAATACTATAATTATAAAGGTTAGGGGATTTCCATGTCAAAAAGCACCTTCTCTAAAAAAAAAGAAATAAATCAACAAATCCTTTCCCACGTCAATCGAGGTAAATTTCATTTCAGTAAATTTGAGTAGGTTTATAGAATTATGTTACTCAATTATCGAAAGTGGAATGAGATAATCTACTGCTAACTTCTATCTCGTTTAGTTTGGACAAGTGCTAAGGTTTATTACACTGATTCTTGGGGACCACAGGAAGAGATAGAAACATTGGAAGAACGTCAAATCAGTGGTGTGAGCTTTGAGTAACCAATCATCTCCCTGTTTATCCCGAGAAGCTGAAATTCAGCACGGCCTCTTGGAGATAAGTGTCAGCTGGAGGGAGCCAGATCAGAAGTGTGAAAACTCAAGCGAATATTCCCCTGATAAAGCACTAAGTCTCATACGCTTGAGAAGTACAAGACGTGATCGGGAGGAAGTCATTCAAAATACATCTTTTGTTCATTCTAGTCCTGCGATGGGATACATTGCCTTTCTGGGAAAGCGATCGAAAAGGAAGTCAGATCAAAGGAGTGAGCGACCTAGTCGACTTGTCCCTGTTGATCCTGTGTATGATGGCTACTCTCAGGAACCACCGGAAGTTTTCGATGAAGGGAGTCCAATCATTGGAGATACCGACCAAGCTGAGTTATCGTCCTCGGTTCATCCTTGAGACCCGAAATTTGGCTCACAGCCTACGGGGACTGATGTAAGTCTGCTGAAGGGACTCAAACCACCTTTGTGCAAGAAAAGATAGTCTCTCCGGTTCACTCTAAAGTCGCTTCTTGCTGGTCTTGTCATTAACCCTTCAGTCTCTTTGTACTGTATACTGTACACAACTTTTGAACTGTACTTGTTTTCGCTAGGGTCTCACAAGTACTTCAAGTTCTACAGATAACGTTAGTGTGACTTTTAGATGGAAAATAAGCACGAAAGCGGTCACTTTTGGTTAAGCCAGCCACACACGTGCAGGTTTGCCTGCAGGCGTACCTGAACAGGTGTACCTGTACTGTTAAACGCACGATCCGGTATACCTGACAGGTCTCAGTTTGCTCCATCATGCCATCCGACGATGATGTTGCGTTTATCGGACTATTATTAATATTAAATAAAGAGGAAAAGAAAAGACAACGCCAAAAGTGGTCAAAAGAGTGGTTGTTGAAGAGAAACAGTTCAACCAATAAAAACAAATAAACATGTAAATTTATTGAAAGAGTTATCAGTCGAACGTGAAGACTATCGCAATTATTTGAGAATGAGCGAATCGGTATATCAAAAGTTACTTGCCCTGGTGTCCCCCATAATAAAAAAAAGAAGATACAGTCATGAGGAATGCCATTTCACCACATGAGAGCTGAGCAGCTACTCTGAGATTCCTTTCCAACGAGCCTACGATAAAACTGAACTGAAACCTGTGCAGGCGTCAGGTTTACCACACACGCTCAGGTTTACCAACCTGCGCAGGTAAAGAGAATTGAATTTCCATCAGGCGAACTTTACCTGCACAGGTCTCAGATCAGGTGAATAACTGTGCAGGTATGTACCCACACACTCCGGTTTACCTGTACAGGTACACCTGTTCAGGTACGCCTGCAGGCAAACCTGCACGTGTGTGGCCAGCTTTAGTTTACAGCGTCACTTGCGCCATCGAGGATTCTATCGTTAGGTACCACAACTTCAAGCTCATTTATGCATTGTAATCAATTTATTATTATTTTGCTGCTGTTGTGGTTATAATGGAGTTTTGAGAGTCTCCAGTTGCTTAAGATTCCTTTATCGTTTTGTTTACTAAGGAGATTATGGTTTTGAAAAACTTCTTGTTTGTGGTAAGGGTTTTGTTTGAGCACCAAAATTTTGATTCTAACTAATATTTTATGTATACATTTCATTAAAAACTGAAATTTTGTAAATTATTATGTGTACACAATTTGAGGTTTTTCGGATTAGTTGAAATAATTTGGGACTGAAGGGATTTATAAAATGCAAGATAGAAGAAAATCTACTTGTCGCGTTAGGCATAACATGAACCCACTTCACTTTGAGTCGAAATTAATTAAAAATCGGGATAGCTAAGTAGGCACGAACTATAAAAATGAATAAAACTCGAATCGAGGGAGGAAAATGAACCATAGAAAATAATCTCGGCCTTAAAAGAGGGGGTTGGCGGATCTGAATAATTCCGGAAGAGATAAACTTGAAATTTATATGAAGCTGGGACGCTGGGAAGAGGAGTAGAGGCTCAGGAAAGGTGCGTTCTATACCTGCCGCTTCGCTCCATTCCGCTCTGTGTCTCTGATACGGAGATTTTCCTACGAGAAATTCTCATAAATACGAGCCATAGGGGTTTTATTAGGTTCTGGGAGGGTGCACTTCCAGACCACGTGGTCCAGAGTTGGAGGGTTGTCGGACATAAGATGAGGAAGATACGATATCAATCTCCACTTTAAAATTTTTGCTTCCTTGTTCCTTCTTCATCCCTACACTAACTAGGATGGTCCATGTTTTTCTGAGGGAGAAAGCTATACTGCCCATTCAAATTGAAAGACTTCTTTCGTTGTGTTGTGTGATTACTCCCAGTTTACGAACAGTTGTGGTACACCTGAGTTTACATTTTTGAATGATTTCATGTATTTAGGATGACCAGCGATTTCAATTTTTGCGTGAACGACACCTTCTCCGGATAAACACGAGCAGGGCTTATAATTGTTGTTCGCTGTCAACCCATTCGTTGCTATGGAACTTTATCTTTGCCATTTTTCATCATACAAAAATCGATCACCCCTCGTAAGAAACGAGTGATTTTATTGAATTCTGTGGTTCACCTTTCCGCCGTACCTTGCGTGGCAGCTTAAGTTTGCACGATGAAAAATTGGGGGTAGATAAGATAGTCAGCAACATAGGCACTAACGACAAAGCAACATTATGTGCGTGGGATAGTTATTTATTACCTACATTTTGTAATTATTAATCGTTCCTGTGTACTAATAGACACTTCTGAGACATCGCGGCCGTTTCAAAATAATGGGCTAATGCGATAAACAAACTGAGGGCCTCTCTGATCAGCTGGGAGATCTATGTTTGCATCTGGTGGCCCCAAGAAGCTGAAATTTCCTAAATAAATAGAGTTATGTATATAGTTGTATATAATATATAATTATGTATAATTAGGTGTACGTTATAAAGTATATATAAAATTGTATATATATTATATAACTCCCTATCCTAATGGGAGTTGTGGTTCCTTCGTATAGAAATTTTATTACTGGTTGCTAAGGACGCAAAACTTGATACAACTCGAAGAAACGAATAGCGATCGCATTTCATTAGCTAAAATTTCAACGGATATTAGACCTCTTTGGTGATTCACTCTCGCGATTCTGATTTATCGTAAGTCCAACCCTTAAGTTCTTGTGGGGTGCGAATGGTTGGCCTTACAGAGCTCTGGGTGGTCTCAAAAATTCAATGCTACTTTAAATTGATGAAAAAACAATACTTTCATATTGAAAAATTTTGAGCTAGGGCGTTTTGAAAATTTCAACCCTTATTTGTCAACCCTAAGAAGTGAGTGAATGGAGCCCATAAGTCCAACCCTGTACTCGTAGGGGGAGAACGGTTTGTCCAACACAGCTTTTCTTCTACTGATTATTCTAAAAATTCAATACTATTTCAAATGGATGAAAAAACAATACCTTTATTTTGAGAGTTTTCAAGCTAGAACAATCTAGAACATTTCAAACCTTAATTTTCATCTTTAAGAAGTGACTGACATCAACAAAAGCTTTGGGGCACAACTGCACTAAAATTTTAACCCCCCTCAAAAGTTGATAGTTTACGTTTCAAAGTATGTAGAATTTAAAAAATCCGTCCGTCCGCCGTCCGCGACACTTTTCTTATCAACCACAGACCAGTTTTGTTGAAATTTGGTTTATAAACCATAAAGCGCATAAATGCGCTCCGTTTGGCGTCTACCTAGTTGTGCCTCGATGCTTTTGGTTGATGACCGTCACTTCTTAAAGACGAAAATTAAGGGTTGAAATGTTCAAGATTGTCCTAGCTGAAAAACTCTCGAAAAAGAGGTATGGTTTTTCACCAATTTGAAATAGTACTACATTCTTAGAATTTTTAGAGAACACCCGGAGCTCTTTAGGACAAACCGTTCGCTCCCTAAGAGAACTTAAAGGTCGAACTTACGATAAATCAGAATCGCGAGAGTGAATCACCAACAGGTCTAATCTCCGTTGAAATTTTAGCTACCTAACTAAAATGCCATCGCTATAATAGCACCTACCACCATCTGTATTCTCCCTTGACCTTCCCTCTCAAATTTCAGCTTCCTGCGTTCAATAGGATTGAAAATGGCTTCGGAGCTCACTCAGCTGATCAGTGATCTGAAGAGTGAAGAAGATCTCCTCGAATGCTGGAGACGCCTGGAAGAGCACTTCCATTCAATAGGATTGAAAATGGCTTCGGGGCTCACTCAGCTGATCAGTGATCTGAAGAGTGAAAAAGATCTTCTCGAATGCTGGAGACGCCTGGAAGAGCACTGATCAGCTGAGTGAGCTCCGAAGCCATTTTCAATCCTATTGAACGCAGGAAGCTGAAATTTGAGAGGGAAGGTCAAGAGAGAATACAGATGGTGGTAGGTGCTATTGATGGAGAACTAGTGATCTATACAGAAGGGTATATAGAACCAGGGATCTATATACAGAAAATAATAAACCTTTGAGCAATGGTTTGCAGCGTTTTTTACCCACCAACATTTCTTTTACCTAACAATTTTTTTTTTTACCTACCAACTAGGTACTACCTACCACACCATACTGGCTTCACACCTTCACAATCAAGTTTATTAGAAAGAACTAAACGCTTCACACTCGATTGGAAAAATAGAAAGCTTCATAGGGAAATTTGATTACTGGTTACGCAGAAGGCAAAACTGTATACAAATCGAAGAAATGAACAGCGATCGCATTTTAGTCCGTTAAAATTTGAACGGAGATTAGACCTCTTTTGCGATTCACACTCATGATTCTGTTTTATCGAAGGAAAACCTTCAAGTACTTGTAGGGACCGAACGGTTTGTCCTACAGAGCTCCGGGTGGTCTCAAAAATTTTTTAAAATTCAATACTATTCAAAATTGGTGAAAAAACGATACCTTTATTTCGAGAGTTTTCGAGCTAGGGCACTCTTGAAAATTTCAACCCTTAATTTTCACCCCTTAGAAGTGACTGACATCAACCAAAAGCTTCGCGGCACAACTAGACCCCAAATGGAGCCCATATACCAAATTTGAACCAAATCGGTCCAGTGTTGCTAAGAAAAGTGCCGCGTAAGGCGTACGGCGTACGGCGGACGGACGGAAATTTTTTTATTCGATTTTCGTATTCTACGTACCTTGAAACGTAAAACATCAAATTTTGAGGGGGGGTTAAAAATTTTTTTTTCTTGCTCGATTCCAAAGGCTTATTATTGAAAATAATAAACCAAAAATAAAATGAAATTAGAAAGGTGCTTGAATAAAAAAATATCTTGATATGATACCTACTGTTTTGTAAATTTTTAACTACAGTAAACGTGGCAAACAGTATTATGGGTAACGCACAACGGTTTTGCTTGTTGAAGACGCTCGGCGGTTCCGGAGTGAATTATTTCATTTTGCTTAACCTGTTTACTTTCGATTTTGTGCGATTTTATAGAAATTTTGTTGTCGATTCTCTGGCATCTGCTACGGACATTTTGAAGGTGAAACGTAAATTTAAACTCTCTATCCTACTGTTTAAATTTTAAAAATCGAATGTCAATACCTGATACTCCTGGAGAATTTATAAAAGAAAGTATGATGCACACAGCCAAAATCGGCCGAAAAAGATGAGAGTATCAAGGTTTTACATACTCGAAGTTTTCTCGTCATTTTCAATAACTGAGGTACAATATTTTAAAATTATATCAGTTGAGTCCTCCCCTCCCCCTCACATCTAATTGCAATCGGTAAACCGGTCCAGGAAAAGATACCGGGTCAAATTTGTTCATCTAAAAATTCCAAAATTTGAGGCAAATGTTCATATTGGAATTTAAAAATGTTTCTGATACCCTTTGCCAGTGGAATAGCGAAATTGTTCGTTTGAAAATCGGTTAAAAACATTATTCGAAAACTTTTGTACTTGCATTTGTTCGGAATGGAAGGCTGAAGGCAGAGCAGACGCCGGGCAACTGAGAAAAACCTTCCCGACGCTCCTCGGCAAATGAACTCATTGACTGCTTTTAATAAACGTGACTCGAGAACTAGAAAGCTGAATATACTGACGAGCTGAGGCGAGTCTTTTCACCCCTTCCACGTCAGGAAGGTCGCCTCTTATGTTTGGTCTAACCTGTTCGTATTTTATTTTTGAAAAGTGTCAGTCGAAGTTTTAATAGGTCTAAAAATGAGGAGTCGACATCGTACGCAGAGGTAGAGTTATTTATAAGGGGTGGGCGTAGCTAGGGGAAGGATGAATGGGTGGACTGAGGTTTCGATGTTCGAGCAGATACTAACTGATGGTCTCTCGTCAGACAGAAAATAGACGGATTCAAGGAAACACACACGGGTAAATAAAACTTGTCTTTTCTGTGAAGGATCATCTGTTGTTCTGTCCGTTGCAATGATCTTCTTCGGCACCACAATCAAACTAAAATGTCTTACATATTCAAAATTAAATTGAAAAAAAAAGTGTTTTAACAAGAATTGCATGATCTTTATCTAATTCGTTGGTTTAAAAATTATTAATAGACTGATAAATTTCCCTATAATGACTTTCGCGATCTTGTTTATACTTCCAAACTTCTCCCCGATTGTGTTGACTATTTTTAGCTTTTTCACATCCCGTGGCTCCTGCTGATAGGGTCTTATTGAGATAAATAATCAATCATTTTGAGACAAGCCTAAAACCACCCTCTGAATTTGAGAAAATACGGGGAAATTAGATCTACATCCATTTAAACATATTGTTTAGTAATGCATGCATTCCAAGAACGTCCTATAGGATAAGGAGGAGTCTCTTCGATATCAACGGTTAACTATAACACATTTTCATTTACCTTTCCGCACAAAACAATGTAGTTTTGTTAATATATTATAAAATTATAATACATTATAAAATCTATGATATACACCTAGTATGCGATACCCAACATGGAAATTCGAATCTCTCCCCCGCCCACCCTTACAGCCTGGCACCACTACGCTAATACGACAAAACATTGGTCTTTCATCCGTTGGTTTTCCACAGTTCGTAGATCATAATAAGAAACATATTATGTTCCTGTTCGTTGATAAGAAACATATTAAGAAACATAATAAGAAACATGTTATGTTTCTGTATTCTAGAACATATTCTGTATCTAGAACATATTCTGTATCCAAAACATAATATGTTCTATTATTATGTGTTTCTTATTATGTTACATATTATGTGTTTCTGTATTCTAGAACATATTCTGTATCTAGAACATATGTGTTTCTGTATTCTAGAACATATTTTGTAGTCTAGAATATATTCTAGATAATAAGAAACATATTATGTTTCTGTATTCTAGGTGAAACACAAAAAACCCACATTTACCCCGGGACCATGATGACACCATTGATTTGGTCCACAGTGGCACAAAGAATATTTCATTAAAATCTAGAGGAAAAGTCGATATATTTCCTGAATTTCAAAGGTCCATAAGTACAAAAAAAAAGAAAGCCTTAAATAGAAAAATCGTGTATTTTGTGAATATTCCCCCCACCCGCCCGTTCCCAAGCAAATTTTGATTTTCTGGTAAAGGAGGTGCAACTGGAAAGTAATCTATTTCGAACAAAAAAAATAAACGTTTCAAATCGGTTGAGAATTAAGGACTAGGCAGGTGTTGTCTGAAATCACTCATTTCCTGTAATTAACCCACCATTCCTCACTCTTAAATATTAATTTCGGGATTCCGGAGAGGTAGTGCACAACTAGATAAATTTCCGCGTCGAACAAAAAAAGAACCAGGAAAATCGGTTGGAAACTAAGGCCTGGACAGCGTGCACAAGATCACATACACACATACATACATGCGCGCACAGACTTAGATTCAGAATGGTTTAAAACGCATTTGAGCGTTGTTATTGCTTCCGAGTCAACCAAGGTAGCGGAACTTTGTTTTCACTTTTCAAGGTTGAAAAACAATGTTCCAAAATCAAAATTTCCACTCGCGTTTAACGATTTAGACCTTCCTGAACAATTTTGGTTCCGTGCCTATGTGTCTGTCTGCCATGAAATCCTTGCCACAGCCATAACTTCTACAATTCTCATCCGATTTCGATGAAATTTTTAGGGATTGTGCGGGTTGGCGTGTAGATGGTCCCATATGAAAATCTTTAGCCCGGACTGATAGTAGCCGCTGCGCATGCGCAAACGTGAAATCCTTGCCACAGCCATAACTTTAACTATTCTCACCCGATTTCAATGACATTTTCAGAGATTATACGGGTTGGCTTGTAGATGGTCGCCTATGAAAATCATCACCCCCGGACTGATAGTAGCCGCTGCGCATGCGCAAACGTGAAATCTTTGTATCTGAATGGATGGGGTGTAGATGATCCCCTGAGAGGGTTGTGCAAGTTACTTACAGATTGATGTTTTGAGATTAACTAATATGCATCGAATCATCTATACAGTCGGGTTATGGATACGAGGAAGCTATGTGCCACACCCACCTGGCAGACTTTTTTCGTTGAGGGTTGCCCTCCTTCACCCCATATCGTCCAAGTCTTACTGTGGGACGTCCTAAAAATATAAATAAACTCATGGGTAACGCACGTTATGTGCATTGCTCATCCACATCTCAATTCTCTTCATTGACGGTTCACAGCATGACGAATGGGATAGATAGGTACTTCCCACTATCAGGTCACTATGATTCAAAAAGTATGTACCTACTATGGCAGTTCGAATACGAAATGTGAATTGTGTTTAATCATACCACCAATAATGAATGGATAGAGACAAGAAAAACTGTTTTTCATGTCAATTCGAAAATCTGGATCACGCGAGTTGTCCATCAAAGCAGGTAAGGCTTCTCGATTATTTACGAATAGTTTAACTCATGGACACAATTTTTCATCGATCAATCATTGTCAGGTTTTCAATAGAATACCCTGACCATGAACGAAGGGAGGCTCTCTAGCGATTTATATCATAGAACAGGAGCAAAGAAACGAAACAATTGCATCAAATTCAAAATTTCCACTCGTGATTTACATATTGAGACTCTTGTTTTCTGGACAAGTATAGTTTCGAGCAACATTTTGTTTAGAAATCCTAGATAACGAAGCTATACGTTACTGTCAGATTTTGACGATTTTTTCGGTGATTGTGCAGGTTGGTTTGATACCCATCAGGAATCATTAGCGAATTTTCAAGGAAAATGAAGCTATTGCAATGGCCTCAAAATGTTTAGAATCGACTTCTTCGAAAAAATTTTACACTGAAATCCGTTTTGGAACATTCTGAAACGATCCCTGAAGTTTTTCCAAAAATCATATGTGTATATACATATATTTGTGTGTGTCATTCCGGACAACTTGAGTAACTTTTTTTTTTAGTTTTTGCCAAAATGTTCGTAACAACAAACTATAGGTCAAGTTCGTTAACCAGCAATTTTGGACAATCCAAAGTGGTCCAAAATTCAAAAAATGGGGTTTTCCCGTTTTTTTGTGATTATTACTTTCAAAATCATGGTGATATATGGTATATTCGGATTGAGCACAAAATTTCTGATATTGATGCTTTTTTCAAAAATGAAAATTGTCCAAAATTAAGAAAAGTATGTATCTATTTATACATATAATGAATACGTGCGTATATTTGTTGTACCCAGAAATGCAGTAGCCGTGTGGGTACTCTGAGTTCGTAGAGACGAGTAGAACATGAATATGGACTCCTACGATCTTCAAATCATACCCAGTGCATACAGTATGTTGGTATGGTAGGTGTACTGAAAATCGAAAAAAAAACAACAATAGCCGTGTGGGTACTCTATGAGTTTGTGGAGATGAGTAGAATGTGAATATGGACTCCTAACATCTTCAAAGCATACCCGGTGCATACAGTATGTTGGTATGGTAGGTATACTGAAAATCGAAAAAACCAACAATAGCCGTGTGGGTAGGTACTCTATGAGTTTGTGGAGATGAGTAGAATGTGAATATGGACTCCTAACATCTTCAAAGCATACCCGGTGCATACAGTATGTTGGTATGGTATGCCTACTGAAGATCGAAAAAACCAACAATAGCCGTGTGGGTACTCTATGAGTTTGTGGAGATGAGTAGAATGTGAATATGGACTCCTAACATCTTCAAAGCATACCCGGTGCATACAGTATGTTGGTATGCTGTACTGAAAAACAAAAAAACCAAGAATCGTTAAAAAAAACTTTCTAAAAGAAATTACAACACCATTGTTCCTTTTCTTAACCATACCTTCAACTGAAAGATTTCTTTGAAAATTCGCTAATATACCTAATTTATGCTGCGTGAATGGATTTTTTAGAGACCAACCTGCAACAATGAACCCTCATTGTTAAAAAGTGAAACACTTCGATGATTTTCTTTAATTGACTGTTCATTCAATCTATGTTATAGCGGAAAATCACCAGCTGAATGAAGCACTTTCCCGAATCATACAGCTGTGACAGCACGTGAAGTCCACTGCACTTTGATCCTACCCTAGTAGGTTCCGAATGCATCCAGCTCGTTTCTTACTGAAGACTTTGTAGACTAATGGTGTTCGTATACTGTCCAGAATAATGTTCAGTCGTTATGTGACTTTTCATCCAGACGTATTCACGCACGTATGTGTGCCAACATGTAGGGCTGTACTCCTCACAGTAAAAGCGTTCTTAATACCGGGGTAAATCTATCGCACGGAAGCCCTACGGCTCAGACGGCTTTTCATTATGTAACCCTTTACCGATTTTGTATTCTTTGTTGAAAGTCTGGAGTCAACGTTACTCATAGTGCGTCAGGAGCTAGACAAAGTCAAAGTACCAACCGCAGCTCAAAATGAAGTAGGTACCCAAAAAAACTTAGATTGTTGTTCAAACTTTCGAACATCATGATGGTTTTCTGAGTCTACAGACAGCAACATGACTGTGAAGTCGTTCGTGATTATGTTAACGATCTTTCACATTTTAGCAAGTACCGTGGCTCTTACTGATCGAATCCTGACGAAAAGACTGTTCATTCTTCCTCGGCCCAGCCCCAAACTACCCTCTAAATTTGAGCGAAATGGAGTTCTTGCAATGGACACGCTCTTGTTTGTCCGATGTTGATGAAACTCATAAGGAACCAACTCGAAGCATCAACCCTGAGAATTTCATCAAATCAGACCACGAGTTTGCGTATGTAAGCCCTAAATTGCCCATTGTTACCTTCTCCCTTATCATCCTTTACACAGAATCGAGTGTTTTCTTGAAAATTGGCAGGGAGGTTGTTTCTTTATAATAAGTGGTTACCATGGTAAAATGTCGATCACTATGTACCTACATTAAATTATGATGTAATAATAATAATTTATATAATATATTTTATAAATACCTACGTATTTATATCCACATAACACGTACAAATGAAGATTGTTTCACGTGTCTGATATAAATAGCTCAGAAATGATCGAAAGATGAACTCAAGGGTGCATCCAATAATGTATTATCCAATCCAAGCGCCGGGTTCACGTGTTCCAAACCCTCAGCGAAGCAGAAATGAAATACACCTACAAAAGTTTGCTTCCTGGTTTAACAAATGTCTGCCAAAACTATTAGTTTGGACCTACGGGTACGGTGTCTTGGAGGAATCGAAATCTTGAAACGTACCCAAGATAGGTCTCAACTTTCTGAATACAGCCGGCATGCGTGGGCATCCAACACTCGTTGCTCAGATTTCATTGTGCTTCGATCAAATTTCACCGTTGTACGCCAAAATGAAATTTTGATTCACAAATGCAAAGCCAAGGCAATCTTCCAATAAGTAGGTATCTTGTATTTACAGATAATGTGCGGAACTATTCAAAAAAATCGTGCAGTTTGGTATGCATAGGTATTCATTAGGGTGGCACTTATTTTTTCACTTTAAAATTAAAATTTCGTATTTAATTATTTTTTTTTAATTCAGTGATTGCTAAAGCTTTGAATGCTTTTGGAAGCAAAAACACTAATAGTGGATCTGTATTCATTTTTTCTTATGTACAGAAATCGTAAGTTGTAATCAATGAGGCTGCGAAGGTAGCACGAAAAACACCGTTACGTGAGGTGGGCAGTATTGCTTCCTCAACACATAAATAGTCGATAAGAAGTTGAAGTTTAACTGTGTGGGAAACTATCACCATAATCATAAATATCAATAGGATGTCTGAAGTACCATGGACGTCCTGATGAGCTCCACAAATATGTTGATGCTCAAGTTGAAAACTGAAAACAGATATCTCCCAGACTATGTTGAATTTTTCGGTTATTTTGAGGATGAACCAAAAATTTATGTATGCAGTAGGGACCCCTACAACCAAATACTTTCCTCCAATAATTGAAGTAAATTTCGTTGACCCAAAAATGATTGATTCCATCAGTTTTTCAGAGAAGAGTTAGTAACAAATTCCGTCAAAATGAATCACTATTTTCAACATCTTGTTGATATTTCTTTGAATTGACAAACACCTACACGATAATGTTGATGATTATTCGCTCTTACCGATAGATCTAAATTTTAACAAAAATGGAGCTGTTTATGCGTTAAAACTGTTTTTCGATTAAAATCTCAATTGCACGTACAAAGTCTACAGTTGGTCCAATGACGATGAAATTTGTTGGGGACAATCTAGGGGAACCACTGAGAATTTCGTAGTCCCTCTCTGGGTAAACTCTCAGGGCCAACACTTGGACGAACAAAGCCTCCTTACCTTCACGAAGGAAACAAGATTATTTTGCCCAGTTTTAGTGCCACCCTAATGTATGTCAGCTGTAAGAAGATATACAGGAATAGGTAAATCGGGGTTGTGGGTGATATCTAAAGAAAATAGAGGAAGTAAGAAAAAACGATAAAAAGGTAAGAACAAAAAACGGTTAACTATATTACAGAAAATAATATAATTCAACATAAGTAGAATAGGTAATAAGGGAAAAATAGACAACTAAAAAATTAGGTTAACGATTAAAACAGATTGTAACTGAACATAATGTCACTGCAGCAAGCAAGATCTCCTTTTTTTAAACAGGAAAACAACTTTCAACTCAATCCTGGAAAAAACGAAAAATAGCGGTTAATAGAAGCAATAAAAGCAAGTATTTTAATGCGACAAAATTATATAAAAAGAATAGAGGCATTGGAATGAGCAATACAGAGGGCGTGGATCAGGTTGAGGGGAGGTTCTGTTGGGAAGGAAAGTTTTTGGGGAAAAAGAAATGGGAATATGCAGGAATGCAGCATTCGCTTCGTACGACAAAAAATACTATCGGGGGAGTAAGCTCAAACGTACTGTATATTGGGATAGCCGGGCGGGGTTTTCTAGCTAAATATTACATTCAATACTGATATGAGCACTGATAGTGGCATAACCGGCTGAAGGATGTTCGTAGTATGATCTTACTTTTCGAGGGGCGTTTGCGACGAGGAGACGGCCTTTTTCGTGATTCGTGGTGGTGGGTGGGGAAAGACTCGAAACGAGAAATGTGGGCTTTTCGTACCGGGGGGAAAATTTGCTTCGTTTTTAGTCAAAGGAAGAGAGTAGAGAGAGGCCTGAAGACGAACGAATCACATGGAGTTCGGGGTCGAAACGCGGCGGAAAAAACGGAAGGAAGGAAACGGCCCCCGATGGAAGTCCCAGGAAAAAAACCGGATGAAATTCTCGCCGAACGACTGGGGGAACGATGAGGCTAGCTGGTGGCCATACTAGATACTACTTTCCCGTTTGGAGGGGAAGGGCTGGTCTCGATTGACGAGGAGACCCCTTGCGATTCAGAAACATCGATATTTCTCTGCGATATCAACGCAGCTAACATGTCGATATTAAAATCCTACATCACAGCGATATCGATACTTTTTATTCGATTTTCTATACCCAATTTGCATGACAAACATCATTACCTTGTTGAACACAGAAAATGAGATGTCACATCAAACCAGTTAAAACTATTCGTAGTTTACCAGTATAATTTATCCCGACCGAGTATTGAAGCTGCAATGGTCTGGCGAGCTGAGCTCATCTGTTTCCACATAACTCTATCCCCGTTTTACAACGGCCAGAAGAGTTGCGAGGTTTTGTATCTGGGGATAGGTACCCTTTTCTCTTCCACCTTCTTGCTCGGCAACCAACATAACAGGGCGATCCCCAGATCTGGAGTGGCAGCATCCAAAGAACCTTCGTAGAAGCCAAGTCCACTTTTGTCTGAGCACCCCGGTCTATTAGGATGTTGGAATATGCCTAGATATGTACTTACTTTCTCTTCTTGGGTAAACCATGCTTAGTACTCTTGTTAGAGATGGCTGGAATTATTCACATAGCCTTAGAGGACTCTGAAGCACCTTGTTGGCGACCATCTTACGAGGAGCAATAACATGATAAAATTGAACAGGTGGTTTTCGATCCAGGGTCTCCTTGCAAGATTTGAATGCCACTTCAATTAGCCACCTACCTACCTCCACTCAGAAATTTGAAGTTGATTCAGAAGCGATTCGAGCGGCATTAATGCTCCATTCGCGAGGTACAACTGGCTGGAGAACTTCAACTAATTCGCTCTATATTCCCAGAGGAGGGCTGTGTTGAGGAACACATCTATAGTTTAATTTACCCCAACATATCTAATTAGATATTTTAATATGTATGTTAATATGTTATTCATAGAAAAATAACACTCTAACATTAATAGAACATTCTAACATCATATTATAATAAATAGGTATATTTTATATGTTATTCATAGAATAACAAAAATTAATCATGATTATGATTAAGGAGATAGTTTATTCTGCTCCAACATATTCCCTTAGATATTTTAATATCTACCTTAATTTATAGACTAACAAAAAATAATCATATGATTAAGCTATTAGTTGATTCCCCAGGGTAAATGGAGTTGAATGTGCCATTTTGCGACAAGCGATTGATGAAGTGAAACTCAGGGGGGTCGGTGTAGCTGTGGTTGCTGAGGCGAGCGTTGTTGGACGGTGGAATTTGTACCGACTTTTGCGGGGGTCGTGGGTTCAAGTCTCATCGCCGGCAGCTGAGTTTTTATGCGTCCGGCGCTCTCATCGTCCCCCTCGTCACAACTCAGGGCTGTGAGGTAATTGGAAGCCATGAGCGAAATCATCAGAACAAATTCTGATCTTCCCTCAGGAAGACAGCTAGCTATGATAGCTAGATGATGCCTGCGACGCTAGGAATGGCAGTCGGACGAAAATTCAACCTGAAAAGGTTGTTTACTTTACTTTACTACTTTACTACTAGTGAAACTTAAAATCTCACTGGTGCCTTACACGGGCCTCTCGATCCAAGTATTGTCACATCCCTAATGTCGACAAAGATCTGCATTGATCGCACGCAATATGGAATTCCCCGAATACATTCATCACAGCTTGTCCAATCTTCACCTCGGTATGTGTCTATAAGGAAGCTACCAAAATACCCACTGTAATGTCATACATCTATGTTCAGTAGTTCTCCAATAAAGTGACGTGTAGGAAAACCCAGAGTGGCATGAGTCATCACCAACACAGAAGAGGCGAGGAAGGGAAAGAACACGCCATCTGACGTCACCTCTTTTCCACTCTCCCCTCACCATAATAGCTAGAGTATATAAGCCGCACTCAGGGGTCTTCCTACATGCATTCGTACCTCGTCTACCCGACTTATCATTTCTTGTCTTACCTACAGCCCAGTTCCTCCGAGGAAATGGTTTGCCCCATAAAGGCGCTGAACCTCTAGCTCCCCTTAGGGACCTTGTCAGAACAGTAGGCCTCACTAGGTAAATGTTCTGCCTCCCGCCGGTAGGTCTGTCATCAGACGCCGAGGTTGACGGATAGATTCTGCAAGCACTTACGAGGCTGCGATTCTGTACAGTAGGCCGCGAGGCGCCGCAGATGGAGTGCTAAAGCCCTAGGCTTTAGGGATCAATCTCTCCGTTGAGTAGGATTCAGGCTAGGAACAAATCAGCGCATTGAGAGGACCATCGCCCTCACTCGACTACACGCAGAACACAACACCCATATTTTTCCTTATAGAACAACCATGATAAAACAGAATATTATTTTTTAATACAACTAAATATAACTTTCTGCTCAGAATAATAAAACAGCTACGTTTTTAAATCATTAGGTACATAGAATGGTCTTAATTTTCTTCTGTTCTTGGATCTACCATCCGTGATAGATTTTAGGACTCTCTCGAGGTCCGAATCGATGCACCTATTTTCAAACTGTAGGTATTTATCAAAAATAGATACTCATAACTCTCTTAATTTACAGCAAGTACCTACTAAAAATTTCAGAATCTTATTAAGAGTTTCAAAAACTTAAAACTCTGAGTTTGAAGTTTTAATAATTTCAAGATCTTATAAACCTCGTTTTGCGAGCTTAGGTACTATACTGATTTTTTTGTTTTGAAAATGATCAATGGAACATACCTATTTTATACCATTATTTTTATAAGAGGGAGAAACTACAACTCACAAGAAATTACATCTTGGTAGCTTCATGTACGTTTTATTACCACTCTAATGGTATTGATTAATTTCCTGTAGTGCGGCTAGTGTATTGATTGATACGGAACATGGAGTCCGAATGCAATAGAGGGTTTCCTCTTTATTTGCAAACAAGGAAATCAATTATTCTACCAGACACTTACTAGTGAAGTTAGGCATCGCTTACCCATTAAACAATGCAAGTTTATGACATTTTTTTTTAATCATCATTTGAAAAACAAAGAGAGTGCAAAAATACAAACTTTTGAAATGACCTAGGTACCAGTGTTTATAAAATCTTCTCCTGGAGGAGATGCGGTTTTTTTTTTTTTTTTTTTAATTCGTATAAATTGATTTAGGAATTTTTGCAGGACTACTAATTGGCGTCACCACCCGCGCCTTGTTGGGCATTCTAGCCAAGTTTGCACTTCATCCTCCAACTTTTGGTTTGTTATTTTCAATAATGAACCTTTGGAATCGACCGAGAAACAATTGTTTTAACACCCCCTCAAGATTTGATGGTTTACGTTTCAAGGTACGTAGAATCCAAAAATCGAATAAAAATTTGGCCGTCCGTCCGCCGTAGGTACGCCGTACGCGGCACTTTTGCCACTTAGCATTGACCGATTTTGATGAAATTTGGTATGTAGGCTCCTTCTGGGTCTAGTTGTGCCCCGAAGATTTTGGTTGATGTAGATCACTTCTAAGGGTTCCAAAATCAATTAAGAAATTTTGAAAACGCCCTAACTCAAAAAATTTAGCTGTAAAGGTATTGTTTTTCCTTCAATTTGAGATTCTATAGAATTTTTAGAATTTTTTCAGACCACCCGGAGCTCTGTAGGACAAACCGTTCGCTCACTACGAGAATTTAAAGTTTGGACGTACGATAAATCAGAAACACGAGTGTGAATCGCAAAACAGGCCTAATCTCCGTTCAAATTAAAGCTGACCGGAATGCGATCGATGTTTTTCTTCATGTTAGATGGTTGGTGGCTTTGCAGACGAGTGATCTATATAGAAAAATGAAAAATAATAAACCATTGTGTAATAATTTGCTGCGTTTTATTATTATGCTCTATTATAATTGATAATATCTTCTAACTCTGGACTGGCGTCGAGCAGCAGGGGCATCTTCCCCACTATTTATAGTTTTAGTTTATTAAGATGTTTTACTGAAACTACAATACCATCTAATTCGGAATAATTATTTGTGAATAATGTTCGATAGTTCCGAATATCGTTATTCCCACGTGCAATGAAAATCATCGATATTTTGCTCGATAATTCTATCGAAAGAAACATCGATAGGAGGACTTATCGCAACGCCCCTATTGACGGGGCCGGGGAACAGCGGGGTGTCCCGGGCACGCCTTCCCGTCCAAACATCGTTCTCTCCTAATTCTGCGCTCTCCTCTTAGAAACGGACAAATTGGGTTTCGGAAGCGGAAATCGCCTTTATTAGGACCTCAAAACAATTTTAAACTCCTGTGGAAAATCGGTCGAATTTTACACTAATACTTTCTTGCAATGATTGGTCCTTTGAGTTCAACTTGAAACGGTGGTGGAATTTATAAGGCAGGAGACTACAGCAAACTCCTAAATAAATCAATAAAGCACAGGTTGCTCGTTCGCGCCACAATTGGCCTCATTTCATACTGTTCTGGGAGTATAATTAATACAGATACATAATATTTATCTACGTTCCTTTTCATGCAGGTAGATAGGTGACGCGAAGTGGCTACATTTTGCCCAATTTAAGAAGATAGTTTGAGATTTTCTAGATGAGTAAAAAACCTCAACAATGATTAGGATCGACTTCTCATCAACATGATCGAGATTTTGGACAATCAGGAAATGAGAAACTGCAGTTTCAAGGAGTACACGATCAGTCTGAAGCCAATGTAACTCATGAGTGGCTTTTAGGAATTCGCATTTTTCTGGACTTTGCTCATGAATGGGGCAAGTAGGAACTTGGGGCTAGCCAATCATAGCATTTGATAAAAATCAGACTTATCGTAAAAATATCAAGTTTTTTGTCTTGCAAAAACGCTGCAAATTATTACACAAAGGTTTATTATTTTTCTGTATAGATCACTCGCCTGCAAAGAACACGGATTTGCCATTGTCACTACCTACCAACCATATTTTCGCTTCACAACCAAGTTTATGTTAATTTTGAAGAAATAACCGCTTCACAATAATTCGAAAAAATAGGGAATTGCGGGTGCCTTCATTAGTAAATTTGATCACTTGTGTCTAAGGTCACAAAACTGTGAACAACTCGAAGAAACGAACGGCGATCTCATTTTTAGTCAGATACAATTTGAACGGAGATTAGACCTGTTTGCGATTCACGCTCGTGTTTCTGATTTATCGTAAGACCAACCCTTAAGTTCTCATAGGGAGCAAACCGTTGGTCCTACAGAGCTCTGGGTGGTCTCATTCGATTATAAAAATTCAATACAATTTCAAATTTATGAAAAAACAATACCTTTATATCGAAAAAATTTCTGCTAAGGCGTAATGAAAATTTCATCCTTTATTTTTCAAATGACTGACACTAACTAAATGCTTCGGGGCACAACTAGACCCGAAATGGAGCCCATATACAAAATTTCATCAAAATCGGTCCATGGTAACTAAAAGAAGTGTACGGCGGACGAACGGCCAAATTTTTATTCGATTTTCGGATTCTAAGAACCTGCAGGAACCGAAAATCGAATAAAAATTTGCCCCCCCCCCCCCCCCCCCGTTTCCATGGAAACGTAAACCAACAAATTTTGTGAGGGGGGGGGGGGTAAAAAAATGTCTCTGTCGATATCAAAGATTCATTATTGAAATAATAAACCAAAATGCCTAACTTTACAACTGAAATGACCCAAAAATAGGTTAGGTACTACACATTTTGAACTGGATCACAAACACCAACAACACAGCTTAAAGGTATAAATTTGAAAATGAAATATTCTACATAAATTGCGCAACCTCAAATTTTGAAACTACCATTTCGTGCAGGCAGTCAATTAAGGGATTTCGGCAAAAAATCGAAGAAAAAACTAGGTGAAGCATTGTCGTAGGAAATAAACTTGGGTTGTCCAACTTAATTCAGGACAATTTGAAAAACAATCCGAGGGCCATGATTTTCATTGGGGATCAAACTGCAGGAATCCCTGAGAATGTCATCAAATTTGGGTGAAAAATGTTAAAGTTATGGCTGTTAGAAGGTTTTTAAGTTTGCTCATGCGCAGAGGCTGCTGAAAATATTACTGATAGATTTTCATTGGGAACCATCAACACGCCAACTACACAATCCCTGAAAATTTCATCGAAATCGGACCACAACTTCGTATCTTCGTAACTTCGGACAGACACAAAACCAATAATAATGCTTCTGAGTCTCTCTAGGTAGCAGAAGCAAAATACCTAGCTAGACTCAGAAGCAAAATATTGACATAGCACCATCCTTCTCCAAGAGAAGAAAGGAAAAAAAAGCCTCATCTTGACTTTTTAGGGCTCATATTTCGACTAGTGACGGGCGTTTCAGTTACAAAAAACGTTAACGAACTTGGTTGACGAAAAAAACACAGATAAAAACCCCGATTGAAAAAGATACGGTTTTTTCTGGTCCAAAAACTGGTAAATTGAAGTTAATTCTTGAATTAAATCCGAAAAAAGTTGTCGTACCTACCTGCAATCGGCGATGGTTACTTACCTATTCCTTTTCGGGAAAAACGGACGAGTTCATTTCAGCGACGGCGATGGTGATAGAATCGTAGAATAAAAATGGTAGCACCAATCACTTACAGTAGGTAAGTGAGAAAATTTGAAGAAAGAATCAGAGTAACAAGTAGGAAACAATAAAAACGAGGCACTTATAGAAACTAAAAAAAAAAAAAACGGGAAAAATCACGTACCTACCTAATGTTAGAAACACAGAGTAGCAATGGATTATCGATGTAGGTACTAAAAAAGAAACCGAACCATGAATGGTTTACACCGTACCTAACCGAATTGAGGGGATCTCAGTCGGTCGCCGTTCGTTCCTCATTCCAGGTTAGTATTCCCCTAAATTATCGGCGCTCAAACTTTCAAAGTTGTGCCTAAATTTGAAATTTTCAAGGATTTGAAATTTACTAGAGCATTTTACCAGTGGAATTGAAAAACTAAAATATTGCCGCTGGAGTCATCAAAACCGAATAATAATATTGTCGGTGAAAAATGGGAAAACCTTTTATTCAGTTAAGTTTTTCCCATTTTTCGCCGGTAGTTTATTTACTGTTCAATTATGATTATTCTAACGGCAATATTTTTGTGCATTTATTTTAATGCTCTAATGAATTTCGAAAAATGAAAATCCTTGAAAATGAAACTAAATCTTTTATTGCCTATTTCCATTTCGACGATGTTACGGCAACATGTCGTATGACCATATATGGGCATATTGAGTTTTTCATACCACTGGATTCGTATTTTCGTGGGGAATCGATCGGTATTATTAAAAATTCGGTTGGTAGCCTTGAAACCGCCGAAAATAGCGATAGAGCAACACTGCGTATGAAGAACATAGGTTACGTTGTAAACAGTTTTTTGTGTCTCCTGGAAAGTTGCCTCAAACTTGATAGGACATGTTGCCGTAACATCGTCGATTTGTTCCATTGGTCAGTATGGAAAAGGACACTTCCGTCTCGCGACTGCCTTTCCGGGAGTCTCGCCATGAGAACCCGAGGAGAACCCAAGGAAGACGAAATTGACCGACCTATGCTCCAGCAGAGTCAGTCTTGTGACAATAGTAAAATGACTAGCTTTGTGGAGAAATTAGCTAGCTGATCGATTCATTTTCAACTAGTTTTTCCAATTAGAAAAACATTATTTTCGTGACTCTCAAGAACCCGTTTTTTCAAACAGTAAACGTTTTTTTCTGCCCATCTCTAATTTCGGACTCAGTAGTTTCCGTAGCATACCTATGTAAGCTTTCGCGTACTTGTGGGGGTGTTTGAATAACCAACCACATAGTAGACGGTTTTTGTGTCGATGAGTATGTCGGTCTCGTTTGGTGGTTATTTCCAAGTCGAGCTGAAGTTTAACTCCACTAGCTGAACACGAGATCGTCAATCTCACGAGTTTCCGACTGATTTCAACCTCACTGTCCCTCATGGCAATAAACACAAAATCTCTCCCAGAGATGTGTTTATGTGAGACGGACGGAAAGGTAAAATGTGGTGAGCTCAGGGGGGGGGGGGGGGGGGGGTTTGTACAAGAAAATATCAAAACAGAATTTAAAGTTAAAAGGGTAGCGTGTTTGTGTTTACCTGGAAGTGACTCTGAAGCGGCAAATCAGCAGTCTCGTGGCGATGAAGCTGAAATATGTGCCTGATGGGCGTTTAGAAGAAAGAAGATCGAAGAAGCGTGTTTGTGCCGGAAGGGCCTATCTTCGTTCCTGAAGGGAATCTGAATGAAACTAGTGGCGGAGTGTGTTAAAACACCAGCTCCGTGTACGTACTGAGAAACCAGGCAGAGATCAAATGAACAACTACAACTGGTTACAACTAATAGGAGTTTTATTAAAGAGAAATTGAATAGATTCGTCACAAAGCGTGGCGTTTTCCTAGAGGGAGTATCAGCAAAAATATGGCACAATATGGCAAAATATATATCTTTATCCAGAGTAATCAATACAACCCAATAATCAATCGTTTAGGCAATGTCCAAGTTCCATGTCTGGTTGTGGCGAAATATCAATCAATGTTTTTCATCAACAAAGTTTCGTGGCGAACGTGTTCTATTCTGTATTGCTCTACTTCTACACTTATGTTCACTATCTCATTGGCCAATGGAAAATGTATACTGTCAGTGCACTCACGATTACCTACGGGCTGGCTCGGAGTCTTATGACGTGGTGGTTGTGGCGAAGATATTTGGGGAAAATAGGGGACAGTTTGGCTCATGGGCTGCTGAGCTCTCGATGACTAAAGGGCCCCATTCACGTGTATGCCTGGAGTCGCCGCCGCGTCCCTCCAGGTACTCTCCGAAGCCACCGCAGTAGTCCATTCACCTGGCTACCAATACCTCCTGACTCTGCTGATTGGTGGGCCTGCTTCCAACCACCGCTTGCTCAGATGACTAGAAGTGAGGAAAACGGTAGGGCTACATGCTGTACTGGTGGGAGTGCGACCGGGCGTCGGCCTCACTTCAACCATTCACAGGGCCGCTGAGGATTAACTGGCCGCAATTTTCGAGCATGTTCGATTACCTGCCGAGCGGCGGACGACCGCCAGACCTCAAGATTTTGTTAACCATTCACGGGTAGTTTTCCCCTTTGAGGGCCGCCGCGGCGACTCCAGGCATACACGTGAATGGGGCCCTTTACACTGGAGGGTTTTGAACTGGGACTGAAGAGTGGGGGCTCAGCAGCCTGGTTTTGTTGAGGAGGTTCCCCCTCCACTCCGTCAGAAGATGGGCGGCGGCTCCAGGGTAGTGGAAGCAAGTGGCTCGCAATCTCCGACAGAGGGACGCTCAATGTGGAGGCGGCGTCTTGCAGAGCGAGGGGGGGGGGTGACGTCATCTTCTGTGCTGACCACGGACCGCGAAACTGGGCAATCATGGTCGCGAGTGACTATGCCAGTTCCGGGTCAGAAGAAAATTGATAAATCAATTTAGCTCTATCACTGGAAAGAGACCACCAGTGAGCGGGAGCTCTCACCAATCTCTACGTTTTCTCTGTGAGTGCTCATTTTCTTCTCCCATAAAAAATTTCTAAATTTATTAAATATTAAATTCGCCGTAAAAAATCAAAATCCAGCTAGACACGCTGGAACTACTTAATAGTTTTCGTGGAAACTACTAGTTCCAGCGTTTCTGGCTGGAACAAAATACTTTTGAACACCTAGTTAACTCAAAACCACATCAATCAAAAAACCATAAATTTTGAAAAATGTTGAAAAAATTTGGGAACCTACATTTTTTGTAGGGTTAATGGAAAATTGGAGTTAAGAGTGTAGGTCATAAAGGAAAGTTGCAGATAGCCTATTATGGACAACCTATTGAACTCTGTTGTCAGTTGGAAAAATGGCTCATAATACGAAGTTGTTGGCATGATCTGAATGGGGAGTTGGAGGCTAGAGCGTGACCGTAATATTCGAATCTCCCGCCTCTGATCAGGTTAGCCAACACAGTCCGGACTAATCGCTCATTTGGACGAAACGACCTGGCGTATCGATCAGCCGGAGAGACGGCTCTTCTGGAAACGACAATCCGCGCATGCGCCCGTAGTATCTTCGGATAGTAAAATGCTGTGTCCAATTAGTACGAGCAAGTCAAGTGCAATCGCTTCGTGGGGTTTCCTTGTTATGTGACTTGTTTGGTAAACATGATGTGAAGTTTTTCCCAATTTGCCCCACCAAACGGCGAAATTCCCTCTGTTTCCCTTCGGGCCTTGTGTTTCATCCGTTCGTCCATTTTCCGGGTTTCCTCCGAGTGTTTCGATCATCGGAAAGGATTTTTCTTGAGGATTCGAATCGACCGGCCCAGGGATGATCCAGCCTCCGAGGTTGAAACGTCGCGTTCGGACCGAGTTCCCGTCACGACCCCCTCTGTCACCGTCGTAAATAATTTTCTTGTCATCAAATATGGCTGACGGGTTGATATTTTGTACATAAAGGTGGGAGTTTCGTCACTAATTTCCACCCATGAGAGATATGTATTCTATCCCTTTGTCATCCGAGTCGACTAACTATGATTTCGAGCGAGAAGACAACGCAACCAAATGGAAAGGGGTCTTCGTGAATTCTTTGCGGAAGGTAAGCCCCTTCGCAGCTGTTGACCTTGTAATATTCTGATTATTAGTTGATAAAAACCTAGGGCGGAATTCATAGTCCTTACTCAAGTCAAGTAATTACTTTACTTCTGGAAGTTAAGAAATATCTCAAGCAAATGCTTAGTCCGATTCCGTATTCATAGTCCTCACTAAGTCAAGTCAAAACTTTACTTCGACTCAGGTAAAGATTTTTCTTAACTTACTCAAGATAAGAAAAATCTTTACTTAAGTCAGGATTTTTCTCAAGTCACCGCTTCTGAAGTCAAGTTGGCAGCTCTGATAGAAGGAATAGACCAAATATTGAATAATTTTACTTCCATGGTATGTATTTTACACCAAAAACATCCATAATTCAATGTTGGTAGGCAATATTTTGAGTAGGTTGCATCGTCATCATCACTGTTGTTCACGTTTTCTCTCATTTTTATAATTTATTTATTTTAGATCTGTCTTTATTCATGCTGTTCGTGCGGATTTATCCCGCTATCTGCTACATTTGTGCGTCTTTCAATCATCGGATTGAGCGATGGTAAAGAAGATAATGTATTTAATAAGCAGAAGAAAATGGTGCTGCGGGGTCTAGTTTTGAAATATCGGGGTTCTTACTGCGTAAAACAAGAAAAGTGATCGGTGTCAGTATGCAGGAAAAACGGCGTCGGAGAAAATTTTGAACGAGTTTAGTTGATCAGCAGGACCTCGCAATCACGTAAGTTACTGATAATTTTTCAATGTTTTTATCCCAAAGTGATTAAACCCCAACTACAGAACTACTTCAAGCTAGATTCCTAGTTCAGTGTTCTCTTGTTATACATTTCTATATGACGTGTCATATGGTTTCTGATCCTAGGCTTTTGAACACGTCCTCTTACCTGGAGTTTGTCACAATGAGGTGTGCGCATGGGTCGGAAAAACTGTTGATTGTTATTTTCATTCTAAACTAGACTTCATTCTGAGAATTTTGACACCAACCGCGACCTTCTAGGATGAGAATTCTGACACCAACCGCTACCTTCTAGTGTGAGAAGACCTTTCTATGTTTTTCAAAGTTTCGAATGTTTATAACGTCACAGTGGGCTGGGAGGTCCAGCCCAGGCGGGAGGGACGCGTGATGACGTAAACATTCGAAACTTGGAGAAATCTTAGAAAAAGATCTACTTATCCAAAGAGAGAACGGCTAGTGTCAAAATTGTCAGGATAAAGTCTACTTTCGATTAAAAATTAAAAAAACTAACCACTTGGCCTTCATTTTTTTTTGGATTTAACGTCATTGCTGTTACTACTTGACTGTTCCAGGAAGAGAACCCCACCTGGAGCTGGAGACAAAAGTGGAAAGGAATAGGCAGTTTATCGCACAAGATAGAGAACTCCGCCTTTCTAAAATGGAGTACGTGGAACTGAGAGAAGAGCTAGCAGAACTCTTCCAAGTGAAGAAAAGGAAAAAAGTGGAGACGGATTATAATTTTGTTTTCATTTGTATAAAATTGTTAAAAGAATTTTATGTACTTAAACCTTTTTTTAATTTATTTACTTTCAAATTACAGACCAAGTTTTCTCTTTATATCCTTCAATTTCCTCCCTCCCCTAATGTGTCGTATTAATAAATTAGCATTGGTAAGACCATGGATTACAAAAATTGTTTCATTTAATTTTCAATAAGCACTCTTTAGCTATTTTCCTAATAAACTCTTCTTGTTAGGGTTTTACTTCCTCGTGGTTTTTCACGTACCTCAACACCAAAAAGATTTTGAGCGCAAAGATCTGAGATTTCCAATGGTATAATCAAAAAAATCGAATTTAGGGGAAACATTTGTTTGAACTTGGAAAACGTCCATTTAAAATTTTTTTTTTTTCAGCGGGGGGACTTCGGGGTTTACACTGCCGCCGCTCCTCCCAAGCACCGAGTCCACCCAAAAATCATGGAGAAAAAATATTCTAACAACAAAAAGAAAAAATAGGAAATTTTGCCAATATGACAAAAAAGGCACTACGACATGATTTTTCACCCACAAGGACCCTGACAATAGTTTTTTGTTGACACTATAAAGATGGAAAATTTGACGCCCTTTCCTATGGTGCCCTTATTTTTACAAGTTAACTGTAAATTAAGATAGTTATGGCAATTGTACTAGATATAAGTCGAAACACGAAAAAAAATCTTGAAATGAGAAAAAACTCGATTTTTTGGTCCTTAACATGGGACATCATGTATAAGTAGTTATTGTTGACATTTTGGTTAATTTACGTACTTACGTAATTTTTGTATATTCTTACATACCTACTTATTTTGGTTAATTATTTTCCATTCGCGTGTTGAGGTATTCCCGTCTGGAATTATTACAAATTAATGTCCTTGTGGCCAGTGTCAAGTATGCGGTACCTATGAGAAATGTTGGACCCACGATTGCAATCGCTTGTCATCTTCAAGTTCTGCTAATTTTGCGATTTTGCTTCGAATTTGCATTACATTTTTTCAACAAAATATTAGCACCGTTAAATAGCAGAGCTTTGACAACAGAAGTGAGACAGTGAGCTGAAAGTTTTGATGAAATACACGATGATGACACAGAAAAAGATGATAATTTGCAAACAAGGAAATGCTTAAGGTAGCTATCGAGCTACCTTGGTTTTTTCCACTTAAATGGGCCCGAAAGTCAAGGAATTTCTTTACTTACCGTTTATGAATACGGGCTCAAGGAATCGCTCAAGCGCTTGCTTGAGCATTTCCTTATTCGATGATTATGAATAGCCCAAGTGGCCGTCGCCTCCTCAAGCATTGACTTGAGCATTTCCTTTCAACTAAGTGAGGACTATGAATTCCGCCCCTACTGTTTTACGTTGAAATTCGTTTTCTTTTCATATCGAACTCCACAAATTCTGTCAAAACCATCCAACTTTCTTTCTTAGGTTCCCCTGCTAATAATCACATCAATCTACTTCATAAGTCACTCATTTCCACAAAATATCACGATCTCTATAATCGTTTCTTTCACATTTATTGCAATTAACCAGTAACACGATAGAGAATCTTCAACTCTGCATCCATCTCCATTGTATTTCCCGAAGTCTCAATTTCGATAGCATTACGCAGGTCGTGTTTACACAAATTCCCGAACAAATTAGTACTTACACCTTTCAAACGTTTAATATTTACAATTTTCGTAAACTTGCAATTCCTCCATCGAAAACTATTAATAAGCTATACTCGATTCCGCTTCAAGATGATTTGTCTCTGTAGAAAATACATTTCTACGAGAAACCTCTTCATTGTTATGAGTCCGAGTGCTCCACCCACTTCTTCCTAGACTTACTGCGATCTTCTGCGAAATATTGAATGTCTTTCCTATTATTAGGTTGGTAATTTCCGAGTTTTGTGACTCAAATCTTTCAAATTATAGCTCAGAAAGAGGTAAAGAGTCTCATAAAGATGGCAGACGATAGAACACCATGATGTAAAGGTAGACTAATCAATCGTGTTATCAGCTTCTCAATAAATTAATTCATTGGAATGTCAAGAGCGTCCTCCATCTGGAATTTCCGTTATCTAAACACCTCTTATGTGTAAAAATACCTAGTCTGCCAAGTGGGTGGGCGGTACAGCTTCATGTCTCAAAATAACATGGACTTATTTTTGATGAAATAAAATGATTAATCGAAGCATTACGACAAATCGTCCCTGTACCTGGTAAACCATGTAAGTCGAGTTTATCAAATTTTACAGGGGACACTAAAAACTGAATCATTAAGTTTTCATTCCATATACAATAAGTTTTTTCGTTCCATTCCATAAAATTGGTGGTAACAGTAGTATTTCAAAGAGCCTGAGACTAATTTCATCAAAATTTACTTCAGCGAACGAAAAAAATGGACTTACGTGCTTTTACCTAGCCTTTGACACCCGACTTACATGGTTTTCAATTTCATTTTTATGAAAGTATACCCAGCTTGGGTTATTTAATTATTAGGAATATTATTCAATTTTTTTCTCCAGGTTTCAAGGTTACACAAAATACCCAAATCGATGCAAAAGGAAAATATTTATATGCAAATTCATAGGCGTTGACTAATACACAATCCAACTTTAAGGCTCCTAGAGTCAGAACGATAGTCTTCAGTTCAAGATATTACTAGAGTTGAGCAATAAATTATTCAATATACTACCAATTCCTCAATTACCATTTCTTAAATTACAACCATTACTTATAGGAACACGTTACCTATCACAACCGTAACTAGGTAGGTATGCATTTAATGTGAAGTGTTAGGCAACTAGGTACTTTTGTTTCATTAAAACAAGGGATGAGTTAGGTATGGGTTAGAGATGAACTGGATATGGGTTGAGGATGGGATAGGGGTTAGGGATAGGTTGGAGATAAGCTGGGGACGGGTTAGGGGTGGGCTGGGTATAAGTTAGGGGTTGGGATAGGTCAGGGCTGGGTTGGGTTAGGAATGGATTGAGGATGGGTTAGGTTAGGGATGGGATAGGGGTTAAGGATAGGTTGGAGATGGGCTAGGGACGGGTTAGGGGTTGGGATAGGTCGAAGCTCGGTTAGGGATGAGCTGGGGATGGGTTATAGATGGACTAGGGTTGGATTGAGGATGGGTTAGGGATTGGTCAAAGCTGGAGTTCCTTAATGGTTATCTCATTATTATCTCTTGTATCATTAATGAGGAATTTCACCGAATTCTGGTTGCAATTTACCTGAATAGTTAATGGTGTGGGATAGATGAAAATCGGGCTGATTTCGGAAAATAAGTCTCCTGGGTAATTGTTTACTATTACTTTGTCACCTCTAACTTTTTCAGTATGAAGACATTTGTAATATTTATGCTTGTAAATAAAGGATTTATATTTATTGAGGCCCGGAAAAGTAAAAAAGTAAAATACTTACTTTAGAAGTCATCTTCAGATGAACTACTGGCGTTGGAGTCCGGAGGTGGTTCAGAAGGTGCCGATTGGTCTTCGCCGTTGTACAAATGTCCTATCGCTTTAAAAAGAGCGTGAATAGGCCACTATAATCTGGATAAATTCTTCTAAACATGAATTCTGCTAGATGCCCAACCAGATGATGTTTCCTGTTTCCGTACCGTGGCACCGTACCTCGCACTTCACGCCATGTACGTTCAATGGTCTGGGTGTGAGCCCCAGTATCGGGGTCAACGAAGTTAACAGAGTGGTTTACAGTTAGATGTCTGTAACCTTCGTACTGCAAGCAATTATAAGCTCTCCAACAATCACTCACAATTGTGGTGCCAGGTTTGATGTGCTTCTTTATACTTGCTAACAAAGTATCTGAACCACGTGTTGGTACTGGGACAAAAAAACACCTACGGCTACCCGTTTCAATTCCACCAAAAATCCAGTTTCCGTCTACTAACCGTCCACGATTGTACTTCCTATGGCCAATTTTTGCCTCGTCTATTTCTACAACAACACCAACTCCACCTATAGCACTAGATAAGCGCGTTACTTCAGATATACAAATTTCGCTTCAAACATGTTTATCTGTCGTTGGTAGTCCATTGCTGATAATATATCTAAATACTGAAAAAGTTAGAGGTGACAAAGTAATAGTAAACAATTACCGTCTCCGGTTATTTTTGGGAGACAATCAAAATTTTTTATTTCAAAATTAACTGGGAAAACGGACGTGAAGCGGGAACGCTCGCTGATTGGGCTGTTCAGATCGCTGTCTCCTCCCAGTGTTGCCCATTGGGACGACGAAATCGTATTTTCTAAGAGGAAAGTTATCAAACAAAAACAGGGGAAACGTAATTCTTGCAATCTTGCTTTTTCTATTTTTTTCTTCAGTTTTTCGATCTTGAACTTTACTGTTTCGTGAAATTTTGCATCTGGGGACTATAGATTTCTCGATCTCAGCGCTTCAAGTGGCCGTAAATGAACTATTCCAGGATGACGTCATTTTCCCGGTTTTTTTAAACATTCGTATTTTTTACACTGTTTTGTTTATTCGTAAATTAGGAAATTCGGGCTGAAAGTTTGCCTTAGGAGGTTTTTCGAGGTGCTGAATCTGATTTTGGGGTAAAAAATAGGAAATTCCGACATGGTGAAATTCCTCATTTTACAGAGTTTCCTGTAAAACATAAGCAGACCAATAGCACACTACTAATCTCTTGTTGTTCTTTCTAACATCAGCATTACAGCTAGGTCAAACAGCCAACAAAATGAAATATCCTCCTAAATAATGTAAAAATAATTTAGAAACAATGCGGAAAAACACGTGATCTTAGGTAGGCAATTAAAAAAAACACGTAGGTAGGTCGTGATCTTAAGGTTGGCCACAGTATGGAAAATCACGTGTCTGCAGAACACAAGGAGTGGAATTTATTGCTGAAATTGAGCCTTATAAAAAGGTTTCTATTTATGATAACTTTCTCCGAACTCCATTTATGAATTTTGTAAACTTTTACATGAAAAAAAAGAAAAAAACTGAATATCTTTGATGGAAACTTGCCACCAGCGTGAGCTGCTCACTTTTATGAAGGCATACACAGGACTTACATGGTTTTCCGGCGAAAAAAGAGGTAACCGACTTACACGTTTTTTTAATGCTTTCTGGATAAAAAACTATTCTTCAGACTGGAAAACGGCTTCACTAAATGGATCAAGAGACCCTAATTTACCCGAAAAGCTCAAAACCTTATTTTCGAAAAAATACCGACTTACATGGTTTACCAGGTATAGGGACGAAATAATTTTTTTCTGAGTGTTACTTTTAGTACTCTAAATTTGCAAACAACACGGTTGAGAAGTTGTTTGCCATCATGTTTATGCATTTTTGCTTTTTCGCATGTCCTGTGTACATGTAGGTAAGTACTTCTACTCTTCGGATTGTAACGAAATCATTGTGGTACTTATCATTATAAGGCCCCAATCCGCCCTCATGATGAAATTCATGAGGGACCTTCTGTGGCCTGACCCGCTAGTTTCGTGTGTGAGGTCAATCGTTGTCCAATAACTACTCGAAATAATGATCCAATTTTGATGACATTTTCAGGGTGGATGTACTTTGTGGTTGATATTGAAGGTTTTGTGCTTTGAAATGGTCCCTTACGATAATTTTACTTGAACGTCACGGTCTGATAACCCGATTTTCCTTTAATTTGGAAGGCACTTGTCTGCTTAGCTCTAGAAGAATTCACTAGGTATATCATTCTCCGATCAATAGGAGCCATGCTGCTTGTTAAAAAGTGAAGAATTATCAACATAATTGCAAACCACTTAATAAAATGAAAAAATATTAACAACAAATACTCGCAAACGTATTAGGTATGTTTCAACCTCTTCTGAATCGGAAAATTTCAAAAGATAATGTATGTAGTTGGTATGAATTTTAGATCTTCTTTTAAATGTGGGCTGTAATTAGAGAAAAAACGTCAAAATTTCCACTTGGTGGTCTTTTTAGCAGTGTGTATAAGAACTCTAGAATTTGGTGCATAATATTTTCGTACTCAATTGAATAATGCTAGTGTCTAATGGATGAAGTAGGTCGAGTGATGAATTAAGGTGCGTCGGGGTAAATGCAGAAATGGGGTAAGTGGGGAATATACCTTTCACTAGCAAACAAAAGGGCTGACATGAATATCCTCTGTGGGTGTTGTAGAGAAGTATGTTAAGTTTCACAAAACACCACTAGAGTGTGCTCATATCGGTTGTAACCTTCACGGTGAGGTTATGATGTACCACATGTGTTTCATCTGTAAGGTCGAGGTGATCAACTATTTTTCAACCCGATTTTAACCTGCCTCTACTTGGGTATTGCTAATGACTGACAAGGTAATTATACACTTTAAATGTTGCAGTTTCATTGTACATATGACATTTTGTTCTAACTTTGGTTATTTTGAAAATAAGCCCTCCTCTGCACTTTACCCGTTTTTTCCTCCTATGTTGGAAAGTGCAGAGTAAGAAACATGGGTAAGTGTGGAGTTCCGCACTTCCCCTTATGTATTTTTCATCTACTTGTGTTGTGAACTTGGGCACTTTTAAGGTAACTGGGAACTTTTTACTCTTGTCTAGCTATGGAGATGGTCCCCTATGAAAATCATTGCCCCCAACTGATAAAAGGTACTGTGCATGCGCAAATGTGTGTTTCCTTGTTACAGCCATTACTTCTACATTTCCCTTTCCCATCTGATTTCGTTAAAATGTTTAGGAATTAAGCGAGTTGTGGTGGAGATGGTCCCCTATGAAAATCATGCAACCCCCCCCCCCCCCCTCTCCCGAAATTGAAAGGTTAGTGGAAGGTACATAGAGATAGATGTTTTGAGATAAGCTACTAGGTATGCATCGTATCATCTATACAATCGGGTTATGGATACGAGGAAGCTATGTGCCACATCCACTTGGTAGACTTTTTTCATTTCGAAGTTTAAGATGATAAGATAACCATTTGTAGTAGAAGACAGTTAAAAAACGTTCTTATTCATAAGACTGTTGACTTATAGTGATTTAAACAATTATTAATAAAGATTCAAAATTTTGTTGTTTGCAAGATTTTTGTGAGTTTCTCTATACCACGTTTTTAACTTTTCAAAACTGTGTAACTTCATCAATTTCTGTCCGATTTTAACTTTGCAAAAAGCAAAATAATGCCTGAAACGAGCACTTCCACACACTTCCCCCTTTGCATTTGTAACTCTAAAAGACATGAGAAATGAAGGGATGCTCTACACTTACCCCATTTAGGCGGGGTAAGTGAGGAGTACGGACAAAAATTATAGTATTGACAAAAAGTACGGACAAAAATTATAGTATTGCTCGAGAAACCCACTATAACTAAAAAAAAACAAAATACAGACAAAAATTATAATATTGACAAACAATTACAAAAAAATTACGGACAAAAATTATAGTATTGCTCGAAAAACCCACTATAACTTAAAAAAAAACCTTTAACTACAAAACTGGTTAGAGGATAGTCCGAGGGGTGTAATGAAAGAAGGAAAAAAATCTAGCTTTAAAAATGAGTTTCTCAGGGTCTACCAAAGTTGAACTATGCAAATTGTACTTCCCCGACGCACCTTAAATTAAAGTTGTCAAATGAAGGTCCTTTAGCCTGCCTGGTTAAGTCTATTTGGACAAATGCCACGATATTTCAGGCAGAGGTCCATGCAATTCAACTGTGTGCTGAAGAAATGCTGAATAAGCATCTCAATACTGCCAGTGTACTTTTTATCTGACTGCCTTAAAGACCATTGCTTCATACACTTAAGTTTGAAGTCTCCCTTGGAATCCCAGAATACCCTCAAAACAGTGGCCCAGATCAATCAGGTCACCCTTCTCATCGCTCCCGAACATGTGGGTCATTAGGGTAACGAAACTGCTAATCATCTTTCCATAAGAAGCTCAGAGTACCTGCCCAACAGGGCTGGAACTGATCCTGGGAACCACCAAAAACTGCTTACTGAACGTGGTTAACAATTGGGAAACATGTGAGTAGTAAGATAGTAACAAATCCTTCCTGGCCTGAAACAGAAAAAACTATTCGTGGCAGTCCCATAGCGATGGCCAAGAAGGGCGTCAGAAAACTTGTAGGTCGCTAACTTCGATATCACGTAAAGCAGATAAACAAACTAACAACGGACATCTGACGCTTCTGCGAAATGGAAATGGAAGATACCGAACATATCATCTGTTACTGTGATACTGTGAAGCAATGGGTCGAAATAGATACACAATCCTTGGAAGTGATGTCCTATCTCCTGACACCATTTTTCTAATCGTCAGTAGTCCAGATGTGTCAAATGCTTCTAAAGGGCCAATTTTCTTTAATTTTGTCTCTTGTAAATAAATATTTGCTGATCTTGGAAGAAATGAAATTTTAAGTCGGTATTGGAAGATTATGTAAAGGGAATTGAAAGAAAAGAATCGCAGGGTTCGATCTGGTCGAACGGGAAACCAAGGGAATGGTGCGAGATTTTCGACGTTCACTAGAAAGTATAAAAATTCCCGACTTAATTATTTGAATATTTCCAATTTTATGAAAAACGAGAAGCTTTGTAATTGTTAAAATTGCAATTGTTATCTCTTGTTTTCGAAAAACCTCATCCAACCAAAATTAATTTGACTAACCTTTGTGTGGTTACGTTCTTCTTTCTGAACATCCCAAGAGTAATGAAAAGTTTTAATCAAAATTAGTGTACCTAATAATATACTAACATTGGCGAGACTTCTTTTTATATCACTCAAGCAATCTGCGACACTCATATTGGTTACTTTCATCGAAACTGAAGATCTACCTTGAGAGTAAATAATAAATGCGCACCATAGCGCCAATTTAACGTTGGTAAAACGTTGAATTATGCACATTGGCAGATTGGCGAAGCACAGCGCAGGGCAGAGCAGCACAATGTCCAGCAGCTTTGAGCTAGCAAAGTGATGATGTGAGGTCCTGTGAAGTCTGGCGATAAAACCTTTGGAAAATGCGTCTGATTATTTTGGATTGAGCTCCGAGTCCGATTCGTTTAGTACTCGTATATGAAAAGTTCATAAAATGAAGCTTTTGAATAGCGAATAATTATAAAAGGGGGAACCCATAGAACATTAGAAAACCTTGTTACATCAGGGTTGAGTCGGCAGTAGGCATCGTGTCAAATACATGTGTATAATACATGTGTATAATATCATGGCTGTAATTTGAAAATTGTTAAATTAATATCTGAGCAGTTCAAACCCTTTGAGTCCTTGACTAAGCCTACCATCAAGATCTAGCAAAGTTTTGTAACCTGGTCAATTGGCACCATGTTAATGTTAAGGGGATCTCTGTCGGTCGCTGTTCCTTCCTCGTTCCGGGTTATAATAATTTCAACCCTTCATATATCCATTTGGTTGGTGGTTGGGGTTGAAATTTTCTAAAATGCCCTAGTAGGTAGTAGGTACCTACGGTTGGTAGGGAGGAATCTATACAGAAAATAATAAACCTTAGGGCAATGATTTGCAGCGTTTAAGCACTGAGAATGACTGGAGTCGTGGTATTCAGGGTTTTCACGCGTTTGTGCAACCAATTTTCCTTCAAAAAATATAAAATTACAAAAGTATTCCAATTTATTTCTTCCCCCCTGGGAAAAAACTGAAATTACAGCGTGTTTCACGTTTTCTGTGACCCTTCCACAAGTGTCACGCATAGCAGGCGGGTGGAGCGCGGATCTGTCCTGACCTACCCTGCGTCCCAATAAACGCGGTTCCATTAATCCTGTGGTTCACGAAAAATAGCTCTCGTCTGTACTGCGTGAACTGCGTCACCTGCGTCTCAATGTGGCTGACCGTCAAATGACTTACGAGAGGTGTCAAAAAGGGCCCTGGAAGTACTTAGTTCTTGTTTCAATTCGTACATGGGTCATTTTCCTGGAAAGGTACAATCGGTATCCCAAGATTTCAGAAAACTCAAAGTTCGACTCAAGTTCTGCCAAAAATCAGGGATTAACCGCACACCATACTGATTGAATTTCGACGAAAAAACACACAGTGGGACGCTTAATTAATTAATTAAAAATTAAAGAAGAAAACCTATCGAAAGAAACCTATTGGCGTGGTTTCCGCGTAAAGGAGAATACTCGGAACCCCATCTCCATGAGTAGCGAGAACTGGGAGTTATTCCGAAAATTGAACCAGGGCGAGACGCAGGTATAGAAAAGGGTTAAACCAACGTGGAACACGGTTTTTCTGATAGCAACCTAGAAACCTCCGAAAGTAACCAAGTAATCTCAATTTATCGGTTTTTCGAGCCAAAACCGATTTTTACGGTTGCTGAATACAGTTTTGAGGTCGAAAAATATAAAGTTTTTAAATTGAAACGGGAAATTCAAATTAAATTGTTAACAACTTGAAAAAAGTCTTTCATCTCTCCAAAAGCCACCATCACCGGCAGATAAAAGACACAAAATTCCTGGGTGGCACTTAGGTTTTTCAGCTTTTCCCGTGTTCTGGTGCTGTTCTGCTGAAGTGTAACCATATTGCTGGAACCAGCTCGGTAGAAACAAGAACTAGAGACCAAAAAGAAAAAATAATATAGATTTCTTACCGTTTCACAGAGGGCAGATGAAAGACAGACAGTGACTGTGACACCACAATTTCGCAACTGACTCCACTTGCGCACGCTTCCACACAGAAGGAATACGTTTCCCGCCGCTTTCTTTGATAACCTAACGACTAACCTCACCTCTTACAGAGGTAGTAAAACCGCGGGAAACGATAAAAAGCTGCCAAAATACGAAAACACAAAAAAGGCAGATTAAAGACAAAAACCTCCGGACAAGCACATTTTATCCTCCTGCTCGCTTTATTTGCTTCTGAAAAAATCTGCAAATCCATTTTTTTCATGTCCAGGTATCTAATATAATAAAACGCCAACCGTACGTACGTACGTACGTACGTACGTATGCACGGAGGGGTCGTGGGAGGCGGGACGAGTCGGAGTGGCGGGAGGGGGGGAATCGGAGGCGGGAGGAGCCGGAGGGAGTGGGATGCGGGGAGAGTCGGAAGAAGCGTTTTGCCTACTTTTAGTAGGCTTTTCAGCTAGTATGCAATAAAGAATCACTACAAATTCAGGCCGCTGCTTTCATAGGTGATTCACAGTGTTCAAGCAAAGTTGACTACCTAGGGGTCCAGACATGGCAGATTACTGGACATTTAGCAGTTTAAACTTTAATTTCTATATTTTAGCGTGAATAAGTGCATATTTTATTGATTGCCCGAAGTAGAACAAAGTTGATAGTTTATGGAGAACTAGCTGAAAAGCCTACTAAAAGTAGGCAAAACGCTTCTTCCGACTCTCCCCGCATCCCACTCCCTCCGGCTCCTCCCGCCTCCGATTCCCCCCTCCCGCCCCTCCGACTCGTCCCGCCTCCCACGACTCCTCCGTGCATACGTACGTACGTACGTACGTACGTACGGTTGGCGTTTTATTATATTAGATTTTGCTTCCGAGTCTACCAAGGTAGCGGAAGCTTTGTTTTCACTTTTCAAGGACGAAAAAAAAGTTCTCCAAAATCAAAATTTTCACTCGCGTTTTGCGTTTTAGACCTTTCTGAACAATTTTGGTTCCGTGTCTGTGTGTCTGTCTGTCTGTCTGTCTGTCCGTCTGTCTGTCTGTCTGTCTGTCTGTCTGTCATGAATTCCTTGTAACGCGCATAACTGTACGAAGTTATTGTCCGATTTCGATGAAATTCTCAGGGATTGTGCGGGTTGGTGTGTAGACGGTCCCCTATGAAAATCATCATCCTTGGACTGATAGAAGCGACTGCGCATGCGCAAACGTGAATTCCTTGTAACGGGCATAACTTCTACATTTTCCATCCGATTTCGATGAAATTTTCAGGGATGTTACAGATTAGTGTTTAGATGGTCCCCTATGAAAATCATTATCCTCGGACTGATAGAAGCGACTGCGCATGCGCAAACGTGAATTCCTTGTAACGGCCATAACTTCTACATTTTCCACTAGATTTTGATGAAATTTTCAGGGATTGTGCGGGTTGGTGTGCAGACGGTCCCTTATGAAAATCATCATCCTCGGAATGATAGAAGCGACTGCGCATGCGCAAACGTGAATTTCCTTGTAACGGCCGTAACTTCCACATTTTCCATCCGATTTCAATGAAATTATCAGGGATGTTACAAGTTAGTGTTTAGGTAGATGGTTTCCTATGAAAATCATCACCCCCGGTTTGATAGTAGCCGATGCGCATGCGCGAACGTGAATTGCTTGTAACAGCCATTACTTCCACAATTTCTACCCGATTTCGATGACATTTACAGGGATTACGCGGATTAGGTTGTTGATGGTCCCCAATGAAAATCAAGGCCTTAAAATCTTACAGTAGCCTCTGCGCATGCGCAAACGTAAAATCCTTGTAACAGCCGTAACAGTCGCGTGTGACGTGAGGATCTCAAACCCCATTCAAACAACCCCTTTATAGGACAGTGAGCAATGCTCTTGACTCCCACCCAGGAGTCCCAGGTTCAACTCCTAGTCAAGCTAAGAAATGTTTTGATCCAATCACTAACGCACTTACATTTTTCGTCCGAATTTGGTGAAATTTTCTAGTATTGTCCAGATTAGCGTGTAGATGGTCCCCTATGAGGGTAGTGGAAGGTACTTAGAGATTGGTGTTTTCAGATTAACTACTATGCATCGGATCATCTATATAATCGGGTTATGGATACAAGGAAGCTATGTGCCACACCCACTTGGCAGACGTTTTTTTTTACACCCAAATCATAAATGTGCATTCGGAATCTTCTCTGGACAACGATTCGCCCTTTCTGGGAAAATGACCCACATCAATTATAAGTAAGAACTACCTATTGCTTCCATTAGATAAAAGAAAGTAAGCTGATGATAACTTGATCAAAACTCAACATATTCCCTTAGCGGTAAAAAATGAACACCTTCGAAATGGCAAGCAACGACGAATCTATTTTTTTTTTTTTAATCAACTCCTCTCAAAGACAAAATGTATTTTGTGACGGAGGGGGCACGCCATAAATAAAAATAAATAAATAAGTAAATAAAAAAAAAATGGGGAGGACGCCCAGGACTCACCCGACGCCGGCCCTTGGGATGAGGGAAGATGAGGTTGTTGGGGTGGGAGAGGGGGATGAAGGGAAGTGCCTCTATAAAACGACCACCAGTTCAAATATGAGCCGAGCAGGACACGGGTGGTGATATCACGGAGTACGCCTACTGAGATGCCCAACTCATGCAACTCCGTGGCACTTTTCCCGCACCACACCCCGCGCCATGATAAGGTTGCAGCCATCACCCTGATGTTGTTGGGTGCCACTCCTTTTAGCTCTGACACCGCTTGCCGTAAATCATCTCTATCATACTTTCTTATCTTAGCCCGCCAGGTCTGCTCCATGTTCAAGCAATAAGTTAACTAGCCTCCTTTTCAAGACTTTCCGGCTGCTACTTCAATTTTCACTTTTCTGTATGAATATGAACTAACCGACCTGACTATTATGGTCTATTAGTGTTAATTTAAGTTAAACAGAATATGGTAAGAAAATAGGTAATTATTGGCTGTGTATGTTATTTTCCTAAAAAATGCTTCGTAATGGTTTATTTTTAACGTTCTCTACTTCGGTGTCTCCTTTTTCCCTTTCATTAGTCACGAAAATGACTGGATGATTAGCCCCTAATATTGACAGCTTTCTACCTTGTTATCGTGATCGGTGCCTATTAGGCTTAAGTAATTTGTATTGCACACGGTTAGAAAATAAACAGAAATCGATAGCTCCAAGTTGATGTTCTCATTGGTCAACAATACTGAGGGTGAAAGGAACTAGGTACCTATTTTTTTCAAATTATTTTTTCATTTGTGCACAACTGTAAACTTATACATTTTCGTCTCCTTGCAGGTGCTGGAACAGGTTCACCCGTCCCTCAATGCGAAAGAAGATGCTCTGGAATATGTGGAGAGTCTCATCCTCCGACTGCTGGGCATGCTGTGCTCGAAGCCCTCTCCTCATTCCGTTGGAGACGTCGAAGAGAGGGTCAGGAGGACGTTCCCCACACCTATCGACAAGTATGTTTCTTTCATTGTCAATATTAGCATTATTAAATAATATTATTCTCTGTAAAAGTTCATTCGAGAATCCCAAGTCTGGTTGTAGCGTCACAACATGGCAGTATTGAACTTTCCAATTAATTAAATACCCTCTCCTGCTCTTCCTTCTATAGAATACCACCCCAGAACTGCCTTATCAGCATTACTTCAGGGTTGTTCCATCAAGATCACTGGGGAACGTTGAATTGCTGTTCTGTCATCATCGAAATGTTTGCTCCCTCGCTGCCTATGGCAGGGAAGCTCGTATTTTGAGTTTTAGAGCTTCCCGAAGAACAATTTAGAGTTTAGAGCTTCCTGAATCCATGCTCCATGTAGGCTCCAATAAAGTTGGAATTGAAATGTGTTCAATTTGCAAAATAGTTTGCATTATTGAAATGAAGAAAAATTAATTGCATTTAAGAGAAACGACATAGTGGTCTTCTTCTGACTGGTGTTCACCCTAGGAATAATTTTTTCAGCAATGAGTACTGCAGATCTTTTGCTGCACTCTGAGGATTTATCGATTCGGTCGAAGGTACGATCCCTTCTCGTTTAGTTATTAGTGTACCCAATGAGAATGCAGTTACTGCTCCACAGTGACTTGATGCAGCCTGTTTTTCTCCGATTTCAGAAGATAAAGTAACGAGCTGAAATCATCGATCCACAGTACCCACAGCATAGAGCATTTCATTTTTTCCCCTACGCCATTTGGCCATTGGCTATTCTGCCATGCGGCCTCTTGCAGCCCAATATATTTTGGATGTATTCGACCATCTGGTGTCGTCAGGAAGAAAGCTTTGTCTTATGTCCTCAAGTTGAGGACAGTCAAATAAATGGTCTGTTGTCATCATTTCTGTCGTCTGGCATAGTGAGCAGGTTGGACTGTCCTTGACTCGAATTTTGTGGAGGTGGGCGTTAAGGTGATCGTGACCTGTTAGGTGTCGAATACCTGCCACTGATTCATTGCGCGACAAATCTTGCGGAACGCGATTATCTTTCTCCAGCAACCTGCTCCATCATCGACCCTCTGCCGCGCGGCGTTGTGCTTCCTTCATTTTTTCTGCTACCGAGTCCTTTATGCACCGCTTTACAGCTGGAAAAGGTGTCGGTACAGCTGGCATCTCCATCTGGGATCCTTCCTTAGCTAGTGCGTCAGCTCGCTCATTGCCCAGAATACCACAGAGGGAAGGGATCCATTGCAAAACATTCCTGATTTCATTTCTGGTCAGTTATTCGATATTCTTTCTTCCCCTCATAACATCCAAGGATTTGGTTTGCGAGTTAGTGGTGAGCGCTTGGATGGCTGCCTGTGAATCAATCAGAATGACTGCTCGACGTCGTCTGGATTTCTCAATCAGATCCAGAGCCAATACCTCTGCCCGAATCTCGCCATCAAAGCTAGTAGCTAGCCTTCCCACTGGAGCTGCAACACTTCCTGCAACAGAAAACGCCCCGGCTCCTCCATTTCTTGTCGCACTGAGGGCTGATCCATCAGTATAGACTCGTAGCCAGTCTGGCTCTGGATAGCGAGTCCTCAATGTCTCCAGAGCCACAGCTCTCAATTCATGTGGTGGGGTATCACGGGCATCACCAGATCCAAGCAACAGTTGGATCCAGATCCAACCGCTGTTGGTCCCGGGAGAGTTTCTGCCAGAGATGGGAAAGGCTCATGTCCCTCGAGCGTTTCAGGGAGGCTATACAGCTCCTGCAGATCTCCCACTCTAGAGGGGAAGGTACCCTGGGTTGTAAGTCGGGCAGTGGCTGGCTTGTACTCCGACCAGTAAGAGACTCCATTTCTTTGTAGCTGCTGAAACATAGTCAGGGCCGCAGCATCTCTCCTGAATTTCTGGGGTTCGATGTTCGTTTGGAGCTCCATCGCAATAATAGGCGTTGATTTTGCTGCTCCAGTAATGGTAAGGAGCGCATTGTTCTGTGCAATGTCAAGCTTGTGGACTGCAGAATCCGAGGAGGTCACCAGCAGTTTATTTCCATACTCCATTGCTGGCCTAACGTATGTCTTGAATGCTAGAGTGAGCACATCCTGAGAAGCATCCTAAGTCGAGCCAGCAAGGCGCTTCAGAAGTCCAGATCTCTTCGAGCCTTTCTCCACCATTCCGTCAATCTGGGTGTGTGAGCATTTCATAATGCTCGGAAGTGGACCGAGAATAGCATGGTATCGATGCCAAGCTGCCTGATGTTTCTCGCATTGAGCATGTTTATGTGCCGTCCAACAAAATGGTACTTCGGGTCATACACAGATAACTTTTCACAATCTCGTCTCGGCAACAACAATGGTAACCAGTTGAAAAGAGTTTTGACTGACTATAATATAGTCATATTATGCGAGAGTCCCATCTTTAGATTCTGGGACTGTCCCGATCTACTTTTAACTCTCGCTTTTCAATGCAACAGTTTGAGAAGTAGGAATCAAAACCAGTCCTACTTCTTTTTTCTGTCTGTCTTACATCTGTCATTTGGCTGTAACTTTTTGACTTTATTGGAACGTATAATATACGTTCCATATTATGTAGTCTACATTACATATCTACATATTACTAATCTACATATTATGTAGTCTTATGTAAATTTCCTCTTCCCAACACTTCATCACGATAGAGGAAATTCAACCGTCTATCATTGAGTACTCCATCTTATGCCGTCTCTTATAATTCCAATTTGAATGAATCAGTTCAATTACTAATTAACCACCAATTACTCCATCTCACCCTTCACCTGTTGCCTTATTGAAAATGTGTCGTTCTCAATATTACTAGTTGCTCACTCGATCCGTTCTTCTACTTCAATCAGGTGGGCCCTCAACGATGCAAAAGATGCCCTTGAAAAGGGAAAGAAGAAACAGCACGCCCTCGTCCTACCTGTTGAACGACTACATCACCTTCTTCAAAAAGTAGGTTCTACTAACGCTTGACGTGTAATATCATTATTTATACATTATTGAAAACGATTTACCTATTAATATTTGATAACCGAAAAATACTTATTTCAGGAAGTGCTTCAGTATAAGATAGATCCTCAAGTTTCGTTGTACATTACTGCCGTTTTGGAATACATTTCTGCTGATATTTTGAAGGTAAATTATAATTTCATAATTGAATTGAAACAGTTATTCAATTATAATTTAAACAAAGTAAAATGTTACCGATATTTATTTAACTTTTATTAAAATGTTTATAGCTCACTTTTCACATTAACAAAAGTTTAATTGCTCGACGGGTAGACCTTAAGTTTGCTCACCACCGTGAGCAAACTGCTGTGATTGAAATGTTTTGAGTCAGCAGGAGTGTCGTGTTATCACTCATGAAGGTTTTGTGCAGAATGGTTGCTGAAGACCAAACTGAAAGCAGATTGATCCGCTTCCTTCATTGGAGTGGGTTGCCAGTTTAGGGTGTATCCTGGCATTAGTTGCCTGTGGTCTGACACCAATACCGTAATCTGGAGGGTGGACTGTATTATGGTCCAATCAAGGGCCCTTGTCTTGTAGGTTAGGAATCTGTGTGGTGCCCTCAGATGGGGACGGCTATCAGCACTGCAGGTCGATATACAAATTCAGAATAGCAGAACTCCCATGCTAGAGACGCGTTCAGGAACTTACGATTACTAAACCGTAGATGCCACTGCTTGCTTGATCTGACGGTCATGCTTGATTCCCTCTCTAACCAGAGGACACCGGTGGCTGCGGTCGTTGGGGCGTCGTTGTTTGGCGGTGGACTTTGGACCGACCTCTGCGGGGATCGTGGGGTCAGGGCTCATCGCCGGCAGTGTACGTTTTTCGACGGCAGCCAGGGCTCTCATCGCCCCCCTCGTTACAACCCAGGGCGGTGAGACAATGGGAAGCCATGAGCGAAATCATCAGAACAAATTCTGATCTCCCCTTTGGAAGACAGCTGATGACGTCCGCTACGCCAGGAATGGTAGTCGGACGAAAATTGAAATGGTTGTTTACTTTACTTTACTTTACTTACTTACCCTCTCTAACCATTGTGGAAGAGAGCCACATTAGGGCTGGAAAACCACGACTAACTTGGGGCCAATACCGAACACCAGGTACAAGTAAACCCACCTCCAGAAGACCAGAGTATTCATAGCCCCTAAACTACAACCCCTGAGAAATCACCAAGCGGCTTTGCATACATTGCGCTGTCAGTACAGCTTCCTCACGGTGCAATAGCATGCAGGATAGTACTCAGTGCCCTCGATTAGCACGCAGGATAATACTCAGTGCCCAAACAACAATGGGCAGCGTGAAACTCATTGGCTGATCTGCTGCTGATCGATAGTGGACTCAAAAAAAGATAACCATTGCCATTACCAGACTTCTGCCCACCTCCAAAAAGTCCTCCTACCCTATTTTCACCCTGAGTTTTATTTCAATTATTCACCTAGTCAACTATTTTATTGTTATTCTTTATTGTTTTACAGTTGGCTGGCAATTATGTTAAAAACATTCGTCACGTCGATATCACTTGTCAGGATATTCGAGTTGCCATGTGTGCTGATAAGGTAATTATTTTTTATTTATATCACTAGCTATTTCTATCCGTTAACAGCTTGCTATTAGTAGACAAACTGTTTGTATTCGCAGTCAGTGGACTAACTTCACTCCTTGTTTAGCGTAAAGATACTTTTCTTCCGCTTGGAAGCAGCATTTGACATTTATTTGAAGATTCTTCGCATGGGCGGCTGGTTACTATACCACAATGCGTTTCATAACGTGCAGTACATTTGTGCGAAAGTGTATGTACTTCCGTATTATCAAGTTTTTGACTTCCCCGTTAAACTCTTATTTGAACTCTATTTTCAATACCAGGTGCTCATGGATATGTTCTCCCAAGAAGACGGGTTGTTAGACGTCGAAGCGGAGACCGAAGGAGGCCTCGTAGTGCCTGGAAGGACGTCTCAGGTCAGCCTGTCGTACGAAGAAGTGGTGAAAGATCTCTTACAATGTGAAAAACAGCATCTTCGCAACCTCCACATGATCATCAAAGTATTCCGTGAGGAAATCTGCAGACTCATCCCACCTGGTCACAATAAAGTACGACTCGCATTATCAATATTTTTTGGTGTACCAGAATTTTTGTAATTTTGCTCCCTCACTGTTAACGATAAGGAAGCTTGCATTTGTGCAGCTGGTCAAAAAATAAGGGTCCTCCTTTCAGGATTCCATCTTCTGTCTGGGCAAAATGTTATTCTTTGTAAAAAAGCTTCGCTATCCCCACGTTTTTTTAAAATTTAAATTTGTATTTAGAGTTCTTGGAAAAACTCCTATTGTTTCAATTTTCAATTCATGCTTCTATTTTGACGAAACTCTAACGTCCTCCTAAATTTATTGCCTTGAAGTTCAAAGTAAAGAAGATTTTCAAGGGAGGTTCTAACTGCAGAATTTATCTGTTATCCAGGAATTGGACTCCATGTTCGCAAATATCATGGACATCTACGAGCTGACAGTCACTTTGCTCGGGTTGCTTGAAGACATGCTTGAAATCAGTGATGACAAGCAACCTCCGGTTCTAGGGAGCTGTTTTGAAGAGCTATCAGAGGTTTGTATTTGGTATTCAACACGAAATCGTATTGGCAATCGTATTTTTCTTCGCTCATTCTTAACTATAAAAAGGCTGGTATGTTTTTTCTGATGAATGTTGACTGTCTTGTGTTGTTTTTCCCTACAACTAAAAAGGGCCTTTGATGAATTTTCATACCTGGTTTCTCTTAGCTGAATGAATAAAATACATTTTTAAAATCCAACAATTACAAAATATTTATTTTATGTGTATACATACCTATAGATTACCAATAACTGTCTTTAAGCAAAAAACATGATATGCTTTGGGCGATCGAGGACCGTCGGCACAGGTTCCCTTGGTAATTAGGACAAAGTGATACAATATTTTACTAGATTATGCAATAAGTTATTATATTATTTATATATAGTTATTATAGTTATTATATTATTATTACTATTTTCTTTGTACAATTGAATTATTGTTCTGTTTTATTATCTATTTCATCATTATGCACATGATGGCATCAATTTCATTTTAGTTCTCAGGTATAGGTAAATTCCGCCACTAGGAACTCCCTGTAACTCCATGCATTCCGCACATATTTGCATTGTGGAGCCCAATCAGGTCCATTCAGCTGCGCTATAATGTACAAATACGGGCGCCCGAAGCATTCAAGTCGCATAAGCTAGTATTGGACCTCAAAATGTTCCACTGTGTCGTTCGCCGCCAGATTGCACAGTGAGCACAGGAATGAGTTTCAGTTTCTTGCCAGTTGACGTTCAGAAGCTCTCCGCGGCACTTAGTTATTAACACGGCCTCATATGGAGTTATTTTCTCGAAATAATATTGACACCAGATGATACTGAGAAGTCTCTGCTTTGTCTCTGAGGGACTGCAAAAAGGACGTCCGCTGCCTCCATAGCACTTCCTTAATCAGACTTCCTTAATTCAGAAGTGCGTTGGGTCGAAGTATTTCACCCCACACCCTCGCCCAGCCAACATTCCTCCTTATCACTTCCAGTGCTTTCTCTTAGTTGTAAACATGAATGATTCAAAATGTCGCATCCGAAGGTCAACATTAATGTGGCGTTTGAGGTAAATAAAACAATTAATGAATTTGTTTGTTGCTAAGACCATCCAGGGTCGTCAAAAAGAGGCTAAAAATAATATGCTGGCACCAAAATGTGCAGCAACAAATAGGAGTTCTAAACAAATCATTTGAAAATTAGTCAGCTTTGCCTGGATATTACTCTTTTAGGCAATCATAAAATAACATGCAGGGCAATGATTGATATCAAATGATTATTGTGTTTCTGGTACACATCTTATCTTCCTGGGTCTTCGACATGGAAGTAGAATGGGCATTATTGGGTGGCCCTGGGCATGGGGCCTCTGCCTCCATGTTCAGTCAGTGGCTGGAAGGCTCCAAATTTCTCTGCGCTCCTGCGGATGGTGATGGATTCCCATTCCAACCTGCAATTCTTCCATGCAACTACTGCGAGATTTTGGTAACAATACCCAACTAGATGGTTTCTGTGTAGGGTTGTGACATATTGTCCTTACTAACTTAGCTAGAGGTCAAAAAAGTTTCCAAATAACAGCATCAAATTTGCTTTATAAAAAAAATCCTTTCAACATGTTCCATAAACTCTTCATTTATTTCCAGGCTGCCGAGTTCGACGTGTACGGCAGATACGCCAAGGAACTGGTCGGAGCCGGTTGGCTTGAAAGTTTGTCCGCTGAAAGCAACAACCCAGATGTGAGCAACGCCCTCCAGTCCGCTGGCCAGGGGTTCAGAGAAGCTGTGAAGTATTATTTGCCCAAACTAGTCATTGCACCCATATCTCACTGCTTCCTTTACTTCGAGTACATCAAGGTTAGTTTCGATTTGTTTGGTACTTGGATTTAATTTTTGACGGTAGAGTGAGGTTATGGATTGGGAAAGGAATGTGCGTGAAAAAGGCCTTCAGCTCGTCATCATGGCGTATGTAACTGAGGAGGAGTTTGGCCCATAAATTAGGTATAGATACATGTTGATATCATATGGTTTGTTCAGAGAGGCAGTCCTGAATGGTTTGGAGGAGTCCATTCGCCTGTATCCCCTCCCCTTTTCAGTTCCGGTTTGGTTCTGAACTGGTTCCAGACTGCCTCTCCGAACAGACCCCTAATGTCAGAAAAACGTTTTTTGATTTATTATTAATTTACTTCCTGTCTTCTTAATAAAGGCAATATGAAAATAGCATTTCGAATTTATGGTCCGAGCTTTTTTGGAATTTTCAATGTTTGTGTGGGTGATGAAAACTCCCCTACTTGGCGATAGTTGGACTTGATGACTTGATGCTGTGCAATTTTCCTCTGCAAAATGTTCAGGAAAATCGCACTTTAAGGGAGCTGATTACATTTTAACATGGATGAGTCTTAAGGGGGTGTCAGTCGGTCGGAAAAAAACGTTTTTTCAGTTAGGTTTTTCCCATATTTCGCCTGCAATTATTGTTCGATTTTGATGATTCCAGCAACAATCTTTTAGTTTTCCAACTCCCTAAGCAGATGCTCTAATAAGTTTCAAAAATCGTTGGAAATTTCAAATTTAGGCCTTTTTTTCTTTTCTTGCCTCTACAGCCAAGGGTGGGCCTTGGCCTCCTTCAAGACGGCTCTCCACTTCATCCTATCCTTTGCCGCATTCCTCCAATCATGGGAACGTCCTCCTCCACATTGTCGATCCATCTCTGCTTAGGTCGTCCCTTTCCTCTGCTCCCTAGCGACTGCACTTTAAAGAGTTTCTTCGCTAAATTTAGAAACAACTTTTAAACTTTGGGCGCCGGTTCTTGAATCACGGAACGAGAAACGAACGGCGACTGATCGACGAGACCCCCTTAAAGATGATGAATCCATCCTTTGAAACTGTTGGTTCTTCTTCAATATTGTTCTTATTACTTCTTGTGCTTATTAGCAAATCAAGACAAGTGGCGAGAGTTTTTAATGCAGACATCATCAAAAGCAAATTTTCCAATAGATGCATAACTGGTGGACCTAACCCTTGATTATATTTACAAGTAACAATACTTTATTTGGTCGGGTTGGTTTTCAAAAGTGATTCGGTATTTCTGTTTCCAGATTCTGCATAGGCTAAGCCCATCTGAAGACGACCGAGAGAGCCTAAAACAAGTTGAAGGCGTTTTGAAACCTTTACAAGTTATACTGAATGGACCCGAAGTATCCAATCTGCTCAAAAGGTAAACTTAAAATGGGTATAGGTAAGTTAACTGTTGACTTAAGTGTGAGGAAAATCAGTATGGGCTAGAACATAAGCGAAAATTCATCCTCCCAGTTGTGAATCCGACTACCTCGACTTTGGAACTTAGAATTTTGACTGAAAGAATTTTTACTTTGGAAAATTTTCTCTACGTCTATCTGACTGACTGAAGTCACTAAAAGACTTGTACTGAAGAGGTTTGAGGGATGGAAGAAATGTACTTGACGCTCCGTGGAGTGGTGGTTCCTCTATCCTGATTTATCAAAGTATTTTTGATACTTTGTGAAGAGGTTGAGCTGAAATGATTTGAAGGCAGTTTTCGATTAGAAAGAGTACAGACTATACCTCGAAATGTTTGGTGCTCGCCGAAATGTATCGGCGAATGTTTTGGTATTCTGGGGAGAGGGTAGAAAAGGCGCCGAATGGGCGTCCAACAAGTTTTACCGATATTCATGTTTGGCTTTCATGTTTATTGAGAAATATGAGAAATGGTTTTGAGGGAGCCACAGTACTCTAATTCCCCTAGTACTAGGCACTCATAGATGCCTACAGCTAGCATTGTGTTACCTCAGTGAATGGAATGTTTCGTTCGTTAGTCCATTACTTCTTCAGCGCGGATTATATCAGTTGTGATGCCAGCCACGTCATGTTTAGTTGATGCATGAATTGTCACTACCTTATCACGTCAGCCGTAGAACTTTGCTGAATGGGACTTTAGGACCCAAATCTCCGCAATGGTGCAATCTGATCAAAGCTTCCTGTTTGCAAACCCACCGCTTTCTTCGCAATTCGCCTCCCATTGTAGAGACAGTTCAGGAAGAAAGATGTTGAGTCATCAAAAATTAACTTCCCTCGACTGGGGATCTATCTCCTATCATTCCGATTCTGAATCGGAGCTCCTACCACTGAGCTAAGGAAGCGAATGGACAGAAATGCGAAGAGGTCGCTGATCACAACATCCCCCCCCCCCCCCGTTTGGAAATCTTAGGTACACCGTTACCTAGTCAGGGCGGCTGCTTTGGCCGGCGTTTTACAACCCAGTGAGAACGCGTATTTTTGACTGGCTTCGGAGTTTTTGTTATTGTTCCTTATTGACGGGGTGGGGGATCTGCTGACCTCAACGTTTGTCCGAATAGGCGATGGCTCGACTCGTGTCTTGGGAGGGATTTGTTTTGGTGACCTAATCTTAATGAATTATTGTTTCTCTGAAAAATGCTGAGGAGACCATTCGGGTCCTACTGACTGCGCCATACTGTTGAGTCATCAAAAATTAACTTCCCTCGACCGGGGATCGATCTCGTATCATTCCGATTCTGAATCGGAGCTCCTACCACTGAGCTAAGGAAGCGAATGGACAGAAATGCGAAGAGGTTGCTGATCACAACAAAGACTAGAAGCGACAAGATCGACTACAATAAAACTACTACGAAGTGTGGTATTTCCTGAAGTGTGTATAGTATCAACGATTATATGCTTTATCCCTCATCGAGTTGATAAAAATTTATTATTATCGCTGAAACTTCCTTGTAATACTCATCGTTGTAAATTTATCTTGATGTTTTTCTCATCTATCATCTCTCTTAGTCATGAATCTGTCTATATTATTAGTATGTACCTAATTAGTCTGAAACGTATTTTCCAGAAATAACAATAACAATATTTATCCTCTGACTTTCAGGGAAATGCCAGTGCGCACGAACAGCCGAATGAGGAGGCAACAAGCTCTTGAGAAAACGAACGAGCTTCAAAGAACTATCGACGGTTGGGACGTCAAGGATATTGGACAATATTGCAACGAACTTGTCAGAGGTAAGTGACAGGTACCTACTTTGGGTGTAGTCTTGGGGAAGCCAACCAAGGATTGAATGTTCAGAGTGTATCATTGCAGTAAACCCAAAACTAGGAAAATGAATCAAAACTGTCCAAATCTGGTTTCTGAGATCCAGAAATTAGTTGTAGTAAGTAGGAAAGTTCTTGGCTGAGGAATTCCTATAACATTTCATTTGTGTGTTTGTCTGTCTGTGGCGTTTTTTGACTCGAACAAGTGCACACACGTGACGTTTTTTAAAACTAAATTATGGGATTGTTCGTAGCCAGGTAAATGCCGTACATCCTTTTCAGAATCAGCGTCTTTTAGTGACGTTCATCGAGTAAACGCTAGGTTATCAAGAGACATCACACGTTTGATTTTGAGTTAATTGAATGTAACAGGATGAGCCACGGAAACTTACTTATTTAAAAGGTCAATTTAAAAAAAAGTAATGCAGATATCGTTATATTTTTTATTTTATTTTAAAGGACAACTCTTAAATTTTTTTCATATGGGTTTAAAAATCACATCCATCAAATGATGTCCCCTATTGTTTAAACATTGGTTCAAACGATTTTTAAAGTTTCTCTCCACTCTGATCAGCATATCGACGGGTACTTCGGCAATGGCGGCGCGAATGTTGTTTTTTTAGGTGTTCTAGGGTTCGTGGACGATCGTTATAAACAGTTGACTTTAAGTAGCCCCATAGAAAAACATGCCAGAAATGTGAAAATGGGCCTCATCGCTGAAGAAAACGATCGCGTCATGGGGCAGGTTTTCGAGCAGTGCTTCACATGCAGTTTGGTGGGCGATTTAATCCCTTTCGCTCAATTCCTGCACTACAGCCAATTTATAGGGATGAAATTGAAGATCATCGTGGAGAATCCGTCTAACAGTTGTGCCTGGAATCCCCAGAGCAGCTGCCTGTTTGCGAGCCGAACGACGGGGGGAGTGCAAAACCGACAGCCTCACTCTCAACGTTTTCTGGGGTTCTGGAGGTCCGTTGAGGTCCAGTTCGGTTTCTGGCAACACTTCCTGTCTCCCGAAATGTGGTAGCCCAAGTTAGAATCGAATTTCGACCGGGAACCGCTCCATAAGGACGAATTTCGAAGCGCGCACGGAAGGCTCGTTGGGTCGCAATAACTGACCGATCATTGGAAAAAGAGGTTTCTAGGGCAATCGTCCGCTGCTCTCTCGTCCAAAGCATGGTGGCAACTAGCCGTACAGGTACCAAAACTTTAGGAGCTCCGCCTTCGAATGGGCCATTGTCCCCCCTTCTACATCCCCACCAGGCCGAACGGCGATTTTTTCAAATAAGTAAGTTTCCGTGGCTCACCCTGTAGTAGGAATTAACCGATTGTTGATCATCAATCCTCAAGCTATGTTTCGAAAATTCATTCACGAACCACGATACTTCCCTATTCTTTACTAACAATAATTTTTGTATTACCTACTTCAATTTCCAGAGGACGTGCTTGGGAAATGGTCCACCAAAGGGAGGAGGTTGACTGAGCGAAGAGTTTTCCTCTTTGATGGAGTCCTCATCCTCTGCAAAGCCAACGTCAAACGAGCGCCCGTGCCAGTCCCTGCGCCTCTAGGTGGCTCTGGTGCCGAACTCAGACTCAAAGAGAAATTTTTCATCAGAAAAGTCGAAATCACTGACTTCGAAGAGTCTGAAGGTTAGTACTTAAGCCTCTTAGTAATGTTGGTTATATTTTGGTCTATATTTTTTGTTGTGCCTTTTCCCCGTTTGGAAAGCTAACAAAATACACTACACCCCCTCATTTATTTAATTTTATTCGTATTGCTAGGCCTTTTTAAAGTACCCTTGGAAGGCCTTGAAAAAATATTGAAACTGATTCTGGTATCTCATTTTCTGTACGGTGTTTAGTATTCTGTTACTTTCTGATTGCAATGTTATTAGCTTTTATGTAGTTTTGTGTTTTGTGTTTCCCTCTTTTTTTAATATCCTTGTTTGATCATACTTCCAACTTGAGCAACTTTCATGTGTAATCGCTGACAAAGTCTCATTAATACTGGATTGAGCGTTAATTCTGTACTCTGCAACCTCTCCTTACCCTCAAAGTTTAGTTCTAACCGTCAACTATACTATTCGAAGTATAGTTTGGAATAGATACTATTGGATGAGGGAAGAGGTCCAGTAAAATATCGTCAGGAACCCACTATACAGACATTAGTGATTACATCCTGAGATATTTCGTCAAAAGGCGAGGAAGTGGAAATTCCTGGGATACTAGTTTCATGAAGCAAACACCACTGACGCGCTTTCTTGATTTTAACCACTACTACTAAGCCAGGTTATTCAACCAATCGGGTCATTTTTTTCCTATCAAGCCCATGTTTTAGGTCCCTGCTCCTTACATTCAACCATGTGTTTAGAATGTCGATGGAGATGAATCACTGCCATAAAAAGAATCTGATATCTCCAAGAAGCTTCATGAAAAATCACCAATATTTGAGAGAATGCTCTGTCTTTGAGACTAGTTCTCTATTTAACCTTGGAAGTATTCGTCAAGTAGTCTTCGGAACAGGCGCACTCGTTGGTTTATAATCATTAAATGAGACGGATAGGGAGTTTCATGAAGTTAATGGTTTATCACGTCTCATATCAGCTGAAGCTCTTACATGAATGGAGGGATGAGGCGACCATGGATGCTCTAATCTGAAATATCCATGCTGGTGCCAGCACCTCATGTCTTTTGTCTCTCCAGGTGGGATTAGCAAGGTCCAAGCAGCTCCACACATATGTGGTGGAGTTGGTTGGGGCGACCAAACTTACTGATTGCCCCCAAAGCCACATAACCTCTCACAACAAGCTGGCATCTGCATGGATATCTTAGAACAAGGAGTATCCAAGGATGCCTCTTCACCCCTCCTATCAACAAAGGCATCAGCTGGTTTGTGACATGATGAACTTCTATGCATTCTTTCTAGATCAAGCGTCTAGAAAGAATTAGTTTGGAATACTTCGTACAAACCCCATCACTGTTTCTGTATACCTACTTTGTCACCTCTACATAATGATCAATATTTTTTCATGATACTTTTTGCTAGAATTTGATGCGGGTGATTAATATTGCTCAATTTTAAAAAATCTGATCTTACCCATAATTTTTTTTTGAAAATTCTCAGTTGAATGTTTTTATGGCATTGATTCTCCCCACACTCAACCTGACTGAACATCAAAGTTTGATACCTTGCCTATTTGTTATTTTTCGCCATGACCTGTAGAAAACTGCCTTTTTCAGAATTGAAGCATGCTTTTGTGATCTCACCTCGAGGAAATCCTCCCTGTATCCTTGTGGCCAAATCCCACGAAGAAAAAAGCAATTGGATGGCTGATTTAATCATGTTAAATACCAAAAGGTAGATCTCATTGTCTACTATTCCCATCGTTTTTATTATTTTTTATTAATGTTAGCCCTGAATGTTTTTTGTTGAACGACGTGTACAGTTTTGTGTACGTCTCTTCTCGGGTTTTACTCGTCGGTAATGGTAGGCTTCAAGGTGGGTTTGTTTCTGATTCATTATATTCGGGTTTCTAAAAAATATGAATGACTCAATTTGGTGTCATGACTGACTGTTTTTTTAAAATGCTATCTAGCTCGCATTTTCGTGTTGTGCGATCAATTTATTGATCTGAGTCTTATTGGATTGAGTTTCCCTGCTATCCTTAGCAAACCCATGTCAAACCAATTTAGTTTTGCTGCATTACAAGTTATAAAAACGTGAAAAATTTACACATGGGCAGTTTCCGCAGATTTCCCCTTATAATTTATGAGAGATTTGCATAACAATGATTTTCTAAAAATGAAACTTCTGGTTCAGGGTCAAAGATAAACTATCAAGTATTTATTGGAAACTCCAATGGGACTACCTAGGGGTTTGTTAATTATTTCGTTTCAAAAATAATTTTGTGGCCTTACTGTTAAGTATCTAGATGTTAAAGGTAACGATGTACTTGTCAGCCATACCTTGTGGTTATGGGTATAATATAACCTACAGTAGGACTAATGGTGGTCGTTAAGTAGTCGAATCATGCACCACAGCTGTGAACTAACGAGATTCTAGTACTCCGCTTATGATCAAAATTCCGTTGTCTCGTTTGTTGAACGGAAGCCAATTCTTCATTTTCCAAAACCCTAGAGATAATTTCAAAAGAAGTAAATTCCAACAAATTGAAAATTGGCACTCATGCAGGCCTGAGTTTCTCCAGGGCTCTGTGTAACAGTATGGTGTCAATATGGGCCAAGATATTTTATACTCGAAGGTCACAAGTGATTAAAAACTTGAATTATACTCCTGCTCAAAATTAGAGCACCACCATCTATTTCTTCGTTTGTCCCCTTCTTTTTCCCCTTATCAAGTTTTCATCCATTTGCATACATTTTTTGCAAACACAGAAGGAAAGAGTTATCCAAAAAATGCAAAAATTCGAGAATAAAAGATGTTTTTAATAAATTAAAGAAAAATGTACTTCTTGGGGTAAAATCTTAAAAATTGAAAATGTGAAAAAAAGGTTTGAATTATGCCAGTTTTGCTTTTCATTACTTGGTATTATCTCCTCTGGCTCGGATGAGGGCTTGGAGCCTTCGACCGATGCCTCTAATCAAGTTTTGGATATCCTCCTGGGGGATTTTGTCCCACTCCTCTTTCTCTGCTGTTTCCAGCTGCGAAAGATTGTCTGATGTTAAATCTCTGGCTCGAATCTTCTTTTCAGCATGTCCCAAACATGCTCTATCGGATTCATGTCTGGGCTCCCTGGTGGCCAGTCCAGGATACAAAATTTATAAGGAAAGAAAGAAAGAGACAAAAAAAAAAGGATGGTGGTGCTTTAATTTTGAGCAGGAGTGTATTTTCGAATAATTTGTGGCAGCCTCGTCTTTGGTGAAGACCTTTAGGGACTGGGAGAGATTTGACCAAAAAGGAAAACTTAAATGATGATGGCGAGGAGAAAGTTAAGATAATTTCCCACATGGTTTCTGAACGCTTTCCACCGGTGAATAGATAGCATACAATTGTCATATTGTGTGCAGTTTAAGACCAAAGATAATGAAAGATAATGTGAAGATAATTCCTTTGATTATCCATAGTATCTTGTGCACCTCTGCATCCTCTGAACTTGGTCGTTCGGCCATGTTAGTTTATTAGCGTTTTTGAATTGTTTTTTCTTGACTGGAGCATGGGACAGAATCAAGATTCTTCTTCATCTCGGATGGCAGCGATTCTTCTAGCTTCATTCCAACTATAACCAACCTGGCGCAATTCCTCCTTCAGGTCTCCTTGGACCGTCTCTTTGAGGAATCACTGTAAAGCCATCTTCTCAATAGCCCCATCGGGATTGCTCAGTGTGTCTCCATTTCCTCTTTTAGTTCTCCTCACCTATATGAAGCTGGTCAGTGGCTCTCCCCATAGCTCGGTTTCGGAGATAGCATTTTGCCACCAAATCTCCTGATTCACTTGATTACGTTTGCAGCTGACGGGTGACGGATGACTCCGTGACTTTCAGGTTTCCTACAACAGTACTGATTTGACGGTGTTGAATAACCTTAGCTTGGTCTTTGGGGTTAGGTTCCTATTCTTACATGTCGGATAAAGCTTGACAAACGCTCCATTTGCTTTTCTGGCTCGACTCTTCATATCCTCTGTTGCACTCCTATTCCTCGCAACCATTCTTCCATGATAAACAAGAATCCACATGTTGAACAGAATTTGATCATAATGAATCCCTTGCATAATTAGCAACGTAGTTAATTCTCCTTTCAAAATATTTGTTCCTTCGCCGTTTTGGATTTTTGATGGGATCAAGTGAACGAATTCACGAAGCTCTGTAGGGTCGACAGCTGTGTAATCTCCAGTGTGAGATGTATAATCAACAACTACTGGACTGAATATCAACAATACTCTCTTTGCTAAGGTGATGGGGCGACTTCTCTTTGCTAAGGTGATGGAGCGACTTGTTTTGCACAGACTGAATACCTATTTGGAGGATAACGGCATTCTGCATGAACAGCAATTTGGATTCCGCAAGGGTAAGAGTACAGCTTCTGCAGCGTGCTCTTTGATAATGCAGGTGCTTCAATCCCTGGAGAATCATCAGTGCACCTCACTCCAGCTCTACGATCTGTCAAAGGCTTTTGATTCTGTACCTCATGATTTGCTTATCAGGAAGCTACGCCACTATGGGTTTGGAGATCTGGCTCTGTCTTTCTTTGGGAGTTTTTCTGTCTGGAAACAGGTGGTTATTTTCAATGGCGTCGAGTCCTCAGCAGTTGACATTCCATGTGGAGTAAAGCAGGGCTCAGTACTTGGTTCCATGTCTTTTCTTGATTTTCATCAATGATTTGGCTCACCAGTTCCACAACAAAAGGATATTCCTTTTCGCCGATGATGTCACCGCTCTTTCAGCAGGACCTTGCCAGTTAGCTCTAGATTGTGACCAGATTAATGTGAATATGATTATTGAGGGTTGGTGTTCCGCTAATGGTTTGACGTTAAACACCAGTAAAAAGCAGAGTATAACTTTCCGCCTCAATCAACGACTTCAAGAGGCGGTGAACTTTCTTGGTCTGACCATTGATAATCGGTTGTCATGGAGGTCACACATTGATAATCTTTTGCTAAAATTGGCCTCTTGCAACTTCATGCTGCACCGTTTGGCTGGCTCTGTGTCACGGGATGTCCTTCGGACTGTATATTTTGCCTGCTTTGCGAGCAGGGTTTCATATGGAGTTTTGGTAAGGGGCAATTCGTGTCATGCGGGTGAGGTCTTCAGTCAACAGAAGAGGGCTGTCAGAACCATTTGTGGGCTATCCCGGAGTCAGAGTTGCCGTGGAAGCTTTCATACCCTGGGAATCCTTACTGTTCCAGCCCTTTATGTCCTGAGCTGTCTCCAATTCGTAAGAAGTAATCTGGGTCAAATGGAACGGCGGCGTGATCTGCACACCTATGATACCAGGAAGAGAGACGACTTATTTCTTCCAGTGTCACGTCTCAGTGTGACGAGGGATACGAGTCCTTTGCAGTCGGGTGCCAAGTTTTTTAATCACCTTCCCAACGAGTTGCGTTCTCTTCCTGAAAAGAAGTTCATCGCTACGGTCAGGGAGAACCTATTGAATGCAGAACTTTATACTGTGACGGACTTTTTTCAGGAGGGCTTTGGTCCTTGATATTTTGTTTTTACCGGGCGTTTTTTTTTTTGCCTCAATTTTTATTTTTTCCGAACTTTAGTTTTAGGTCGTTTAAATTGAATTTTAAATTTTATTAACATTGTTGACAATTGTAAGACAATTGTAAATTTAATACTGATACAACGGCCTTTTAAACTCACTAGATGACGCCATTGTATAAACTTGCATAATGCATATTGAAACCAACGAAACGTCACGCCCTTGGCCATTTTAGGAGCATCATTTACATAAGGTCTTTTATTTAATTTTTCAACCCTAATGTCATCCCAAAATTGAAATAGGATTGTTTTTGTGGGGATGAATCTGAATCAGTGGCAGAAAAATTCGACCCACTGGAATTTTCGCAATATGTATTATTCTTATTAAATTATGACTGTGTGGTTTCAGCATGTTGGAACGAACTCTAGACAGTATACTCTTGAACGAAGAGAAAAAACATCCTCTAAAGCTCCCGACCACGGAAATGTACAGGTTTGCCGAAGAGGACTCCCCGGAAAATATAGTTCTTGAAGAGAGGCACGGCCACGGCGTCCCTCTTATAAAAGTGAGTTGGGCATCAATCAGTTTTAATTCGAAATAATTAACTGTATCACTTCAATTAATTTTTAATTACCTTCTACAGGGTGCTACTCTGGCGAAGTTGGTCGAAAGATTGACCTACCACATTTATTCTGACCCCGTATTTGTCAGAACGTTTTTGACAACGTATCGCAGCTTCTGTTCGCCTCAGGTAATTTTTTATAAATTTTGTATTATTTATTAAGAATACTTGTGGTGTACTTACCTAATTTAAGTTCCTCACGAGCTGGGGTGAGTTGGAGATCGTTCAGCAGTGCCTTCTGTTAGTTTTTAGGTGCACTCACTTCCCATTATGTTCCAGCAATCGTATTGAAACCTTATGGAAAGTTTTTAGTTTGAATCGCATGAGCGACTATGAGTGTTTGAACCTGCCGCCAGTTCCCGAGGGTCTGTTCAAAGTAGTTCTCGCGCCCCTCGCTAGAGGTCAGCCCGCCGCCCAGTTCTGCCTTGTCCTGATTTGCTGACACAATAAGAGTTCAAAACATACCAGAATACGGTGTGCGCCTGGGTAGGATAAACTGTTTATTGTTATTTTTAATCTAAAGTAGACCTCATTCTGAGAATTTTGGTACCAACCTTCTAGCGTGTGTAAATCTTTTCCAATGAATTTTTAAAGTTTCGACCGTTTATGACGTCACAGTGGGCTGGGAGGTCCCGCCCAGGCGAGAGGGGCGCGTGACGTCATAAACGGTCGAAACTTTGAAAAATCATAGAAACAGATCTACTCACGCTAGAAGGTCGCGGTTGGTACCAAAATTCTCAGGATGTAGTCTACTTTCGATTAAAATTCTTTAAAAAAAAATCAAGGCGCACCCCCCATTAAGAACTAGTACGAATAATTAAAGTCCTATTTGGTAAAGATCAGAAGTATAATTAATTCGTTCAAGCACATTAATAATGACTATGCAAGTTTGGAACCAAATGGCCGCGTATTCACGAACTGTGGGATTCCTGTCTGTCCCCCCACACCTTCACTTCCAGCTATGATGTGCTACTGCTTGTCCGTTTCACTCTGTGCTACTTAAAAATACTTTATCATACCGTTTTCTGTACAACACAGACCCTTTCAAGTTCAATATTGTTCAGATCATTTATCGCCCTTTCCCGAGGTTACAACAATGAGAATTTCATGACGATGAAAAATGTGGATTATTTCAATTTGTCAACTAATTGTCAGCTGAAGAGTGATTTACTACCGTATTTCTGACCACATATCGGAAACGTTCACTTCTGCGGACTCTGGATGGTTTCCTATAAATGATATTTTTTGAGTTTTTCTAAAAAAAAATGTAGATTAAGTCCATAAAATTGAGACTAATCGGTGTCTTCACTCTTTCCAGGAGCTGTTGTCGTTAATCATCGAAAGATTCAACATTCCAGAGCCCTCCGTCGTTTATGGTGAGGATGACTCCATCAACAAAAACATCCACCGAGAGGATTGGAAGCGATATCGAGAAAAATATTGCCAACCTGTTCAATTTAGGTAGGTACAACAATCATGATAAAGATGTCTCCAAAAAGCAGTTGAGGTTTAGTCTAAAATGTGGTTTAGTCTAAAATGTGGTTTAGTCTAAAATGCATTCAAAATGAGGTTTGTTTTCAAAATTTTGTACCACTTATATCGAATTTATTCAAAATCTTGCATAATTTCAGATACAAATGATACATTTTGTTTTAGGGTTTTGAATGTTTTGAGACATTGGGTAGACCACCATTTCTACGACTTCGAACGGGACCAGTCGTTGCTCGAAAGACTGAAACGATTCTTGGAGAGCGTCAACGTCAAGCCCATGAAGAAATGGGTAGAATCTGTTTCCAAAATCATTCGACGGAAAGTAAGTTCATCTTTGATGTTATTTTTGTTATGCAATTTTTAAAAAACCTTCAAGTGTGTTGTGTTCTGCGTGTATTCGAGTGAGGGCGATGGTCCTCTCAATGCGCTGATTTGTAAAATAGCCTGAACCCTACTCAACGGAGAGATTGATCCCTAAGCCTGCGGATTTGGCACTACATCCGCGGCGCATTGCGGCCGACCGTCCAGATAAGTGCTTGAAATATCTATCCGCAAACCTCAGCGTCTGGACCCAAACCTACTGGCGGGAAGCGGAGCATTTACCTTATGAAGCCTAGTGTTCGAAGAAGTCCCTAAGGGGAGATAGAGGTTCGGCGCCTTTATGGGGCAAACAGTTCCCTCTGAGTAAGATAAGAAATGATAAATCGGATTGACTAGGTACGAATGCATGTAAAAAGACCCCTGAGTGCGGCTTATATACTCTAGCTATTATGGTGAGGGGAGAGTGGAAAAGAGGTGACGTCAGATGACGTGTTCTTTCCCTTCCTCACCTCATCCGTGTTGGTGATGACTCAAACCACTCTGGGGTTTTCCTACACCTCACTTTATTGGAGAACTACCGAACATAAATGTATGACATTACAAAGTGGTTTTGTTATTCTGAAGTTATTGGCTAATATATATATTTTTTCGGAACAGAGTGAAGCCTCTGATCATCTGAGGGAGAGAACGTTCGCTTTCAACCACTCGCCTCCACCGATTGAATGGCACATTTGCTGTCCTGAAGAAGAGTGGAATATTTTAACGGTTAGTAATTTAAACTCCCATCTCAATAATAGTAAGTTGCTTCTCCGCTTTTCACCTTGGAATTCACCGACACAAACCAAGATTTACCGCCTTGCTTCAGACTTAAGACAGGTGCGGTAAAGAGTACCGCAAAGCGTCCACTAATGAATTATTGACGTAAGGCCAAAATCATGAGAAAAAGTTTTTAATTTCAAATATCTCGGAAACAAATCTTCTATAAAAAAGTCTTAAGATGCACTTTTTGTAGCAAATTAGTTGTAGAATCGAGTCATTTAGTAAGGCAGACCAGTTTGGCTTACACCCAAACATGTCTGCCCATGTCTCTCCTCAGACATGGTCAATTCTTGATTGAGTTCACCGAGTTGAAGATTCACATAAATACCTATCGAAAACCCAGTAGAAAATAGAACTAAAGGTTATCGGTAAATTGCTGCTCAGTTATTATTTTTAACGGGGAAATGTGGTTTTTTCAGCTCCACCCGATTGAAGTCGCTAGACAGTTGACGCTGCTCGAGTTCGATCTCTACCGTGTGGTGACGCCGTCGGAACTGGTTGGTAGTGTCTGGACGAAGAAAGACAAGGAGCTGGCCTCCCCTAATCTACTCAGAATGATAAAGCACACAACCAACGTAAGCGTTAACTTTTGATTAATTAAATGTTACCTCAGAGGCGGGAGTTTATCGTAAATTACAAACTTACTGTTCTCAACTTGAAAGTACTTGGAAAATTGAAGTGTTGTTTGCAGAGATGATACTTTCATTAAATTTCTTCAAAATATTGGTTACTCCTTAGCTGATTATTTTCTAAAATTCTCACACTAATTCAAACCCTTTCAATTCAAGCTAATTTCGATTGTTTTGCGAATCGGTTTCATAATTTCTGAATGTTACCCAGCATGATTCATTTCTGTACATCTTAATTATATTTGTGTCATAACCAAATCATAGGATGTATGTGAGAACTCATGGGCAATTTTTATTTGTTCCAAAGATTCAGAGTTTGACTCACTGCTAATGTTGATGAATACAAAATAATACTATCCTTTGTTCTGGATAAACAGGTTTATAATAACTCTCACAATTGTTCTAATTATATTTTAATTAATTAAATATTTTTTGTTTTAGTTTACGCTGTGGATAGAGAAAAATATAGTTGAGACTGAAAACCTAGAAGAAAGAGTGGCAATTGTATCGAGAATGACTGAAATAATGATAGTGCTTCAAGAACTCAACAATTTCAATGGGGTTCTCGCGATAGTGGCAGCCATGGCCTCTGCGTCTGTTCATAGACTTAAATACACATTCCAGGTAGGTGGCAGCACCTCACATGTTGTTTTGATGTGCCGGGAATACTTTACTATTATTCACCTCTGCATGAAGAGAAGAAAGAATAGTATGTGTAGTTGTGGAGTTTTATCATTTCCTAAAATTTGTATTCCAGCAAATCCCTGCTCGGTTGGAGAAAGCCCTAGAAGAGGCCAGGGATCTACCCAACGACCACTTTAAAAAGTACCAAGAAAAACTTCGTTCCATCAACCCACCTTGTGTTCCTTTCTTTGGTATGTTTATTTACCAAATTTTTGTTTTCAATTTTGTTCAACTTTCCACTTTTTTTGGCCCACCCTTAAGGTAAAACGCTGCAAATTATTACCAATGGTTTATTATTTTTCTATATAGATCACTCGTCTACAAAATCACCAACCATCCAATATGAAAAAAAAAATAAAAAAAAAAAATTTTCAAAAAAAAGTCAAAATCACCAACCATCGATCGAATTTCGGTCAGCTCTAATTTGAACGGAGATTAGGCCTCTTTTGCGATTCACACTCGTGTTTTGACATTTATATATATATCAATATAAACCCTTAAATTTTTGTAGGGAGCGAACGGTTTGTCCTACAGAGCTCCGGGTGGTCTCAAAAAATTCTAAAAATTCTATAGAATCCAAAATTGAAGGAAAAACAATACCTTTATATCGAAATTTTTTGAGTTAGGGCGTTTTCAAAATTTCAAAATTGATTTTGGAACCCTTAGGAGTGACCTACATCAACCAAAAGATTCGGGGCACAACTAGACCCCAAATGGAGCCTACATACCAAATTTCATCAAAATCGGTCAATGCTAAGTGGCAAAAGTGCCGCGTACGGCGGACGTAAACCATCAAATTTTGAGGGGGTGTTAAAAAATTTGTTTCTTGGTCGATTCCAAAGGTTCATTATTGAAAATAATAAACCAAAATGTCATTGAAAAAATTAATTATAAATTGTTTTGTTTTTCACAGGAATGTATCTAACTAACATCCTTCACATTGAGGAAGGCAATCCAGATACGATGCCCTCTCAACCGCAACTCATCAATTTCAGCAAAAGGCGGAAAGTAGCCGAAATCACGGGAGAAATCCAGCAGTACCAAAATCAACCATATTGTTTGAGTGTTGAACCTCGAATAAGGGTATGTGTCTTAGCTTCGATTACACATTAGAGCACCTTCCAGTTCTTTAATCTTCATGTAATGAGTGGATACTATAATCCCCTTTCTTCTTCTTCTATAAACCGTTGTTTCATGGTCAATATTGTTTGCTCAGTGAAAAGCTTACTGCCAAAGAGATCTAGTGTGTGTGACTGGCCTTCCGTTTTTGCGACCCTACACATTTTCCCATGAATAACATTTGTGGTAATTTCCTATAATTCCACCCTCTCCTCCGTAACTCTTCCACTTTACTCTCTCCTGAAAGCTCTCCATGTGACAAAGTGTCACTCGCTCATAGCACTGACACACTGCCTACCTATTATTGGGAAGTTGTCAAGTTTCTCGTAAATTTATATAATCCAAATACCATTACGTTCGGTTCTAAACAGTTATAATAGTTTAAACAATATACCTACGGAAACATGAAAATATTCAGCATCATTCTTGGGGGGGGGGGGGGGGGGGGGATGTCAGCTGTAGCGTTTTGCACCAAATGATCAGTAATATTACAGCTTCTTGATGCTTCTGAAGAGGCGTCTGGATCTCCGACGGCTCGTCCTCGACCCAGTCGCTCCCAGCGCCTTCCTGCTGACTCTCATATCTCCTCTTTCTCTGTTTTTCCTCCACTTCCACTTCATACTCGGTTCGTTATCGTTATCGTTATTCTAGGTAGGAAACTATAGCGTTCCTGTTTATGGTTACTAGATTTTCATATTTTTGTATTTTGTTGGAAGATATTAATAAGGTTTCAGCAATGTGGGACTAAATTTTTGTAGTGTCCATCTCTTATGCTTATTCAACTAAAATGATCCTCTTATAATTAGTCTTCATCCTTAACTCTAGGTGAACCTTAACCCTAGTTTCAAAGACTGTGAGTTAACTTCGTTATTGGTTCAAAGAGTTAATTCGAATTCTAAGCTAGAAACAGTTCCTTTCTGTTCCATGATCTCACTAGTTCTTTGTGGCTTTCAATTTGATATGATACTTGGGTCAAAGTTACACCTGATATTTTCCATTTCCTATTTTTCTGTCCAAGGCTGAAGAAATTTAGACATAGGCTGCGAAGGAAAAATGCTGAAAAATAAAATAGCTTACCAATGAGAAAATATTGTGCCATTAAAAATCATTATTACAACTTTCGTTTTCATCCTCCCATCCCTTGCCACTCTTTATCCATCGTAAGGTTGTCCCTGCCTATTTTGTTCATAAGGGGCTGTCATTTTTAGTGATACCTATCCAGAGTTTTGAAATTTAAATTTGGACTACTTTTTTTGGACCGATTTGGCTGGCTAATGACCTTAGCCTAGGATTTACTAAGAACAATTTTTGTATCTAATTTGAAATAAACTAAAAAAAACCGCGCGAGAATGAGATTTATTTCATTATACCTCTCTTATAAGAGAGTTAACAGGAAGGCCGCTGAGAGTGCTTGTGTAAAAGACGAGCCGCTGGAGATCCAGAGGCCTCTTGCTTCTGACGACATTTTTTTGATTCATCAGTGTTATAATTTGGATGGTCAAGTTCCAAAAGTACATTTTACTTACAGTTATATTTTTGTGTGTTCCTTTTTGCATAGCCAATGATTAATCGTCTATTAATTCTTCAGCGGTTCCTGGAAACATTGAATCCTTTCGACGGAATGGGAGATGTCGAAATAGCCAATCATCTGTACAGCAAATCACTGGAAATCGAGCCTCGTAACTCCCGGCAACCACAACGATTTGTAAGTTATAAATGAAGACCACACGGAAAAAAGGGGGAATGTCCATTTTTCCTCTTTTCGAGATAATTACGATTTCAAGTTTGGGACTGAATGGTGCTTCATGAGGACCCATGAATACGACTAAATGATATTTCATTGTTTACTATAATAATGTACTAACGATCTATGAACAATTCTATGGGTTATGAATTCAATATAAATTGAAAATGAAGTTTTATTCACAAAAAGTAGGTAGTAGTAAATTGGCGAAAAAAATGAAAAAACGCTGCAAATCATTGCTCAAAGGTTTATTATTTTCTGTATAGATCACCCTTCTGTATAGATCACTGGTTCTCCATCAATAGCACCTACCACCATCTGTATTCTCCCTTGACCTTCCCTCTCAAATTTCAGCTTCCTGCGTTCAATAGGATTGAAAATGACTTCGGAGCTCACTCAGCTGATCAGTGATCTGAAGAGTGAAGAAGATCTCCTCGAATGCTGAAGACGCCTGGAAGAGCACTTCCATTCAATAGGATTGAAAATGGCTTCGGAGCTCACTCAGCTGATCAGTGATCTGAGGAGTGAAGAAGATCTCCTCGAATGCTGGAGACGCCTGGAAGAGCACTTTCATTCAATAGGATTGAAAATGGCTTCGGAGCTCACTCAGCTGATCAGTGATCTGAAGAATGAAGAAGCTTTTGAGCAATGATTTGCAGCGTTTTTTACCCACCAACATTTTTTTTACCTACCAACTTTTTTTTACCTACCAGCTAGGTACTACCTACCACACCATACTGGCTTCACACCTTCACAATCAAGTTTATTAGAAAGAACTAAACGCTTCACACTCGATTGGAAAAATAGAAAGCTTCATATTGAAATTTGATTACTGGTTACGCAGAAGGCAAAACTGTATACAAATCGAAGAAATGAACAGCGATCGCATTTTAGTCAGATAAAATTTGAACGGCGATTAGACCTCTTTTGCGATTCACACTCATGATTCTGTTTTATCGAAGAAAAACCTTCAAGTACTCGTAGGGACCGAACGGTTTGTCCTACAGAGCTCCGGGTGGTCTCAAAAATTTTTAAAAATTCAATACTATTTAAAATTGGTGAAAAAACGATACCTTTATTTCGAGAGTTTTCGAGCTAGGGCACTCTTGAAAATTTCAACCCTTAATTTTCACCCCTTAGAAGTGACCTACATCAACCAAAAGTTTCGCGGCACAACTAGACCCCAAATGGAGCCCATATACCAAATTTGAACCAAATCGGTCCAGTGTTGCTAAGAAAAGTGCCACGGACGGCGGACGGCGGACGGCGGACGGACATTGCAAATTTGGATTCTACGCACCTTGAAACGTAAAGTGACAAAGTTTGAGGGGGGGTTATAAAAATTTTTTGCGATACGATCACATAGGCTTATTATTAGAAATAATAAACCAAAAGGGGGAATGTCCCCATTATTAATGCCTTGACATTCTAGAATGCTTTATTTTTGTTTATAGTTCTTCTTGGTTTTGCCGTGTCTGAGCCTGGTATAATACCTCCTAGCCCTCATAGTTGCAATCATTCATGGTTGCAATCAAAGGACACACTCATTGCTCAAGTAAACAAACAAACAACCTGTGACACGTTCCCCCTTCTTACCGTGTTTTGCAGACCCCACAGAGTAACGGAGACAAGACCCTCCTCGTTCATTCCGTGGACGAACCGACCTTCCCCGTTTTTTCCGTGTAATTTTCAAATGGCACATACCAGTTTAACCCACTTCCTCCTCGTTTTTCACATGTTTGATCTTTTAAGATTAAACTACAACCCCTGGAGAAGTTGTTACCAACCTTAACTCAATTTCGAAAAAAAAGTGACATTCCCCCTTTTTTCCGTGTGGTCTTCAAATTGTTTACTTCCTCTCTATCAAAGATCGAAATATTCACCTGCTTAGCCTAAGAACAGTGTCAGCTGTCATCTTAGAGGTGAATTCATGTTAACCTCTTTCTAGTGTGATACGTACAGGTTTAAGATGTCTTAGTCTGAACTAATTTCTCGTTCTTCGACAGGCTCGGAAATGGCCGGAACTGAATCTGAAGTCCCCGGGCATCAAGAACAGGACGATGCCAAGGCATGGACCTCCTACGCTTGTGATGGGGCCTCGAATGGATGCTGACTCGTCACACGATGAAAGCCCTACTCCGCGCACGCCTCTCACAGTTCCACCGCACACTCCTCCTCAGCACAACATCTACTCTTCTTCAGACTTCGCAGTTTTTGCACCGATCCACATAGGCCATGGTTAGTCGTCTTAGGTCTTAGCCCTATCGTCCACTGGGAGCGGAAAGCTGCGAAATCAGTTCGTCAGAATTCGTCCGAAAACGCACGAACGATCCAAACATGTGACCTCGTCTGCTGGGCCCTTATCGTTCGTCCATTTCCGCAAAGTCGCCATTTTGCTAGAATTTTTCAGACAAAGAGGTGCGGTCATGGACTGTGATAAATTAATATTGCTCGTGCAAGAAAGAAAATACTTATCTGTGTGACCAACGGGGAAGTAATACGAAAATGCATTTTTTCAGCATGTAACATGCTTTAGTCCTGACCTAACTGGCAAATAATGTTACGTTTTTCAGGAACGGCGTCGAGTGACGAAATTTTGCTTAGTCGTTGATACGGGACTAAGGATCGTGTAACATGGTGTAACTCATGTATTAAAGGTAGTTGTGAGTCATCATAAGCGAGGAAATATAATGTCCTCCAAGGATTATTGTCAATAGTTCGAATTGGAAACTATGCGCCTCCCTGATCAGCTGGGTGAGCTAACTTCGGTCCTGGTGACCCCACGAAGCTGAAATTTCACAGGGAGTCAGTCTCTCTGAGACTCCAGAGTTGGAATTGGAAACTATGCTCCTCCCTAACCAACTAAAATCAGTTTAGGAGGATTGGTCAACAAAAGGATACAGCAAACAAAATAAACACGGCTAAAGCATATTCCATGTTTCTTGAATTTTAGCCGAAGGCTCTAAGCAGTAACCATCCGGGGGTCCAGGGTGCTTGACCCCGAAGGACCGATTTTTTTATTCAAAATTCCTCCAGGATTTAGTTGATTTAATCTTTTTGTAAACAACAATTTCCATTAATCCTTACCTCCAAAAAATCTCGTAGTCAAATTCCTATGTAATAGTGGTTCTTGAAATATTTACTTACAGTTCCGATTAATTTTTACACCCAGGAGTTCTTCCTTTTAACAACACAGGTTGTGAAATGTTTGGGAAACCTGAACAGTTGTAATTTAACTCAGCTGATCGAGTTGATATGAGACTGATCGTCAGATCAGAGAGATTAAAAAAATTATGATTGAGATCTTTAATAAAAAAATGTTACATTCGTTCATTGAAATTTAGGAAAACTACATTCTTATTATTATTCATTCTACGGTAATTTGCTCCTGTTTAATTTGAAAAACTTTTCATCTACGGAAAGGCTGAAGTGTCCATTTTAAGGAGAACCAACAAAAAAACAAAAAAAATTTTGAAGTTTATACGGCCAAACCAGTTCTAAGTGTTTTGTTGGACCTCAGAATTCTTATTTTTAAATTTTCATTCCCCTCGTCCTTAGAAATAATATTATTTTAAGGACCTAAATCAGGTCGAATGCGGAAATTCACTTTCATTTCCTCTCTTCTTCCATAATGCCTTCGTCGATAATAAATCGAAGGTCCTTCCTAATTTCAACGAAAGTCGAAATCGAGAAAATTGAAAGGTACCAGGTGATGAGCAGAAAGGAAATTCAATGCGCTTTCTATTATGTTATTTGCTAATGAGATTCTCAAATTTTTATTAAGACCGAAAACACGTATAAAAAATAAAGATGACAAATGTCGGGTTGGCTGGAGGTTTCAGAAAAAATTTTATATCACAAAAGATTTTGCAAATTAGTCATAGAATAATTCTATGAAATTCCTCATTACACAAACTTCAGGGACTAATTATTAGTCCCTGAAGTTTGTGTAATGAGGAATTTCACCGAATTCTGTGTGCATTTTTCCTGAATAGTTAATGGTGTGGGATAGATGAAAATCGGGCTGATTTCGGAAAATAAGTCTCCTGTTATTTTTGGGAGACAATCAAAATTTTTGATTTCAAAACTAAATGGGAAAACGGACGTGAAGCGGGAATGCTCGCTGATTGGGTTGTTTGGATCGCCGTCTCCTCCCAGTGTTGCCCATTGGGACGACTAAATTGTTTTTTCTTAGAGAAAAGTTATCAAACAAAAACAGGGAAAACTAATTTCCCCCATCTTGCTTTTTCTATTTTTTTCTTCAGTTTTTCGATTTCAAACTTTACTGTTTCGTGAAATTTTGCATCTGGGGACTATAGGTTTCTCGATCTCAGCGCTTCAAGCGGCCATAAATGAACTATTCCAGGATGACGTCATTTTCCCGTTTTTTTTTAAACATTCGTATTTTCTACACAGTTTTGTTTATTCGTAAATCAGGAAGTTTGGGCTGTAAGTTTGCCTTAGGAGGTTTTTCGAGGTACTAAATCCGATTTTTCGGTCAAAAATAGGAAATTCCGACATGGTGAAATTCCTCATTATTCTGGGACACCGAGTAGAATGACCACTAGTTCAGATAAGAGCCCAGAGGACGCGGGTAGTGATACTACGGAGCACTCCCGCTGAGATTTCAGTGGAACTTCCACAGCAGATTTTGCGCCTTGACAAGGTTCTTTGTGTTATTGGTTGCCATTCCCTACATGTGGTAACTACAGTCTAACAGCTAACTATTACAATATATTTCAGTTGACTTGATTTTTACCTTATCTTTCTGATTTCTCAGGTATTCCTGGAGGAGGCAATTCGTCACCAGGAGCCATTTCCACCGTGAGCAGCATCATCAGTTCCATCGTTCCTCCACCGTCTGTGGGGCCAGCTCCTCCACTGCCTCCCAGAGTGCGGCGTCGTCAGGGGTCAAACAGCGATCCTCCAGTTCTTCCTCCTCGAGAGAACTCACCACCTCCCCTTCCCCCTAGAAACAGGCGACACATGTCCGAATCGTCGATGGTGCAGCAGCATCACAGCCATGGTGAGTCTAGTGATACATTTTTAAGAACCCTAATCTAATAGATTGAGGAGGTATGCCAGGTATTGGTGTCAAGTTGTATGGTCAAGTTCGCGAAAGCTGGGACGTTGCACGATTGGAGGAGATACAACTGAAAGCTATTCACGCCCAAGCAGAGATAGAGTGACAATTTAGAGGAGGAAGTGGCGTGCTTCTAAAGAACAAAATTTGTCCAAAACTCTTCATGTCCACTTCCTGGCTCACACTGTGTTGGAACTGACTTTTAAAAAACTCGGCTTGTCCAAACACTCCGTGATAGTGTGACATTTTCAATACTTCCTCGCTTATTAGATGGTAACACCCGCTTCATAGGCTGTTGAAACTATACTTCAGTGACGAATCGTAAAGCTGCGTCCACACTTGCAACATTCGGCTGCTCTGAACCTTGCTCTGATCCTCACTCCGATCCTGCTCCGCTCTTCTGTCCCGAACATCGCAGCGCTCCGAACCTTGCTCCGCCCATAAGGCTTTAAGTGGCTTTGAGCCGCGTCCACCCTTGCAACATTCGGCCACTCCGAACCTTGCCCCGATCCTCGCTCTGATCTTGCTCAGCTCTTCTGACCCAAACATCGCAGCGCTCCGAACCTCGCGTCGACCCACTCGCTCAACCCACTCCGAACATTTCTTTGATGCAGGATAAAAAACCGCCAACAGAGCGATCGGACTGAGCTCCGCTCCTCTGATCTTCATTCCTTTGAAGTTTTGCTGCCCCGAACACGCCAGAGGATCGGAGCAAGGTTCGGAGTGGCCGAATGTTGCAAGTGTGGACGCGGCAATTACACGAGATGTCGCGCTCGGTGCATTGCGGCAATAGTTTCTTGGTAATGCACATTCGTTTGTTTATAGTCTCGCGTGGCGGTCGTAGAGTGTGTTTCTCAGGCAACGGACGCGTTCGCGAGTTGAACGATGGTTCTCGGAAAAGAAAAAGTCTCGCTGATGAACGCAAACAGCGCGAAACCATCGCAAAATACGGTATATTTACCCGGTAAGAATAGGGTATATTCTTGCATAAAATGCGTCAAAAAAATTTCACTTTCTTCTTCTGTTATAATATCTTGAGAAATCAACAGCGTCTCATCACTAGAGAGGACAGTGATTTTGACAAAACTCAACATGTCCATATTTTTTTTCACAAAACTTGACATGTCCATAATATTTATGCCAATAAATTCGTTGTATATTTTGTTGGGAATTCGGTATTCAGGGACATGATTTTCACTGGCCTATAGATTGGCAATTTCCCTATCAGAAAAACCTGGACATCAAAGGGGCAGAGCAGCAAGTTTTTTGCTTCTTAAAAATTTTGAAAAACGGACATGTTGAGTTTTTTTTGAGTCCTCCTCAAATGATAGGTCGTCTTGAAGGAGACCAAGGCCATATCCATAGTGCCTGAATGAAGATGGATCGTAACAGTGGTATTCATAATTTTCGACATCCATCACCTTATTTATCAGAGACCAAATTTGTGAGGATCTGGTGAGTTTTGGCATCCCAAAGAAGCTGGTGGGCATAATCAAAATGACAATGAAAAGTGCGTCCCACCAAGAGTTTCCCAGTTAACACAGGCTTGCGCCAAGGCGATCCATTAGCAGCAACCCTGTTCAACTTTGCACTCGAAAGCACTGCACGAAGCATCCAAACCAACCCGGGAGGAACTATTCGGAACAGGTTCACACAGCATCTGGCTTACGCTGATGACGTTGACATCATGGCACGAACACCTCCTGCCCTCTCAGGGGCAGTTGAGGAGTTCGAAAGGGCAGCAAATGCAAGGGGCCTGAAGATCAACTCACAAAAAACGAAGTATATGAAGACCTCCAGAAAACCTCCGCTTACTCAGACCATTTTCACAATTGGAGACCACGAATTCCCAGTGTGTCACGAGTTCAAGTATTTGGGAACACTGATAACAGAGGATAATGACCTGACCGCAGAAATAAAAGCGCGCATAGCTGCAGGAAATAGATGTTTCTGGGCGGTTCAGAGAGCTCTCAAATTTCGTGGGGTGTCACGACGAGCTAAGCTAACCATTTACAAGACCATTATACGACCAATCACACCAGTATGGTTGTGAGACACGGACCCTGACCGTCACGAGTGAACGCTTGTTGAATTGTTGGGAGAGGAAGATTTTGCGAAAAATCTTCGGCGCCGTTTGTGAGGGGGTGTTTGGAGAATACGTAAGAAAAATGAGCTGAGACGTCTGTATGGTGGGCCAGATTTAGTAGCATTCATTAGACGAGCTCGTTTCAGATGGCTGGGACATGTTGAGAGAATGCCTGCAGAGCGGTACCCTCGGAGAGCGATGTATGGAGTGCCCGGTGGAAGACGGCACAGAGGAAGGCCACGCTTGCGCTGGCTGAGCGACGTTGAGGAGGACCTGACCCGGCTTGGCGTCCGGAGATGGAGGAGCTACGCGCAGTACAGGAAGGAATAGAGATCTATTTTTGAGAAGGCCTTGGTTCTTGAAGGACTGTAGGGCCAATAAAAGAAAGAAGATCACTTTATTTATTTATTGATGTTATTTTATTGTTATGATGTGTTAAATGTTATGTTATTTATGTGTATTTATTGATTTATGTATTTTTTTCAGTGCGAGCTAGCTCCGTTTCCAGCATGCACTCTCTCCAGGGAACGACTCACATCATGGGTGGCACACTGCCGCGACATAACACGTCTGTGGACAGACCAACGCGACAGTCGCTGGTCGAGGCGCAGACACCCAGGATTCCTCCGCGCCCTCTCTTCACCTTCAATCAACCTAATTCGATGGTATTTCCTTTCAACGCCAACCACCCTGCTTGAATAAGTCACCATGAGTAGTGAGCTCAGAGTTTCACTAAGAATGTGCAGATGGCCTCAGGAATGGTTTGTATATGCACACCTCATACTTTGTTGTTATCGTCAGCAGACATTGTATGGTTAGGTATTTGTGTAGGCTATGATTGGTGCTAGCAATACAGAAAAAGTGGTATACAATTACTTCAGCGCAACTATACAACTGCTGCGTTCGCCGAATTGAGTGACCGGAGTTAATTATTGGGCAAAAGCAGACTTTTAGCAACAGTTTAGATTTTATTTGGTCAAAGTGAATAGGCACGACTGTTATGGGTGCTACGTAACAATCCTCCAACTGAGAATCTTGGTGGAAGTTGAATGGATACTCAGAATTAGGTCATTTGCTAAGATATTAAAATTACCTAGGTACCTGAAAAGTAGTAGGCAGTTTTTTAAAAACACGTTCTATGCTACACCCATGCATGTTTACAAATGGCCTGCTGGTGGATTCCTAACGTTGGCAGGACTTCAAGGAAAGGTTCAGTTACAATTTATTCGTAACAGTCACTGAATTCAGATGGCCCTTAACCCGTTCATGAACAGTGTCTAATCACAGTGTATCTCTGGTTTGTCTTTGGTAATCTGTGGATGATGTAACTGACCACCTCGACCATGATTTGACATTGGCGGGAAATAAGATTCAAAGTAGGTGTATCTGTGAATCAGTGTCACCGTGAATTCAGATGGCCCTTAACCTGTTCCTGAACAGTGTCTAGTCGCACTGTATCTCTGGTTTGTCCTTGGTAAGCCGTGGATGATGTAACCAACCGCCACGACCATGATTTGACATTGGCGGAAAATAAGGTTCAAAGTAGGTGTATCTCTGAATCAGTGTCACCGTGAATTCAGATGGCCCTTAACCTGTTCGTGAACAGTGTCTAATCGCAGTGTATCTCTGGTTTGTCCTTGGTAAGCTGTGGATGATGTAACCAACCGCCACGACCATGATTTGACATTGGCGGAAAATAAGGTTCAGAGTAGGTGTATCTGTGAATCAGTGTCACTGTGAATTCAGATGGCCCTTAACCTGTTCGTGAACAGTGTCTAATCGCAGTGTATCTCTGGTTTGTCTTTGGTAAGCTGTGGATGATGTAACTGACCACCTCGACCATGATTTGACATTGGCGGAAAATAAGGTTCAAAGTAGGTGTATCTGTGAATCAGTGTCACCGTGAATTCAGATGGCCCTTAACCTGTTCGTGAACAGTGTCTAATCACAGTGTATCTCTGGTTTGTCCTTGGTAAGCTGTGGATGATGTAACCAACCGCCACGACCATGATTTTACATTGGCGGAAAATAAGGTTCAGAGTAGGTGTATCTGTGAATCAGTGTCACTGTGAATTCAGATGGCCCTTAACCTGTTCGTGAACAGTGTCTAATCGCTGTGTATCTCTGGTTTGTCTTTGGTAAGCCATGGATGATGTAACCAACCGCCACGACCATGATTTTACATTGGCGGAAAATAAGGTTCAAAGTAGGTGTATCTGTGAATCAGTGTCACCGTGAATTCAGATGGCCCTTAACCTGTTCGTGAACAGTGTCTAATCGCAGTGTATCTCTGGTTTGTCTTTGGTAAGCTGTGGATGATGTAACTGACCACCTCGACCATGATTTTACATTGGCGGAAAATAAGGTTCAAAGTAGGTGTATCTGTGAATCAGTGTCACCGTGAATTCAGATGGCCCTTAACCTGTTCGTGAACAGTGTCTAATCGCTGTGTATCTCTGGTTTGTCTTTGGTAAGCCATGGATGATGTAACAAACCGCCACGACCATGATTTTACATTGGCGGAAAATAAGGTTCAGAGTAGGTGTATCTGTGAATCAGTGTCACTGTGAATTCAGATGGCCCTTAACCTGTTCGTGAACAGTGTCTAATCGCAGTGTATCTCTGGTTTGTCCTTGGTAAGCTGTGGATGATGTAACCAACCGCCACGACCATGATTTTACATTGGCGGAAAATAAGGTTCAGAGTAGGTGTAGCTGTGAATCAGTGTCACTGTGAATTCAGATGGCCCTTAACCTGTTCGTGAACAGTGTCTAATCCCTGTGTATCTCTGCTATGTCTTCGGTACGCTGCGGATAATGTAACCTCCTAGCCCACCAATACTTATTTCTCGATGACGTTGTAGTGATGGTCAAGTTTAAAAACTACATTCTCTGAACATCCCATTCAGGCCTAGAAATTTAAACAATTCTGAGTACGCTCAGTTATTTTGCCTGTTTTTCGAGATTCTTTGTAATTTCGACACCTGTTTCGTTCTGCAACCGCAATGGTCACACTCTTCGTGGAAAGTTCAACGTTTCAGCTTCTTAGGTGAGCTCTTAAAATACCCTTATTTTTCCTAATTCGCGTTTTCTTTAAACTGATGTGTCGCAAGATTCTAAAGTCTCGATAACCAGACAATTCAGGACCAGCTGTACATTGGACTTTGTGTTGTACTCAGGTGTAAGTTTACGTATCGAACTGCTCCAAACGTGCTATTTCTGACAAAAATAACGATTTGTCTCTAAACGATAAAAGCAATGAACCAATATGCTATTCCCTACTCGGATCACAAGGCCAGTTCCTATTTATTGAACTGATTAAACGAAATTTACCCTATGGCTTTGTATATTAATTTGCCATTCGTCTTAGTTTTCGCTATAGTTTAAGACGATGACTTTTGTTTTATTTCAAATTCGTTCGTTGTATAAAACAAAGGATATAATATTATACCTTCTAACTTAGAAACTAGTGCTTCTCATCAACATTTCCATGATCTCATAAAGACAGTCAAACTCCCATTTACCCTAGCGTTACATGTTTACACTATTATATTGTATGAAATCTATGGAATAGCTTCAAGTGTTTTGATATTGCTCAAAGCATTCGAGTGCTACGGTTTTGTTTTTGTAATTTCTCGATATTGTACGTTTTGTTTTGTTTATTAAGACGCAACAGGTTTACAAAACCACTTTATTATTTAGAAAATGGAACAATATAATCGTTATGTAGCTGTGTAAAGTGTATTTTTTGTGTGGGGGGACTAGGATGCCGTAGTTACAGAGTTTAGAAGAGCCCTATGGATTGGAAAGTGAATTTTGTGTATTCGAATTGAATTCACTTTCTTGAATGACCACCGAAAAATTGAACCACGTTAGCTAGTTGATAAGCTTTTTGAAACAAAGAACAAGTAGAAGATATAAATATTATATAATAGTGATAATGGCTTTACGTACAACGTGAATAAAAATTTTATAGAGATTTGTGTAAATAGATGTTAGTATTGTCGTGTTTGGTATGTTTTCCTCGTTGAGGTGCCCAGTCAGTTGAATCGAGCGTGACTTGTAATAGAGGAAATCTGGTGGTCCACTGTCTGTACTGTAGTAACTGGAATCTAATGCATGAAAACCCAACAGTAGGTACGTGTACCTCGCCCAAACTTGGGAGACCCGGGTTCGATTCCAGGCCGTGACGTCAACAATTTTTTCACGTATCTACGATTTGATTTGCCTGCTTTTAGCAGGCTTTTCAGCTAGTCTAATACATAAAATCTCAACCGTACGTCGTCGATCGTCTGGGAAACGACATCATTTTTTTTTTTTTTTTTTTTTGTTGTCTAATTTAACCCATTTCCGGCCGCTGATGCATTTTTGTATCGTCCTAATAATTAATTTTTTTGAATATTGAAATAATGGAAAATCTTTGTAAAATAATTTTTTCTCGTTCATGCAGTTCCTAAACTTTTCAAAACAAAATTTTCTTCGACATTCGGGAGCTCTAAGAGATTTAGGAAATTTTTTTGAAAGAGGCTTTTTGGCCGAAAGCGTGATTATGGTGGCTCAAATTCGGTCCTGGGCGAGTGAGCGTTCTGGGCCATGAATCGAAACAGATTCCGGTCCATAAATAGATTTTTACATTTTACCTAGATTTTTTTTCAGATTCTTAACAATGAAATGTTTAAATCATATCGATTTGGAAAACTGAGACCTCACAAATCCTATAAAATGTTAAAATCATAAAATTTGGAACATTTTTGCTCTCGATTGGTGAGCAAATGATGCCTTATTTCAGCAGCATTCTGTATGATAATTCATCCTCCTCGTCCCATTACTCTGTTATTTCTACCCTCGGCTTAAAATGGGTTAATAAATTACGTGCATCTCTTAATATCCCAAATAAAACCCCAACCCGTGCGAAGTGTTACTCGGTGCTGTATCCCCCATTTGTCTTCTCCGGTTTTCTTTTCACTTATCTACGACTTGTTTTTGTCTGTTTTAGCAGGCTTTTCGGCTAGTGGTAGAATATCTTGATTGCCGAACTCTGAAGATGATCAATCGTCAACTTCTGTTGATTTACAGGGTGATCCTGAGGATGAATAAGGTTCTCATTGGGGTTCAAGAGTCTTAACAACTAGAGGTGTGTCGGTCAGGAGTGAACGTATTGAAAAGACCTTATCTTCAAAACGATCCTGTCTGAACTGAACGGGTTGTCAAAATGAACACAGTCATTCGTTCATCAACCCACCAATAGTGTTTTCTGGAAAAATGCCGAAAACAACGGCAAAAGACCAACAAACAAATTAATTGCCCGCAACATGGATGTATAATGTATTTGTATACATGCATGTTTGTACAAGGATCATGAATGTGTGAAAATGACATCGAAGTATCAACAGAAAGAAGTAGATGGAAGTGGTTTTCTAAGCAAAACCTTTCATCATCCAAGTGAAGAATTACGTTCGAATGAACTGTGGACTAAAAAGACCAAACTGAAAGACCAAAAACACTCAAAGACTGATTCATGCGATTCTAATGAATCGATCTTTCATTTGTTTTTGTCTTTTAGCTCATTCGATTCATCCAAATCGCCTCCTCACCTACTCATTCTAACATATTCCGATTCGTTCGGTTTTTCGAGTCACGACCTGGATCTCTCGCTCGTTTTTGTGACTTCTGACCGGTTGGTGGTTCATTCCACTGAGTGACCGTGAATGAACGGATGAACGGGAAACGGGGTGAACGGATTCAAAAGACCTGGTCTCTGTAATGAGTGACCGTTTGGGATTCGAATCCGCCAAATGACCTTGTCTTACAACACCAGTTGTGGTCTAGTCACAACTTTTGCCATTCTTCAGTTAGTTCATCAAAGAACTAGTTTTTTCTTCGGTATCTTGGGGGTTAAGTATCATTCAAGCTCTGTCCACAGCTTTCAAATTTCTCAAAATCAATCAAATTTCTTGAAATAATGGAGTAATTCAGTTCAGCCACAACTTATTTAAGCCTGGAGCCAAATCAGTGTCCTTCCACACACGTGGACGTGACGTTAAGGCTTTGCAGGAACCGAAGAAAGACTCCCACCGACGCAGAGGCTCCTGTATAGAAATTAAGAAAAGCTTGGAGAAAGTTTTATTCTGATAAAAAATTCGAGTAAATGTGTAAAATTCTAACCCTGATCAATCGACATGGGGGGCGGAGTTTTCACGATATTCAGACTAGCTTAGAATCATTCCTAAATCTCCGAACATATCGGCAAAAATAATTACTACCACTTCAATATGGAGGTCCCTCGGAATTTCAAGTTTATCAAAATATGTGTGTCGAAATAGATGATTTTTCAATCGATTCAGAATTGAATTTAAAAATTGATACTCAATAAATCGTTTGACTGGAGAAAATTTTGAAATCAAATTTGAAACTAAGTTTTTAAAAAATAGAACCTAAAAACATATTTTTTTTGTGAAAATTTTCCTTGCTCAAAGCAATAGCTGTAGGTATAGGTTGACATGTGCCATCTATAGCGTTACCATCTATTTATCGACACCATTTTTCCACCAGTTAGAGGGAAGGAATGCCAAGTGTCATTTTATGTAGCGAAACGTGCCCTAAGTCGTTCAATTTCAAAGCTGATCTCCAAAATCGTCACTGGTTCCTATTTTTCAGTTTTGAACAGTGACACGTTCCTACTGCAGGTTAGAAGGAGCGACGATAGGATGCGCTAGCAAGCGCATTACGAGACAACAATCTTCAAGGTGCCCCTACACTATCAAGCCGCTTGATCAAATGCTTGAACTTCCGATTGATGGGAGCTTCAAGCGTGCTTCAATCAACCCTTCAATATTTTGATCAAAACTCTCTCATCTGTTGAAGCAGAGAAGTGGAACAGTGTGTTGCGATCTTGCTTTCGCTTTTTCGATTTACAATGGTTTGGGCTTCCTAATCACAACATTGGTTGCCGTGAAGCGAAAAAAGAAGCAAAAGAAAAAACGACGGTGGTCTAAGGAGTGGTACAAACTGAGAAACCGCTTCACTCATGAACATCTCCAAAAATTCCTGTGTGATTCGGAACCAGAGGACTGCAGGAACTTTATGAGAATGGACCAAGAAAGTTTTGATTATCTACTGGATTTACATGGCTTCCACCGAGTGACTGACGCAATGCTTGACGGAAATTTCCCTAGACTATCAAGCCGCTTTCTCAACCACTTGAGTCATTCAGAATTTCTATCAATCGCCGTCAACGCTTGGTTCAAGCGTCAAACAGGCTTCTAAACTCACGCTTGATACAATCAATTTGATAGCGGCTTAGTAGTGTAGGGGCTCCTTTAGAATGGTAGTTATGGTGATCAGGAATGATAGTTCTTGTAGTGGCAGGAGGTAGTGCTAAAGCCCGACAAGGATTGTTGGGGGCTAGACTCTCATGACAAGATTCGCCGCTAGCAATAGCACTGTATGATTTCTATTAGCGATATCGGCTGTTTTTTCAGTGGCATGGAGAGTTCATGGTACGACTTCACTGGTTAACCCTTAATTTCCCACTTGTTGAGACAAATTTTGGAAGTGTTTTGAAATTTTTGTATATTTTGACAAATCAAATGTCGTAGAATGCCTGGATTCTAATCCAACTCTCTTAATTCGAATATATTCCCAATCAGAATCTTATTATTCTGAAATCCAATAAAACTACGAAATTACACAAATATAATAGTTGGCTAAACAGGATTCCCTCTCCTGGAATATTGTTGCAGCGACCCCCTCGGCCTGAGGTTTCCAATAATTCACCATCCGAAAGCTCTGATACTGAAGTAACCAGAAGAGACTATTGAAAAGAGAGAATATTGAAAAATTGATTTTTTTTTCCTATTCGATAAGCGGACTTCCCAAAAGATACCTCAGGACATTAAGGGTTAACACGTTGGACGAGGATCGCGTCTATGTCACGCAAATCCCGGGGTCCCTGTGGCTGGCCGCGTCAATGTCACGCAAACACCTCTCGCAAAACAGGTTCACGAATATCTGCTCCTGTTCTTTCGTTCTCAGTTTCCACTCTTTTCTATCTTTTTTTCGTGATAGATGAACATATTATGAGTCGAACGGTTCAATCTGGAGCTGAATCGGTCGAGATTGGAGGTAACTGAGCAGTTATCAAAGTGACACCTTATCTTTGTGCGCTCCTCCGGTAATTTCGTTATGTTTTCACATTTTTCATTCATTTTTACGGAATGATTCACTCTTTTTAAGGTTGATCGACATTGTTTAATTGTTGGTTGTGTCAATAATCAGCTCAATCCTCTCATAAGTTTCATACTTTCAGTTCATTATCGTAAAAAAAGACCCAGTGGTTCGACACCGATTTATTTGTGTTTGACTCGATTTTTTCTGTTTTGAATCTTTGCCAGACTCTACAAAACTCCCAAAAAAGAGAAGACTCGTTCTCTTCCCAGGTATGGAATAACTAGGTATCATATTGTCGTACATGATTGATTCTTACCTATTTCTATGCACCATCAACCTATCTCCCTTGCAAAGGCCGCCAGAATTCGCGTCCAGTGGACGGGCGGCCTGAGCCAACCCACTCACATAGGGGTTGATTTCCCATTCAAACTGGAGCAACTTTACACTGCCGCTGGCCGCATCACGTTGACGCCGAGAATTAATTCTCAGAATTCTCAACTTTTTTGTCAAAATTTTTGAAAAAAATATACTTTTAATATATGTTGCTGCTATAGCGTTTTGGCGTAAAAAATTTCTCCGCCACAGGGGACTAACGCGTTTTTTTTTCCGCGTTCAACGTGTTTAAGCTACCTACATGAAGTTTAAATGTCAACAAACATTAATGCGTCCTAAAAATGTTACAGTTCCTATCAGTTTGCAGCACAAAGAACAAAGGAGAGTCTAGCCCCCAGAAAGTATTGTCGGGTTTCAGCGCTACCTACCGCCACTTCAGCAAACTACCATCCTTTTTGACGTGGGCGTGGTCAAGCGGTATTTCTGAAAAGTAGGCTTATCTCGATTTTACCACCTCGGTTTTACCACTCCCTAATTTCTAAGTTTGGCGGCTTTACTTCCCTGCCTTTTTTAAATTGCGAGGAAAGGAACTTGTTATTGCATTTTTGTGTTATTTTTATTTGTTGTGTTGTTCTTCTTTGCAACAGTGTAATCTTGGGATAACTGCAAGTTAGAGGAGCGACGGTAATGCGATCGCGTGTGTGATCACCTGATAAGATATCAGAAATGGTAGTTCGTTGAAGTGGCGGTAGGTAGCGCTGAAACCCGACAACACTTTCTGGGGGCTAGACTCTCCTAAGAACAACTGTAGAGAAGAACAGAATATTATAGATGGTACCACCAGAAATCAAAATGCAAATAGTTTTCCTCAATATCCATGAACTAGCCAAGAATGTGAGCCCTGCGTTGTGGTAAATACATGTGCTCGAAGAACCAAGTGAATACTGAAAGATGAGAAACTGATTCATCTCACTGGCCACCTCGACGTTTCGGCTTGGGAATTCGATACTGCGCGCCTGACAAAAAATGAATATAAATAAATGTTAGAGTTTATGTTTAATGTTGTATGAACGTTTGTACTGAAGTCGTTAATGTGAAAAAAAATTGCAACTGGCGTGCCTCAATGTGCTGTGCTTCAGGGGCGTCGTGCAAGAACTAACTTTTGTATTGAGAAAAAAAGAAGATTATCCGTGAGAATGTTAACTGCTTGTAAGAATTTTATATTGTATACCTAGATGTGTATGTGGAATTATCCCGTAAGAACGCTTGCATCTCGTTATGTGGATTTTTAATTGTGATATAGGTGCCAATAATAATCACAGTTCTTGCAGTTATTGTTTTGTATTCGCATACGAATTTATGTCACTTTACTGTGCATTAAACGATTCATGAAATAAAAGGATTGATTACCTTAAATTGGCGTGATTATCGTGTCCTCATTATTTGACTTGGAACGGTACCTACGCAAGGTGTTACGTTTCATAACAGGCCAGGAATCAATTCTACAGCTCATTTCCAGCAAAAAATGTCTCTTGGTATTTTTTTTAGAGGCTTTGTTTTCGAGTTATTTCACTTTCAAGTTTTTTCTCTCCGTGTTTTCGACCTTATCTCAATAAAACGGCTATAACTCCCCGAATTTTCATGCAAATTCAAATCTGATTACACCAATCTGGACCTTTGGATAGAGCGTAAAATGTCCTAATTCCTACGAGCGTTTGAAGAAAGTTGAGATTTCCAAGATTGGACATTTCGTTTCAAGTCCAATTTTCACCAGTTTTTCCGATTTCGAAAAATCAGGGTTTCCATGAAGGAGTTGGGAAATTTTACACTCTTTCCAACGGTATCAGTTTTGGATTTGCACGAACATTCGGTGCCCGTCCACTGGGTCGACAGCGTGGCGCGAGTCGAAAAATTTTCGCAATCTGTCGCTCTCCAGACTTTAGGAGCGCAGCTGCGCGCCGCGCCGCGTTGTCGACCTAGTGGACGGAGGGCGAAGCGAAAAATTGTCGACCTCAGTCAGTTTCATCAGTGTTCTGCTTTTGTATACAAGGCTTAATCAATGTGTGAAGCTCGAAAAACTTCCCCCTCGACAGTCTAATTTACGAGTACTTTATAAATTTTTGCTCGTCTCTTAGCAAATCTTGGAACAGGCGATTGTGCTCCCCCAGGTCCATCCTCTTAGCGTTTATTGGATGGACCCAAAATCTTCTCCTTCTCCCACCGATTTGGTCCTCTTCTTCTGCTTCCAAAGCTGCAACTAAAACGAACATTTCTTCGTCGTCCGATGAAAACATAATAGAGAGTTTTTGGTGCCAAAATCTGACGGGCCCCATTAGGAGGAGACTTGCTACCCAGTTGAAGGAGGAAGCCCGTTAACTTTTGACAGGGGGGGGGGGGGGAGGGAGGCCATTGTGACGGTGGGCCTTAAGGGGGCGCGGGACTCAGTGGTTTCCCTTATCTTCACGTTTTCTCCGTGAGTGTTCATTTTTTCCTCTCAAAAAAAATTTCTAAATTCATTAAATAATTAATACTTCATACATACGGGCCGAAATGTCAAAAAAATTGAAATTTGAAAAAAATAGAAAATTTATTTTTTAAATAAAATTTGTTTTTGATAAAAACTCTTCGTACGGAACTTTTTGGGAGACTAAAACCTCCGAAAATTCAAAGAGGACAATTCTAACTTGTAAAATAACGGAGATTACGTGAAGACAAAGTACCGTTATTTCGGAAGAACCGCTCAAAAAGGGGCCCTGGTCACATGCGCTACCAGTGGGCGGGAGCTGAACTACGATCCATCTCTGACCCTCCGAAAAAGGGAGCCAAAGGGGATGTTGTCATTTCACCCCACAGGGATGTTGTCAATCTCAAGGCCCCACAGAGCACCGGAGTAGTACAGCGTTGCCACTGGCGTGGATCTGGCAACGTCGTACGAAATTGTCACTGGGTCCCTGTCCTCCTCCTGAAAGGATGATGCTGTGGGAAGTGCTTGATTAAAATTTCAACCTTCAAGTATCTATCTCATCACTTCAACCATAACCATGTAAAAAAATGTATTTTATCATTCGAAATTATTTATTTTTTATTTTTATTTCTTTGTATTTACATGTATCTTTTTATTATTTTAACCTCCTTCACTCGACGCGGAACTGGCAAAACGGCGGGTCAAAAAATTTTATCCGCTCCAGGGGACGGAGCTCAAGAATTTCACGTCGCGCCGCGCTGTCGACCTAGTGGACGGCCAGCTTAATAGCCTGTCGGCGTGTTGTCGAGTGAAGGCGAATGTCTTCTCGAGGGCTTGTTGATTTTATATTGGTCCCTACCCAACAAGGATGCAGGATGGAGAAACACTGTCTGCCCGGCGCGTTTCTGTTCTACCGTTTGCAGGGGTGCATAAGAATTTACTCAGCCGCTTTCCTCGGCACAATAGCCACAGGCCGGAGGGAGGCAGTACATTTACCTAGTGGCTAGTTGGGGAAGACAACTCCTAGGTAAGATGGGAGTAGAGATTGGCGCCCTGAGGCGTAACGAGGTTTCCAAAGAACTTGGGCTTCCAAATGAGACGAAGGAGCAAGAAATGAACAAGTCGAATTGTTGTGGTAGAATGCATGAGGAGGAAACCCTGAGTTCTCCTTTTATATTCATGTTGACAAGGTAAAGGGAGAGAGGAGAAGGGTGACGTCAGATGACGTGTTCTACCCCCGTACCTCACTCTACTTACGTGCACGATGAGTCACTCAGGGGTTCCCCTTATGTCCTTTATCGGAGAACTAACGTACTTATACAAGTAAATGAAACATTACATAGCCGTTTTACTGAGATAAGGTCGAAAACACGAAAAAAAACTTGAAAGTGAAATAACTCGAAAACGAAGCCTCTAAAAAATTACTAAGTCCATTTTTTGCTGGAAATGGGCTGTAGATTGAATTTTGGCCTGTGGCCGTTGTGAAACGTAACACCCTGTATAGAAGTATCCAGGTTTCCTTTTTAATTACTGAGTATATAACAATTCCCTTCGGATGACCATATTTTATAACGGTAGGGTGCCACAGTGGCCATCTTTCTCTCTGCCCGTTTTTGGGCATTGGTCATCCAACACCCTTCACAAACTACCTGTCATAAAATAAACCACCACTGGGCTGTCGTATTACATATTACGGGTCTTATGACGTTCATGAAGAACAAAGAATCGAGAGAGGATAACATTGAAAACGAAACCCTCTTCTGTTTAGGTCCACCCCGGAATTTTGGTGGGTTTTAAATCTAATTGAACCATGGTGTCACTAGTGTCACCGAAAACATCTCAGGAACTCCACAGATATCCCAAAGTGTCATCAGGGTAACCAAAATTAAATTAGAATTTTCAATTTAATGGACAGCAAATTTTTTTTGGACTAATGGAAGTCTCAAAATAGAGTTATGACAAAAAATTTCCTAGGAAATCGATGAAAAATTTTTCAAATTTTGGTTCGATCAAAAATTATTTTGGTTTATTATTTTCAATAATGAACCTTTGGAATCGACTAAGAATTTTTTTTTAACACCCCCTCCAAATTTGATGGTTTACGTGTCAAGGTAAGTAGAATCCAAAAATCGTATAAAAATTTGGCACTTTCCCCACTTAGCACTGACCGATTTTGATGAAATTTGGTATGTAGGCTCCATTTGGGGTCTAGTTGTGCCCCGAAGATTTTGGTTGATGTAGGTAACTTCTAAGGGTCAAAAAATAAATTTTGAAAACGCCCTAACTAAAAAAAATTTGATGTAAAGGTATTGTTTTTCCTTCAATTTAAGATAGTATAGAATTTTTTGAGACCACGCGGAGCCCTGTAGGACAAACCGTTCGCTCCCTACGAGAATTTAAGGGTTGGACGTACGATAAATCAGAAACACGAGTGTGAATCGCAAACGAGGCCTAATCTCCGTTCAAATTATAGCTGACCGAAATACGATCGATTTTTTTCTTCATGTTGGATGGTTGGTGGCTTTGCAGACGAGTGATCTATATAGGAAAATAATAAACCATTGTGTAATAATTTGCAGCGTTTTTTGATTTATAATAACTTACAGAAAATGGTTCAAAAATGAAGCTCTGTCCATTAATTTTTGAATTGAAACTTAAATCTAGTTAATATGGTGACACCTTGGGACAGCTGTGGAATTCCCAAGATGTTTTCGGTGACACCATAGTCCAATGAGGGTAAAGGGGCCGCCTCCACGTTTCAGCAGTTGAATGGCGAGAAATGTCACTGTAGGGTCCTCTCTATACTACAGCCCTGATCCTTCGAAAAATCAAGTTAAATACAAACCCCTGACAGTTAAAACGCGATTTAGAACAATTTCGCGATCCGTGGAGTGCATTTTGAACTTCCCCAGAAGAGGGTTATTCATCGTCAACACGACGACGATAAGGCGGCAAACAGCGAGAATGAAGAACTTCAGTCGGTAATCTGAAGCTTAATATAAAGCGAATTTTGTATACAATCAATTTGATTCTCGAAACTTGAAAACAAACGAAAACTTGACTAAAGGAAAAGAAAATGCTGCCTACCAGTTCGATAAGTATACTCGAGGATTCACATTCACGAAGGAGTGAGCCGGGATGGTCGTGATTTAACTTAACTTCTTCAGGGAGAAAATAGATTTATAGATTTTTATAGATTTAGCTAGACGAGACGACATGTGCTCAATGGTGATCATAAAAGTGATAAAAGGAAGACAAAGACGCTCGAACTTCCAATAATTGAGGGAAAATTATGAAACCCTTCGGGCGAAACCCCCGACCGAACAATCAAACATGACAGGAAGAGGTTCAAAAGTTTCACAGTATTTGCGAAGAAAAGAATTTGTAGAAGATTCTCAAGTGAGTATGTTTGTGTCTACCGATGGGCACATCAGAGATCATTGCGTAACTACCAATCTATCTGAATATGTATTATCAGTGCAGTGTAACCTTTATACTGATTTGCCATCATCATTAAAATTTTTTTTTGTTAAGTATACAAGTTTTTCTGCCAGGTAGCAAAACTATAAGCACATAGTCGAGCAAAACTATTCCGATTTGGCGAAAGCAATCACTCAGTAAAACCATCAAGAAATACCTACTTTAATTGATTAATTATAGTCAGAATTTTAAAATCGATTGCAGTAAGAAATATTTAAACAGTCATATGCTACAATTTATATTCGGGAAAAATCGGAGAAAGCCTGGTCTGACGGGAGAGAAACATACAGAAGAGATACAAATGAAACAGCTGAAATTCGACAAATTTGAAATATTTCCCCTAGTGGAAAAAATATATTAATAAATTATTAGTTCTTGCAAGTGAATTGATAACAAGCCTTCTAATCGTCCTTATTTTGGTGACTTCGACAATTTCAAACGGACATTTACAAAACATATTGTTTAGTAATGCATGCATTCCAGGGGACTTCCCATTGGATAACCATTAGATCAGTTAACCAGTTGGTAAGCGATAAAACTGTTTCACTCGATGTAATTTGGTTTATTACTTTAGGCAAGAAATAGTGACCCCCCCCCCTCACCATTATCTACCAAAACATTTCTAGCGGCATGGGAGCCTCAAATCTGAAGAGCATTTTGAAATCCATGATCTACGATACCCAACATGCGAATTCGAGTTCACCCCCCCCCCCCCCAACCACCACCAATGGTGCCAGTCTGGCACCAAAGGGGGAATACGTCGTAACATTGCACTTTCATCTATTTGTTTTAGTAGGCGGTCCGTCGAGGTTCACATCCGTATTCAAGGTGAAACCCAAAAAAAAAGCACGAAATATGCGGTTTATGGTGTCCTGGCACCATGGTGGCACCACTATTATTTCCTTGGTGCTACAGAGAATAATTCATGAAAACCCGGAGGTATAATGAGAATTTTTCCTCAATTTCAAAGCTTGGGTACAATTAGTAAGCAGTAAAGGAACCGAAATTTTGAAAAATCGGATATTTTGTGAATATTATTCCCCCACTACACCCCCCCCCCCTTGCGAATTTTGGTACTCGGGTGAAATTATGTACAACTCGGGCAAATTTTACAGGATTATGCCCGCAAACGCACGTTTTTTAAGCATTAACCCCCCTTTCCCGCCCTTAAAAGGCAAAATTCGAAATTCCGGCGCCGTAGTGCACAACTAGATAGTTTTCCGCGTCGAACAAAAAAAGAACCAGGAAAATCGGTTGAGAACTAAGGCCTGTGCAGACGACACAAGATTTTGTCACATACACATACACACACACAGACATACACCTATGGTTTTTTTCGCGGATTTGGATTCAGAATGGTCTAAAACGGATTACTGTGTGGTTATTTTTTTTTCTGTTGAGTGTTGTCTTCCTTCACCCCAGATCGATCTTATAAGGACGCCCAAGTCTTACTGTGGGACGTCCTAAAAAGCTAGGGCATTTTCAAAAATTTCGACCCTTAAAATTGACTGACATCAACCAATGGAGCCCGGATATAGGCTTTTTTCGTAGTTGAGTGAAAGTAATCCGATGAGGTGGAAGCAATCACGCCATAAAACCATGTAGAACACTATTCTCACTGATTATTATTATTCCCAGAAACTGAAAAATCGATTGCGGTAAGAAATAAACGAACAATCGTACGTTACAATCGATATCCGGGAAAAATCGATTCGTAGCAAACATCGATTATCGATTCTCGGCTCGCCAAGGAGAAAGTGAAAGGCGGCCACAGTCACTTGCCCGCCAGTCACGTAGCCGGCTGCACTGGGCTCACTCGGATCAACTCCATGGAACCGATTCCACATTATTCTTTATGAGATTTACGCTATTGTGTGATTTAAATACAATCCTACTACCACCAGTAGGTTACCCATGCGATGTACACGCACGGATACCTTTCAATATACTGAAATATCTCATTGTTCAACAGGAGAGAACTTTTTTAACATTCCAAATTCCAACTACCTGATTCAAACACTTAATCGGAAGGAATAATTTAATGGGTAGGTTTTCGACTTCGTTACGACCTCATTAATATCACATTCAATGTTCTACTTTCTTAATTTTCGTCGATCATCTGATAGGCCCATTCTTGGACCAAAATTCGCCAAATCTGGGTCATTTCTGCCGATGGAAATATAATTAAATCACTAGTTCTTGCAAGTAACTTGATAGCAGCCATCAACTAAGTAAGTCAAGATTTCCGCAAATTTCTAACGGGCACCGATTTTAAAAGTAGGAGTTTTGAAGTTGGTAGCAGAGAGAAATGTCCTCCGCTCACCGTGGAGGACATTTGATTTTTACTCATGTTACTGTTTCCACACAGAAGAGATAGGTACACATGGGAGAGATACAAAAGAAACAGCTGAAATTCGACAAATTTGAACTATTTTCCTGATGGAGATAAGATACGAATAAATAATTAGTTCTTGCAAGTGAATTGATTACATTTTCGCAACTTTGACAAATTTCAAACGGCCATTTTTAAAAGAAGGGGTTTTCAGTGACAGAGATCCGTTTTTCTACTCACCGCGGAGGACATTTGATTGAAGAAAGGACTGAGAACTTAAGGTAAGTACCTGACTTATGCCATATTCACTATCTACATCAACATTTATAGTAAAGTTTATTACTGCGTTAACTCAGTTTCGTTTATAGTTTAGAGTCTTTATGAGGGAATAAGTTTTCTGCCGCGAAGGGGGGATACTCAAGGTTTTTCAGGTTCGTGTTTTCGACAAAATGATGGTCGATCGTCCGCAAGACACACCAGTCATTCATTCGTGTGAATCTCAACTTACAACTCATTTCTTATAACAAGTCAGGACACTTTTGCTATCTAGCTTGATTGAATTGATCGAAATTAGAGTTAGGTAAAAAGGGCTCGTTTGGACTCCACTACTCAGATTATGTTTACCGGTTAGATGATAATTGTGCGTTTTGGTTTATTATTTTCAATAATGAACCTTTGGAATCGACCAAGAAAAATAAATTTAACACCCCCTCAAAATTTGATGGTTTACGTTTCAAGGTACGTAGAATCCAAAAATCGAATAAAAATTTGGCCATCCGTCCGCCGTACGCGGCACTTTTGCCACTTAGCATTGACCGATTTTGATGAAATTTGGTATGTAGGCTACATTTGGGGCCTAGTTGTTCCCCGAAGATTTGGTTGATGTAGGTCACTTCTAAGGGTTCCAAAATCAATTTTGAAATTTTGAAAACGCCCTAACTCAAAACATTTTGATATAAAGGTATTGTTTTTCCTTCAATTTAAGATACTATAGAATTTTTAGAATTTTTTGAGACCACCCGGAGCTCTGTAGGACAAACCGTTCGCTCACTACGAGAATTTAAAGTTTGGACGTACGATAAATCAGAAACACGAGTGTGAATCGCAAAAGAGGCCCAATCTCCGTTCAAATTTTAGTTGACCGAAATGGATCGATGTTTTTCTTCATGTTGGATAGTTGGTGGCTTTGCAGACGAGTGATCTATATAGAAAAATAAAAAATAATAAACCATTGCAGATAAAAAATAAATCAATTTGCAGCGTTTTACTGTAATGATTCCTAATTACCTATCTGGTATACCTACAGGTAGGATTTGTTGTGGTGTCATACACCGCCGTTGTCCTCTTTACTAAGTTTACCTTTTCATGTTTGAATCAATCTCATTGTCGGTTTCTTACGTGAGTAGTGTAGCAACTTCAATACAGTTCTTATATTAAGGTGACCGATTGAACTCAAGAATACGAATGAATATATTTCGGGAATTTCCATCACTAACAACAGTACACCACGTGATTAGCAATCAATAATAGTATACTGTACAACATCTCCCCCCCAACTTTGGTTTCCTCAACTCGTTCTCATTTGGTCCGCATGCACCCTTCTTTCTACTCCTTCGACGATCACCACATTTATAACAGTGCTTACCTCTTACTAGTACAAATTTTCTCTTCGTATTGTCATTCCGGTCTTTTTTTCGGTTTTTGTCATCGTTTTGACTTACTTAGTTGTCAATAAACAAAGTAATAATATTCCAAGATGAAGACAATAAACAGGAGTGTAATATTCCTAATGAAATAAAAGGTTTATTCAAGCGTCATTCAGAATTGTTCATTCCGTCAACAGGGACTATACAGGGGCACAAAATAACAATAATGTTGGAACAGGGGGCAATTCCAAGGGTTTTTAAAACCACGACCAGTAGGTACCTTTTGCGCTAAAGCCTGCAGTTGAGCAGGAACTGGATCGTCTCTTGAGTCAAGGTATAATAGAACCTGTTGATCCAGCAGTTACACCTATTCAATGGGCTTCACATTAGTTGTGCCTCCGAAGGATAATGGAAAAATTTGACTATGTGCAGACTTCAAGGTCACGATAAATATGTATATTTTGATGGACATGCGTCCTCTCCCAACCTTCGAAGAGGTCAGTGCGCATCTCGCTGGAGGAGAGCAATTTTCTGTAATAAATTTAAAGGATGCATATTTACAGCTAGATGTAGAGGAGGACTCAAAAAAGTACTTGGTACTTTCAACTCACAAGGGATTTTTTCGATACAGACGCTTGCCATTCGGTATCAGCTCAGCTCCAGCCAAGTTCCAGAAAACAATGGAAGTTATCTTGGCTGGGATTGATGGGGTGAGTTGTTATCTCGATGATATCATTGTGACGGCTAAAACCAAAGAGGAGCACATCATAACAGTAGAGAAAGTACTCTCAAGGTTGAGCAAACCTGGTATGAGGGTGCAGCTAGCTAAGTGTAAATGGATGCAAGATTCAGTAGTATATCTAGGGCACAGATTTGACAAGAACGGAATATATCCGACTACTGAACACATTACGAACAACAGTACACCACGTGATTAGCAATCAATAATAGTATACTGTACAACAAGTAGCACCTTATCAAGTTAGTATAAATTATACTATTAGTAACAAATATGAGTCAATATCAATCGTAATTACATTTTTAAACAGAAAATACTTTTATGATGACCCGACAATAAAGTATACGTTAAGTAGTGGTAACAAGGCATTACTTCAAATTTGCGATGAAATTCAGTGATATTCCTGAACATTTTTGGTTTTCTGTCTGTCTGTCTGTGTGTAAGTATACCCTTGTAACGGGGAAAACTACGAATTTTTTGTCCGATTTTGAAGGAATTTTCAGGGATTGTGGGAGGTTGGAGAGTAGATGGTCCCTTATCAAATTTATCGACCCCGATTTGATACGAGTCTCTGCGCATGCGCAAACGTACAGCTCTTGTAACTTCTACATTTTCCATCCGAATTCCATGAAATTTTCAGGAATTGTGCTAATAAGAGTCTGGATGGTCTCCTATGAAATTCATTGTGATCGAACGATTGGTAGTTTCTGTGCATGCACAATAACTTGTAACAACCTACAACGTTTACATTTTTAGTCAGAATTTGATGCAATTTGCAGGGATTGTGGGAATTGAGGTAAAGATGGTCCCCTTTCAAATTCATTATGATAATCCTATCATTGGTAACCTCTGCGCGTGCGCTAAGTAGAAACCTTCAATAACTTCTAATGTTTTCAATTGATATCGATGGGATAGTTTCCTATAAATGTGTGTTAGCTAACTGATCACCAAGTTTGAAGAGTAGTGGTGTGGTGGATCATCTATACAATCATGTTATGGATACGAGGAAACTGTGGCGGAAGCATTGTTTTCACTTTTCAAGGTTGAATAAAATGTTCTCCAAAATTGAAATTTCCACTCGCGTTTTAGATTTATTGGACCTTCCTGATCAATTTTGGTACCGTGTCTGTCTGTCATGAAATCCTTGTATCCGGCAAAACTATAAAAAGTTTTGTCCGATTTCGGTGAAATTTTCAAGGATTATGCGGGTTGGCGTTTAGGTGGTTTCCTATTGTAATCGTCACTGATAGTACCTGCTGCGCATGTGTAAACGTGTATTTCCTTGTAACAACCATAACTTCTGCATTTCCCACCTGATTTCGATGACATTTTCAGGTGTTATGTTGATTGTGTTGTAGATGGTCCCCTGCGAAAATCATCCCCCTGAACTGATAGGAGCCACTGCGCATGCTCAAACGTGAATTTCATTCTAACTGCCATATCTTCTACATTTTCCGTCTGATTTCGAAGAAATATTCAGAGATTGTGAGGGTTGTCGTGTAGAGTCCTAAAGAGAGTAGTGCAAGGTACAAGTTGCAAGTAAAAGTTTTTTTTTTTTCATCTCGCTTAATATGCAACTTTTTTTTCTTTAAAATAGTGAAAAAAACCATATATTCTTGCTGAAATAACATGTTTTCTGCAGTTATACACCACTTCAGTCTTCAAATTGCATAGTAAACCTAAAAAATGATAGACCGTTGGAAATCTGACCATTCTGGCACGTTTTTTTTTCGAAGAGTGCCCATCAAAATGGTCAGAAAATCAGAGTGGAAACTTCGATTTGAAAAAATCAAATTTATATAAATTTTGCTTTTTGACTGTATTTTTAAAAATATTTATTTCTTAAAGATCTTGGTTTTGCTCTAAGTAGCTCGAACGTTTAACGCTCTCTCCAACGATACCCCCAAAATTTAATTTATTTGGTTAATAACGGGAGTTACGGCAAGTTTAATGACACGGTAATATCAAAAACACGAAGTAATCTTAAAATAAAAAAAAAAAACTTGAAAAACAAGGGGTTAAAACAGGTACTAGTAGACATTTTTTGTTGGAAATATCTTGTACGAATCGTACAATCGAATCTCGAAGTATGGTCCACCAAAAATGATAAACACACTGTATATCGACAAAGGCGCTATGTCCAAAAACGGAGTTTTGAGAAAAATGCAAAAAGAAGTTTTCACCAGTGTATAAATCATGAAATAATGGCTAAACTAATTTATTTCTTATACTCTATAAGAAAATAAAGAAAGCATGTTTAATAGTTTTGTTGAATTTGAGTTTTTCTGAAATTAAAAAACGCTGCAAATCATTGCTCAAAGGTTTATTATTTTATGTATAGATCATCCTTCTGTATAGATCAATGGTTCTCCATCAATAGCACCTACCACCATCTGTATTCTCCCTTGACCTTCCCTCTCAAATTTCAGCTCCTGCGTTCAATAGGATTGAAAATGGCTTCGGAGCTCACTCAGCTGATCAGTGATCTGAAGAGTGAAGAAGATCTCCTCGAATGCTGGAGACGCCTGGAAGAGCACCTCCATTCAATAGGATTGAAAATGGCTTCGGAGCTCACTCAGCTGATCAGTGATCTGATCACTGAGCAATGATTTGCAGCGTTTTTTACCTACAAACATTGTTTTACCAACCAATTTTTTTTTACCTACCAACTATTGGTAGGTACTACCTACCACACTATAATGGCTTCACACCTTCACAATCAAGTTTATTAGAAAGAACTAAACGCTTCACACTCGATTCGAAAAATAGAAAGCTTGATATGGAAATTTGATTACTGGTTACGCAGAAGGCAAAACTGTATACAAATCGAAGAAATGAACAGCGATCGCATTTTAGTCAGATAAAATTTGAACGGCGATTAGACCTCTTTTGCCATTCACACTCATGATTCTGTTTTATCGAAGGAAAACCTTCAAATACTCGTAGGGACCGAACGGTTTGTCCTACAGAGCTCCGGGTGGTCTCAAAAATTTTTAAAAATTCTGTACTATTTAAAATTGGTGAAAAAACGATACCTTTATTTCGAGAGTTTTCGAGCTAGGGCACTCTTGAAAATTTCAACCCTTAATTTTCACCCCTTAGAAGTGACCTACATCAACCAAAAGCTTCGCGGCACAACTAGACCCCAAATGGAGCCCATATACCAAATTTGAACCAAATCGGTCCAGTGTTGCTAAGAAAAGTGCCGCGTACGGCGGACGGACGGAAATTTTTTTATTCGATTTTCGGATTCTACGTACCTTGAAACGTAAAACATCAAATTTTGAGGGGGGGTTAAAATTTTTTTTTTCTTGCTCGATTCCAAAGGCTTATTATTGAAAATAATAAACCAAAATACAAATGTGGAAGATGGCTTTTGCGCTATAAGGTATCGATATGATCGGTGCCATAGATATCCTTCTCTTTCCAATGTTTGTTGTTCATTATGTAATTATGAGAGGGTTGGTTGGGCGCCATCTGGATCTCGTTAGTATGTGGTTTTATTAGTATTAGTATCTTAATAGTATTTTATTAGTATTATTGCAGTCGCCTTTGTCTAAATACTACTAGACATGTATATTGTAAAATACAACACGTGTTTGGAATCGCAACAATTCTCCTATCTGATAGGTACCTAGTTTTTGTTCGTTCAAACGAGTTGATTTCTTGTTTCATGGGTTTCTGTACTGAACTTCCTCAATGGGAAAACCTCTCTTGGCTAACCACTCTTCTTCTTACTCTATCTATACCTTGTTATCATTGACGGCGACTGGAGTGTGCTTCGATGTCATCAAAATATCGGAGAAAATATGAAATACGAATAATTAGGCATTGGACACACCGAGAGAGAAGATGTCAATCAGGGCCTACAAACGTGGGAGGGCGGTAAAACGAGTATTTGAAGCATATCGATAGTCTTAATAATAATAATCTTTAATAATATTCTCTATAGTCTTATAATATTTGAATATACAACCTTCTAATGTACGAGTAGTCTAATGGGTCAGGTGACCTAGTTGACCTAGTTTCCACGGTTACCTTCATCAGCAGTTCATCTTGCTAGGTAACCCTAGTAGATTAGACTAGGAGCCTTGAAGACTCGAAAACTCCGAGGAAATCAACCAACTTTTAATCACAAAACTTGCAACGTCAGGATAATTTTTCCCTCCGAAAGCTTAACGTCAGCAAGTTGAGGTTGAGCGCTTGAGGCCTAAAGACGAGTTTTTGGTGGGCAATTTGGACGGCGGGGTATCTTAGGAGGAAAGGGCAAATAATTCTGCAGGGACGATCTACTTATGATCGAAAACGGTGCAGGTAAGGGGTAAAGTTTTAATGAGAGCTCTGGTGACCGAGGGAGAGGTAATGGATCCGGTTAGCAGTTACCGAGTGATCCACGTAAAATGCTTTTAGGAAGAACTCTTACCAGTTCGACCTCCTAACACGGTCTTAGCTTCTAATTGTGATACCCTTGAAGAGTCTTTCGTCTCTCACAAAGTAGATCCCTCGGTTCCTCCTTTAAACTTTGAGACCAACCTGATGACCATTAATTTTGATTCTGAGCAAAGCAACGCCTAATTGGTAGATTCCTACCAAACGAAGTCTTGATAATTATAAAATGAATAATAGATATGGTAATTTTGTTCCTATGTATTGGTCGTTTCTCTCGAGCAAACCAACAAGTATCGATGATTTTAACGTTCATCATCGACTTTTTCAAACAATCGAAGGTGAAAACAAGCCTCTGAAGTGGTCGTTTCTCTCGAGTAATCCAACAAGTTTCGATGATTTTAATGTTCATTTTTGACCTTTTCAAACAATCGAAGGTTGAAACTAGCCTCTGAAGTGGTGGTTTCTATCGAGTAAACCAACAAGTTTCGATGATTTCAACGTTCATTCTCGACTTTTTTAAACAATCGAAGGTGAAAACAAGCCATTGAAGTGGTCGTTTCTTTCCAATAAACCAACAAGTTTTGATGAATTTAATGTTAATTTTCTGTTGTGTCTTTCATGAATTCTTTATTAAAGTTATTCTTCGATTTCGGTTAAATATTCAGGAATTGAGCGAATTGAGTTGCAGATGGTCCCCTATGAAAATAATCATTCTCTGACTAAAAGCCACTTCTACAATTTCCATACAATTTCGATGAAATTTTTAGTGATTGTGTGGATTAGAGGGTACATGAAAATCATCGACCCGCACTGATAGGTTGGTACCTACTTACAGATTGATGTTTTGAGATAAGCTACTATTTTTTTCTAATGCTTTTTCATTTCAAAATGTCCTTAAAACCCTGAATTTTGATAAATTATGACCACATTCATTTATATTTTAAATGATTTAGAACCCTGGAAAAAATTCAAAAATTCACCCTGCAAAACCTGGAAAACTCGGGGAATTTTTTTTTCGTTTAATCGCTGGACACCCTGCATACAAATTTGAGTCAGGCACTGAAAAAAGTACATATTTATGTAAAGCCCGGAAACAGTCAAATAGCCTCGACAACTCTCACTGTACCCCAACTTGGAAAGTGTCCTGATGGCCGATTTTTGTCGTCGAAAAACTGCTTTCTATAGTTGGCGGATCCACCTCATAGCTCGATTATGTTTTTATGAGCCCATTCCGCTCATGAAAAGGGCAAAGAATGCAGTTCGTAAAACGGGAAACGACACTGCTATGGAAATTCGGCGGTGAGGGAAATTGATCTTTGACAATGGGATATTTCAGTCAATTTTTTTTATCATTTTTTTTTTTTCAAAAGAGTAAGGCTCAGGAATAACGGTAATCGGGTCTGTTCGTCGAGAAAATGTTTTTAAAAAATCAGAGAAGCTAAGGAAAGTTGAAGATTTGAATGGTGTGACGTAGCTAGCCAATCGTGACGTAGCTAGCCAACTGTCTTTGAAAAAAGTATCCATGCACAGATACCCTTGGAGGACGTCTTGGATACTACAAAATACTACTCACACACGCGCGCGGCGTAGTCCTTGCCTAGTGTGTGTGCATTCATAGCGGCCGCCTTTTTCAAACTTGTGATCTCTTTAATTAATTTTTCTACCACCTGTTATAGTATCATTGGGCTTAAAGTTGTAGTTTATAGGTTTTCAAGGTTGCTGAATCCAAATTTGAGGTCAAAAACCTGAATTTCCGACCCACCGAAATACCCCATTGTGACAGTAGTTCAACAATATGCAAGTTCCAGGAGAGACGATTGTCGATTAGTCCCAAGAAATTTACCGATGACTCTATCGAGCCATTTAAATCAAACCGAAGGTCCTGAGTCCAAATTGAGTCCATTTGCCCAACACCAATCTGTGAACCATCGTAGGAATTGAGCTGGCCATCCACAGCTCCAGCTTCTTATCAGTAGTCAAAATCATACAGTCATCTGCATACAGAAAAATCTTGCTCTTGGGATCACCAATTCAAACAATATATCGGCTCAATTGGACAGAAACGCTCATTCCAACGAACACATTTGTGAGTTTCTACTGGAAAAATTACCCATGAACATTTGAAAGTCCAAAAATGAATATACAAATTTTCATGAATGGAAGAGAGGCCTGAAATTGTTACTTTTTCGTGAACCGCTCTTTTAGATTTAAAGATTACTAGGTATGTACTATGGAGTCACTTTTAAGTGAAGATTTCCCCCCCCCCCCCTAAGATTAGCGTCTGATAATCCTGAAGCACGGAGATAGGAAAACGCGGATTGCTCCCAAGTGAGGAAACAAAATCTAAGTTCGTCATTTTATACGGAGGTAGGGTACCTACTACATAGCCCATTAGATGGATAGTCTGGAGCCTCTCGAGCTCTGCGCGTAACGATAAGAGAGAAAAGGGAAAGCTCTTATCTGTAAACGATCAAATTACGTCCGAAAAAGAGGGCGCCTGCGATATTATCTCCCGGAAGGGTTGAAAAATTGTTTAATCCGACAGCGGAAAACGAAGGGGGGGGGGGCTGACTCATAAGAATATCAAGGAAGAACGGGTTTTGTGGGGCTGCAGGGTGGAGGCTCGTTAAAATTATTAAAAACGGCCGCTCTTGAGTGATAACCCCCGAATTTACTCAGGATGCTGGAGTGGAGGTTTCAGAGAAGAGAACTGGCCGAATGGAGAATCATGAGAATACAAGTGTTTAAACTCAAAAAAAGAAATATAAACTTTTTAAATATTTTAGTTAATTTTTTTTTTCTTTTAAAGGAGGTAGGTATCTTAAACAATTGAAATTGAGCAACAATGGATATTATCGAAACTCGATCCTTAAAATCTGATATGGGTGTACCATTCTCTGCCGCACAGTGCTTACTAGTTTTGATCAATAGAAGACGACAAGTTGGGAATTTTGCTTCCTCAGTACCGATGGTAGTAGGAGGAAGGCGAGGTATTAGTGCAGCAAGTAAAAACGTCTGCCAAGGGGGTGTGACACGAAGCTTCCTCGTATCCATAACCCGATCGTATAGATGATCCGATGCATGATAGTTGATCTCAAAACATCAATCTCTAAGTGCCTTGCACTACTCGTAGGGGACTTTACGCGTCAACCCGCACAATCTCTGAATATTGTTGGAAAATGTAGAAGTTATGGCTGTTACAAGGATTTCACGTTTGCTCATGTGCACAAAACACTTTGAATTTGGGGGCCATGATTTTCATAGGGGATCATCTTCACCCCAACTCGCATAATTTTTCATCGAAATCTGATGGGAAATGTGGAATTTATGGCTGTAACAAGGAAATACACGATTGCGCATGCGCAGTCTGGGAGCAACAATTTTCTTAGGGGACCATCTACATGGTAATCCGCACAATCCCTGGAAATTTTGTCGAAATTAGATGAGAAATGTAGAAGTTATGGCTGTGGCAAGGATTTCATGTTTGCGCATGCTCAGTGGCTACTATCAATCCGGGAGTGATGATTTTCATGGGGGACCATCTACGCGCCAACCCGCACAATCCCAGAAAATTTCATCGAAATCGGATGTAAAATGGAGACGTTATGGCAGTGGCAAGGATTTCATGACAGACAGACAGACACGGAACCCAAATCGTTCAGAAAGGTCTGTAACGTAAAACGCGAGTGGAAATTTTGATTTTGGAGAGGATTTTTCTTTCAACATTGAAAACAAAGCTTCCGCAACCCTGGTAGACTCGGAAGCAAAATGTGGGTCTTTCAGACCCTTGCTGGTTGAGGGTTTTTTTGTGGTGATTTTCAGTTTCGATCTTTCTCAAAGTCATCAATAGTTTCAGGTTCAGAGTAATTTCATTTCAGAATTCAAATGTATATAACTGGGTAGTATTCGCATTCCCATTGAATGAGCATCATCAGCTCCACTTAAGTTTTCAAATTACATTCTTTTCAAATATTATTCTCCAATATTATTTCTACTTCTAATCCAAACTATCCACTTATTTATATAAATAATGTAAGAAAATTACAACGAAGAAACGAAAATAGAAATGATGGAACCCTCAGTGGAGATGTGGAGCTCAGTTCAGGATAAATAAAGCATCCGACCAAGGAATTTTATTGAGTGTGTTTAGGAGAAGCCGCACTCAACCAGGCGGGTGAAGCCTCTGAAACAAAAGCAACTTGACCGGCACCTCCTTCCCGATATTCATCAAGTAGGTCAAGTGCGTTAGGCCCCATATATACGGTGTATATAACCTCCCATATATATGTGAACACCTACTTCCCATCAGACCATCCACGATATCCTGCGAGGGATCTTCAACGAAGTTTGTGTGTTGAGGAGAAACAATCGAATTTAGCGGGAATTACTTCGGTGGAAGGCAGTCAATGAACAGAATTCAACCGTTGGGCGTAATATGGTGGAACAAGACACGTGCGAGTTTCACCGAAAGGAAGTATCTTATACGTATGTAATGGGTATCTTAGTAACATGTAACATGACTCCGATAGATTTGACAGAAAAAGCCCGGCAAGTTGAAAGGTCTATTCAGTTTCTCACACGAATTAGAAAGGACAAGTAGAATCAAGAATGTTGAAAAGAATTTACAATGATTAAAAAGTGATTAAATAAAAAAACAAAATTGATCAGAGTTTGTCTTAACATAAATTTTACCATCTCGTCGATAGTTTCCAAATCGCATTTTGATCAGCTAAAATTTTAACAAGATTAGGCCTCTTTTGCGATTCGGCTCGTGTTTCAATTTATCATAAGTACAACCCTTAAGTTCCATAGGGAGCAGACGGTTGGTTTTACAGAGCTCCGGGTGGTCCCATTCGGTTCTAAAAATCCAATACTATTTTAAATTGATAAAAGAACAATATTTTCAAATTGAAAGTTTTTGAGAGGGCGTTTTGAAACACCGCTTGCCGCAAATCATTTCGGTCATACTTTCTTATCTTAACCATCCAAGTCTGCTCCATGACCAAGCTGTCATCGACAACTTGGACATCCAGGATAATGCAAGACTGGCCAGGCTTGACAGCAACGATGTCTAGCTTTTTACTCACTTGGCATGTAATACAATTTCTCTCTCTCTCAACTTCCCAGTCACAGAGTACCAAATCTGGAAGGAGCTGGTGCTGGCTCTAAAACATCTGAAACTATGAATCTCCATGTAAAAGTCAAACCACACTTCAAATCGAAAGTAAACTTCTTGATGCCATGGGTGGGAATAGTGCTTCCCCTTATGGAGCCTACCAGCCACCGGGGTACCACCTGTAGTCTCACTGTATTTCTTTGGTAAAACTGACACTTCAGCCCCAATGTTAATGTATACCTAGTTCACTGTCTTTAATATACAGTCGAGTCGGCTGCAACTTGTAGGAAGCTGCTCTCCTAGAAGTTTTTTGGAAATGTGCAAGGTTCTACGCAAAGGTAAGCTTTGTCTTGAAAAGGTCTGTGAAAAAGGCACCACCCTGATCTTTCGGAAACGTCCTGATCGCCTTTTGGCCTAATTTGGGCCTGTATGACAGTAATTTGTTTGCTCAACATGACAATTTGAACCCCTTATTCCTCATTTGGAATTGGATCTTCTTCTAAACCATAATTTACCCGTCCTAAGTTTTCTGTCAAAGATACCAGTTCATCTGCCTTACGCGCTAGAACTTGAAATGGCTCACTCGACATTGCCAGGACTGTCCGGACTGGATTTGGCAATTGCTTAAGACAAAAATTTCGCAGGTAATTTTCCGTGACCAAATCCTGACCTAGGGTGTGCATTGTGTTCTTAGAAATGAAGGCTTGTTGGTATCTAGGGTCATCTTAGAGAGCTTGTCTAGCCGTTCACCTAAGCTATCTGCAAAAAGGGCAATAAATTCTGTTTTCAACGCCTGGTACGTATTTGTTTCGAGGAGGCTGAAGAATGAGATGTTGTACCTGCTCCAATGTCCTATCAATCTCTGTATCTATCTATCTCAATGTCCGCAATATCTATCTCCTACTAAGCAACAGTACTTGTCTTCGTCATCTAGTAGTCTAGCAGTCCTAACTGTGGTAGTTTGGGCGGTCGTGGTCGCTCGTCATGCTGTACATCCTCCCTTACTTGTGACGTACCTACCCGGCGATGTTGAGTTCATCATTGGTCGTGGAATGGTATCATGTTTCGAGGCTGCTTCTTTTTCTTAGTTCCTTTAACCCTCTTCATAGCACCTAATCTAGAGGTTGACATGTCAGTCGTAATTTGGAGTCACCACTTTCGTGCCTGTTCTCAACTCAGTCAGTACTTAACACTTTGGCTGCGGGAGCCCATTCTTGAGTTTCGCCGTGTCCTGAAACTTTTTTCGAGCAAACCAGCGCCTAATGCAGGTTTTCCAGCGCTTCTGCGAATAATTATGACAAAAAAAAAAAAAAAAAATCGCATTTTTTTTGTCAATTAAATTTTTTTGATTGCCTGTCCATCATCCGACCCAGACGAGGAATTTTGCTCGGTGCCTGCAGAAATAATAATAAGTAATGCGCGTATGTGTATAGAACAGACCCGCACAGCACCAACCTCTGCAGAAAACACCCCTTTTCCTGACAGTTTCGTCGTCTTCCTCCGAAGTTCAAAGACTTAGAAACGATTTATTCTTACTTAGGAGGTGTTAAGGAGCAAAACCATGTAAGAAATTAAAAAAAAGCCTCACAGACGAAAATATTTAAGAAAATCAATTCTTCAAATTCTTCAACTTCAAATGATTGGTAATCGAAAAATATTCCATCGATCGTGAAACTGAAGGAACCAGTCCGTTAAGGAATCAATAGAGACCGAAATTCAACATCATTACGATATTAAAATCGAAATTACGCTGAGGAGCAATCGAACACCACTGTCATGTCAGATGCTTTTCATGATTACCTGTCCATCATCCCGCACACGAGCAGAAACGATTTGATGAACAGTCCATCGACCCGCACCTGACGTGTTAACAAAGTAAAACTTGTTGGTAAATGAAAAGTCTCGATTCGAGTCACACGGAGGAATGAATATTTTAAAACAAAAGTAAACGATTACATCGCTGTGTAACATAATAACTCAGCAGCAACCTCTTCTCGTGGTGGGGACCACTATACTGCTGTCCTTAGCAAGAAGGGCGTATCTCGGATTTTGGCGATTTTCAGGTTTTTGCATATCTAGAATCTTTGGAGTCCTCTGCACCTTATGATACCTCATTCATTTACCTATGGGTACGAAAAGGTACACAAAAACACTAGTGAAAAAGGGCGTATCTCTGAAATTTCTTGAAATCCTTACGCGATTAGGCGTATGTCGTTTTTCCTAAGCCTAAAAGGCGTTTCTCTACTAAGCAAGAAAGCCGCATCTCCTGAGATACGGCTTTTTTGCTAGCAAAAATTCGAAATATGTTCTTGGCAATCAAAATGCTTAGCGGAAAAGCCGGATCTCGTAGGGTGCTCGCTTATTAACGATAAGTCACCAAACAAACTGGGCTGGAGGCTCGTCACCGAACTTTTCCATATGATTAAATTCAATAATCTGCGTAAAAAAAAAGAAGTAGTATAGAAACAACTAACGAATCATGTTAAAAACCCCGGCTAAAATCTGCCAGGAAACCGCTTGAAGTGCTTGGAATGCTTAACAAAAAAGGCGTATATCTCGAATATCATCCTCATTTACTAAGCGGAAAGGGCGTATCTCCTCTAAATTGGTTATGACGTGAATTCCCATGAAAAAAAGGCCTTAGTAAGTTGGAGAATGATTGGACCTACCGTATGATGTCCCGAAAATGGGGTAAAAGTATAATTAACTGGACGCGAAACTTAAAAAACGAAAAGTGCTTGTAGGCACTGAAAATCTTGATTTTCGGAGATGCGCCCTTCTTGCTAAGGACGGCAGTACAACATGCAGTTCTACACAACTGGAGTAATGACACCAGGTGATGGCAGGTGAACTCGTACTTTTGTTTCCTCACTTCCGAAGGTAGTAGAATGTGGGGAAACAAAATCACGAGTACACCTCCCATCACCTGGTGCCATTACTCCAGTAGTGCAGAACTGCCTGCAGTGCATGTTTGTCATAGTGAGCAGATATTGTAGTCTCTTGTTCCAACAGAAAACTCTTTTCCTCCATCCGATTGAAACTGTTCCTTTATTTCCCCGATATCCCGCGAAACGAGGGTCTAATATTATCGGTATCTTATTGTCTGTTTTCGTATATACGAGTTGGAGTGGGCCCCATGAAAAGCGCCGGACCCCTCATAATTTACGGGCGACCCTTTTCTATTGGGTCCCATCGCGTATTCTATGCAAAACCCGTTAGGTTTCGGAAAATGGTCGCTACGCCCGAGTTTATTCAGCGCGGTTTCCGTGGAAAAATACCCTTAACTAGGGAATATTTTAGTCAATGGGGCCTCAGGTGGGTCTTTTGAAGTGATATACCTTCTATGAGGAGCTGGACTATGTATTTATTAGGTTCTCCAAGGATTTCATCACAGTTTGAACCAGTTCGGTACCGCGCACTCGCAAGTAATTTGCTTTACTTCAATTTTGATGGGCTGGCAGTAGGAAGATTGCATATTGGAAAATTTTTGAGGTACCTACAGAGGGAATAACGCTGCAAATTATTACACAACGGTTTATTATTTTTCTGTATAGATCATCCACCTGCTAAGAATACGGCTTTTCTATTAACACTCGTAGTAATTACCATTATCTCTATCCTTCATTACGAAAGTTGGTCCTTGGTCGCTAAAGTTGCACGTCAGAGTGACATGAAACTCTCTTCAAAGACGAACTTTCGATTCAAATGATCTTCGAATCAAATGCTTTCTTTGATCAGTCAAAATTTGAACGGAGATTAAGGCTATTTCCATCAGTAAACAGTATTTTTCGTTTCACACTCGTGTTTCTGATTTATCGTAAATCCGACCCTTAAATTCTCGTAGGTGCGAACGGTTGGTCTTTCAAAGCTCTGGGTGGTGTCATTCGATTCTAAAAATTCAATACTATTTTGAAATGTAGAAAGAACAACATTTTTACATCGAAAACTCTTGATCCAGGGCGTTATGAAAATTTGAGCACTTATTTTTCAAACCTTATAAGAGACTGACATCAACGTGGGAACTAAGGAAAGTGCGTACGGCGTACGGCGGTTATTTGATTTTCGGATTCTACGTGCCTTGAAACGCAGACCAACAAATTTTGAGGGGGAGGTGACAACTTTTTTTTTTCTGGGTCGATTCCAAAGGTTCATTATAGAAAATAATAAACTAACATGATCGCATTTGGTCAGATAAATTTTGAACGGAGAATTGGCCTATTTCTCTCAGTGATCATTCATTTCCGACTCACACTCGTGGTTCTGCTGATTATTCGTCCCAACCTCAAGTCCATATACAAAGCGACGGTTGGTCCTACAGAGCTCTGGGTGGTCTCATTTGATTCACAAATTCCATACTATTTCATATAGATAAAAAAACATAATTTTTTATAACCAGAGTTTTCAAAGTAGGGCATATTTTGAAAATTTCATTCTTATTTTCCATCCCTTAGGAGTGACTGACAACAACCAAAAGCTTCGGGGCAGAACTAGACCCCAAATGGAGCCCATGTTTAAAATTTGATCAAAATCGGTCCATAGTAACTAAGGACGGACGGATTTTGGTTTATATTTTCATAATGAACCTTTTAGCATGGAACATGCTTTAGCCTTGACCTAATAGCAAAAAAGTGTTACGTTTTTTGGGAACGGTAGCTAGGAACGGTATCGAGTCACGAAATTTTGCTTCCCTATGCGATGAGTTGTAATCTCCATACAACTATAAAATAAAATACCTTCCTTTCTGAAGACAAAAATAGCGAAATAGGTTTGTTCGCATTCTTCCAAACAAAAAAATAAAATTAAACAGAATAAAAGAGCGCGTCTAAAGCATGTTCCATGTTTCCTCAATTTTAGCCGTAGGCTCTAAGAGAAAAGCATCCGGGAGTCCAGGGGGCTTGCCACCTGTCGAGGCCCGAAGGGCTCACTCTATTTTTCATTTTTCAAGGTTGAAAAAAAAAATAAAAATTCTGCAAAATCAAAATTTGCACTCGCGTTTTACGTTTTAGGCCTTCTTGAACCATTTTGGTTCCGTGTGCGTCCGTCCTGAAATCTTGTAACGGGGAAAACTTTACAGTTATTGTCAAATTTCGATGACATTTTCAGGGATTATGCGGGTTGGCGTGTAGATGGTCCCCTATGAAGGTAGTGCAAGGTACTTAAGAGATTAATGTTTTGGAATTAGCTGCAAAGCATCGGATCATCTATACAATCGGGTAAGAGATACGAGGAAGCTATGTGCCACACCCACTTGGCAGTCTTTTCATACAATAAACTAAAACAAACGTATGAAGAATGAATATTGTGTCATTTTTATGGAACATCTCCGTTATGCTTTTCTGAAAGCCATCAAGCCAAAAATTAAATTAAATTTCACAAAATATTATTGATATTTGAAACCATAAAAAACTTATATTAACGATATTTTCAAAAATCCCACTCGCGTCAATGTTTGCTCTAATAAGGGTTCAGTGAATGATGAATTTGATTGGTTGAAATGAGTTAGGCAAAGAATTTGATTTTTAACTATTGTTGAATTTGAGTAAAAATGATACATTTTTGGAAAAATGGTGAATTTAGTTGGAAAAATGTAGAATCAATTCGTGGAATGATGAATTTGATAAAAACAATATTGGTTAATTTGATAGGACAATGGCCAATTTTGTTGGACAAATGTTAAACCAAATGGTTAAACGTTGGATTTGGTTAAACAATTGGTTAATTATATGGGGAAATTACTACTTTGAAGTGAGGTAAATAAATGTTGAATTTTAACTAATGTTAAATTAGACTAAAAATGATACATTTGTAGGAAAAATGATAAATTCAGTCGGGGAAATGTAGAATCAATTGGTGAAATGATAAATTTGATTAAACAGTTGTTTAATTATATGGAAATATGATGAATTTATTTGGTTGAAGTGAAGTAAATAAATGTTGAATTTTACTAAAAATGATAAATTTGTTGAAAAACTGATCAATTTTATTGGAGAATGTTGATCAATTGGTGAAATGATTAATTTGGTTAAACAATTGGTAAATTAGATGGGAAAATGATGAATTTAGTTGGTTTAAATCAGTTTTTATATACATATATTATTAGTTTTTAAATATAATAAGTTTTTATAGTAGTTTTTAAATTATATTCATTATTAGTTTATAAATTAGATTTTATGTATTTTAGTTTTTATATACTTACATTATTTTTATTTTATAGTTTTTATAAATTAGTTTTAATGAGTTAAATGAATGTGGAATTTTAATAAACCAATGTTGAATTTGAGTAAAAATGATCAATTTGTTGGAGAAATGAAGAGTTTGATTAAACAACAATTTTTAAATTAGGTGGGAAAATGTTGAATTTGATTGGAGGGGGTGTATGTCTGTCTGTAGGTGTGGGAGGGAGGGAGTTCCAAAGAAAATCGAGGGAGAGAGGATGCGGAAAATCGGAAAATGCGGCGAAACTTGTTGTGGGAGGAGGAGTGCGGGTGGTGAGAGGGGGAGGAGGAGGAGGAGGAGGAGGGATCGTAGACTCACGGGAGGAACACAGCGGATCCTGCCTCCTCGTTGTCTTTGCTCCTGCGACCGCCGAGACCGTTTCAGTCGCATCACGATACTCGTGGGGGCTGGAGCATCCGGTCTCCCTTTGCCTCCGAGTCGTAACACGATCGTCGTGACCATTCGGCGAACGATAATTTCGTAATAAACTGTCCACCTCGGGGATTCTGGTCGTAACAACATGTTTCTCTTACACAGCTCCTACTACCTTACCATCCTCCTCCTCATATGCGTCACGGAGTTGATGAACGGTGAGTTCAAAAAACTTTACAGACAAATTTATTTTGACAGCCAAAATTTTGTAATTTTCCAAATTTGGTATACTTGTCTCAAATGCGATGTTTTTAAAAGTTGCTGAGATTTCTAAAGACTTCATGATCGAATTACTGACAGTTCATATTAAAAAAAGGCATAATTTCAAGTCTTGAATTGTTAAAAAAAACTCTTAATCCAATTTATGCGGTTCATTTTGAGTAAATGTAGTGAGATGTTCAGGAGTATCTGTGCCTTAGTATAAGAAAGTTCAAATTTCGTCAAATCCAGTTAAATTTTGTTAATAAATAACCAAATTCGTCAAATTTTGAGTCAATGTAGTGAGATGTTCAAGAGTATCTGTGCGTTATTATCCAAGTTTTGACAGTCTATATTTGGTAATTTTCCAAATTTGATCTCAACTTTGTCCTGAATATGATCCACGGTTTTTAAACGTTGCTATTAATTCCAAATAATGTATCGACAATCATTGACAGCTCAAATTATAAAAGCATAATTTCAAGTCTTGAATTGTTAAAAAAACTCTTAATCCAATTTATGCGGTTCATTTTGAGTAAATGTAGTGAGATGTTCAGGAGCATCTGTGCCTTAGTATGAGAAAGTTCAAATTTCGTCCAATCCACTTAAATTTTGTCAATAAATAACCAAATTCGTCAAATTTTGAGTCAATGTAGTGAGATGTTCAAGAATATCTGTGCATTATTATCCAAGTTTTGACAGTCCAAATTTGGTAATTTTCCAAATTTGATCTCAACTTTGTCCTGAATATGATCCACGGTTTTTAAACGTTGCTATTAATTCTAAATAATGTATCGACAATCATTGACAGCTCAAATTATAAAAGCATAATTTCAAGTCTTGAATTGTTAAAAAACTCTTAATCCAATTTATGCGGTTCATTTTGAGTAAATGTAGTGAGATGTTCAGGAGCATCTGTGCCTTAGTATGAGAAAGTTCAAATTTCGTCCAACCACTTAAATTTTGTCAATAAATAACCAAATTCGTCAAATTTTGAGTCTATGTAGTGAGATGTTCAAGAATATCTGTGCATTATTATCCAAGTTTTGACAGTCCAAATTTGGTAATTTTCCAAATTTGATCTCAACTTTGTCCTGAATATGATCCATCGTTTTTAAACGTTGCTATTAATTGTAAATAATGTATCGACAATCATTGACAGCTCAAATTATTTCGAACACATTTATGACATCAAAAAAATTAATCTGTCCAAAACATAATGTACTATTTTTTTCAATTCCTAAGATTTAAAAAATCAACTCTTAATAATCGAAATTTAGACAGTTCAAATTCAGTCAAGTTTTGTCAATAAATATCCAAGTATGGTCAATTTTGAGTCAATGTAGTGGGTTGTTCAAGAAAATCTGTGCCTTAGTACCTAAGTTTTGACAGTTCAAATTTGGTAATTTTCCAAATTTGATCTCTACCGTGTCCTGAATATGATCCACGGTTTTTAAAAGTTGCTAAGAATACCAAATAATGTGATCGAATTATTGAAGGTTCAAAATATGAAGGCATAATTTCAAGTCTTAAATTTTTTTTGAATCGATCCAATTTTTACAGAAAAAATTAATCTCTAATTAATTCTCTCTAAATTAATCAATTTATTTCGTATAACAAATAATTTTTCTGAAGGAATAATTGTCTGGAAAATTTTTTGAAAACAATCTAACAGAGTTTTGAATTTAGATTAGGCCATAATTGACTCCTGCTCCGTCCACGATTCCCAACAATGATCTTGAACAAAATGGATCAACAAAATGATCAATTCTTGACAATCGAAATTTAGACAGTTCAAATTCAAAGAAGTTCATTTTCTTTAGAGTTGGGTAACGTTGTAGTTTCAGGAGTTTAAGTTTCATTTTGACGATCCTTAAAGAGAGCGAACGGTTTGTCCTACAGAGTTCTGGTTGGCCTCATTCAATTCTAAAAATTCAATTCCATCTTGAATTGGTGGAAAAATAATACCTTTGTATCGCAAGTTTTTGAGCTAGGGCGTTTTGAAAATGTTGACCCCCACTTTTTACCCCTTAGATGTGACTGACGTCAACCAAAAACTTCGGTTTGCAACTAGACCCTCAAAGAAGCCCATATTTCAAATTTAATCAAAATCGATCCATGGGAACTAAGGAAAGTGCCGCGTACGGCACACGGCGGACAGACAGAAATATTTTAGTTCAATTTTCGGATTCTATGAACCTTGAAACGTAAATCTTAAAATTTCGAAGGAAGTTGAAAATGTTTTTCTTTCTCTATTACGAAGGTTTATTACTGAAAATGATAAACTAAAGCACTGCTTAACTCGTTCTTCTGTTATGAATATTTTGATGCAAACTTGAATTTGCTGAAAACGGTCGGCTCAAGGTATCTCCAGAAGCGAGTGGATAAATTTATGCATATAATAAGATGTATCCAAAAGTGTATGCAGGGTGTAACAAGGGGTTCACGACCCTTCTCCCAAGTGTTCTACAACTAATTTCCGACAAAAAGTTCCTTCTGACATTTTTTGGTAACCTACTCAAAATGGCTTTTTTTCTTTGAATTTTTTTCTTCGTGTTTTTGATCTTTGCTCAATAAATCTACCATAACTCCCTCAATTCGAGAGTCAACTCAAATATAAAAAATCCGTTGTAAAGAGCGTTAAATTTGCAATCTTTTTGATGCCAAATAACATTTTTTTAAGTGGAGTTGAGATGTACAAACGACTTTTATTTTTATTTTTTTAAATTTCAAATCACAAACACACCTGCTCCCTATATGACTACAGGTGTGCACCACAGGTAAGATCACGTTCATAAAAAGTATAAAACGACGTATGAAAAGCAAAACTCGTCAAAATCTTGAAATCGCTTGTTTTTTTTCAGTTGCTTGATAAACATACCAATTTTTGACGCAGAATTGTGAAACTTCCCTAAAAAGTGCGCCAAAATCTCAGCTTTCGAACGGTGTAATCAACAAATATTTTACAATCGAATTTAAGGGAGACATTTCAGTTTGAACGCGGAACGTGAATTTTGTCAAAGAAATTGATGGTTTGACGGGAGGACTCCGGGGTCTTCACCGCCGCGGCTCCTCCAAAGCAGAGTTGAAAAAAATGCTAGTTTTACCGCGGTCAAACACAAATTTCTATAATAAATCCTACTTTAAAATTGAAAATGATTAGACGGTTGGAAAGTTGAGCTTTTAGGCCAACTTTTGGATTTACAGTGGGAAATTAACCGGCAGTTTCAGTTAGGCTTACAAACGTTTGAAAAAGCTGAACATTTCAGGGATTTTCGAGATTTCACTATTTGAGCTAATTTTTCAATTTGAGTCTTCTTTAAAAAGATTGGTTTAAAGGGAGATAGAGAATTTAACGCTCTTTCCAACGGTATAATTGCATTTTTTGAGTTTTGAGTGAAAAACAAGGGAGTTATGGCTGTTTTAATGGCGTAAGGTCGAAAATACGAAAAACATCTTAAAAGTGAAAAAGTCGGATTTTAAGTGGGGTTAAAAAGTCGCAAATGAGTTGTAAAATCGAACCCTGGCTGGTGGTTCGACCTTAACAGAAACAAACACCCTGTAGAGAGAGTTACACACAAAAAAGTCTTTCAAAACGGATTAACTTTCATTTAAAATTTTTTTTAAAATGAGTTTTTAAGTTTTTGAGATCATTGCATTAATGCGTGAATTTTAGGAATGTGTCGAGCGGTTTTATTCCGAGTACCTCGTTGTTTGGAAATCCAACGTGATGTATCCAACTGTGTGAGGGAAGAGCCCGTCGCCAATGACCTGCCCTGGCGTGCCTTACAGAGCAGAGGGCCCTTCGGCGGGTGTACGTACGTGTGTATGAGGGTCGTTATATTTGTTTACATGCGGAAATCGTTAGTTTGGGAGGATGCGGAAGGAAATCAACTCGCTAGAGAAGACTATTCCAGTCGGACCCGAGGTTTTTTCTTTCCTCGTTCAAACAAGAGAAGAGTCGTGAGATCTGTTCAACACTTTTGGACATCTTCTTAGGGGCGGACCGGAAATTTTGGCGAATTTCTGGTCAGAATTATTTCTACTGGAGATTGTTAAACTCGGAAGCAAAATATGAAGTAGTGGCTCCTTCTAGCTATATTATCCGGTCAACCGCAAATAATATTATAATAACAACGAGGTAAATAGATGCACAGTGGTCACAGGCATAAATAATTCACGTTTGCCACACTGAAAACTCAATGAATCAGAGTACTTACAACGTCTATTTCACGAAAATATTTTGATGCAATTATTCACTTAATTTAATATCAAAGAAGGAGTCTACATAGAAGTGTTCTGCCGAGATCAATGTTTTCTTTACAATCAATCTTCTTGATAGTGTTGACTGGTAGGCTTCGGAAGCGTTGAGGTAGATTGTAAAATCGCACACCAGACTGGGATGGATTAGTCTTCAATGACTTAGTGAGGCGAGCAGGTAGGGGACATGAATTAGAAAGGCTCCTCGAAGGGTAACTGTGGATATCAAATCCACTCATGGAAGATCTCAAATTACCCAACTCATGTAAAAGGCTCGTATACACATATTGAGCTGGCAGAGTAAGGATGCCCATATCGCTGAAGTGTTCTCGACCACTTTCACTCCAATCAAACTTCTTCATGATGCGAATAGCTCTTGTTTGGAGCTTAAATAAAATTTACAGAGTGCTGGTTGTAAATCTTTTGCGAAGATCAGCAAATTTCTTTATAAGTTTCCACGAAATTTCTACGAAAATGTGGTTACCGGAGCTTCCGTTCTGGATCTCCAGAAGGATGCTTATCATTGGTGATCCGAATTTTTGAAGTCAACCATAATAATCATAATTATGAAGTGATAAGCATTCTGGTCTGTTATTATCTGTCAAATTCTTTAGACCAGAGCATGTCGAGGTCTTGAGATTCCCATTTTTAGGAGGTCCCACAGTAAGACTTGGGCGTCCTTATGCGATCGATCTGGGGTGAAGGAGGACAACACTCAACTGAAAAAAAAAAAAAAAAATTAAAAAATCACCACACAGTAATCCGTTTTACATCATTCTGAATCCAAATCCGCGAAAAAAACCTTATGTGTATGTCTGTGTGTGTGTGACATATCTTGTGTCGTCTGCACAGGCCTTAGTTCTCAACCGATTTTCCTGGTTGTTTTTTTGTTCGTCGCGGAAAACTATCTAGTTGAGCAATACGTCGCCGGAATTTCGAATTTTGCCTTTTGAAGGGGGGGAAAGGGGGGTTAAAGCTCAAAAAATGTGCGTTTTTGAGCATAATCTTGTGTCGTCTGCCCAGGCCTTAGTTCTCAACCGATTTTCGTGGTTATTTTTTTGTTCGATACGGAAAACTATCTAGTTGTGCACTACGTCGCCGGAATTTCAAAATTTGCCTTTTAAGGAGGGGGAAAGGGGGGTTAAAGCTTGAAAAAAGGTGCGTTTGCGGGCATAATCTTGTGAACTCCCAGGCCTCAATTTCCAACCGATTTGCGTGTTTATTTTTTTCTTTGACTCAAATAACTTCCGAGTTGTACATGATTTCACCAGAGTATCAAAATTCGCAAGGGGAGGGGGTGAGTGGGGGATAATTTTCACAAAACATCCGATTTTTCAACATTCCGGTTCCTTTACTGCTTACTAATTGTACCCAAGCTTTGAAATTGAGGAAGAATTCTCATTGTACCTCCGGATTTTCATGAATTACCTGTATTCATTATGGTATTCTCTGTACCATTGTGGTACGGTATTCTCTGTACCACCATGGATAATATAGTGGTGCCACCATGGTGCCAGGGCACCATAAACTGCATATTGCTCTACTGACTAAACTTTATGATTGTGGAGTTCGTGGAGTCCCATTGAAATTGATCGAAAGCTATTTATCGAATCGTCCCCAATGCACGAGAGTGGATGGCGTTGTTGGTAACTCAGTTATTGTAAACTGCGGTGTGCCGCAGGGTACAGTACTGGGGCCAGTGCTATTTTTGATTTATATCAATGATCTCATGAATATTGATTTGATGGGAAAAGTTTTTGGCTTTGCGGACGATACCGCATTAGTTTTCTGGCACAAGAACCATGACGATTTGATTAGAATAGCCAGCTCAGAGCTCTTTGTGGTTCGTAAATGGTTTGACTTAAACTACCTAAGACTAAACATTGCTAAGACATCAGTGATTCGTTTTTCATTATCAAAAACTTACACTAACAGTAATATTCTGGTCAAGTACCATGATTATTGCTGCACTAGCTCATCCCTAAACTGTAATTGTGAGTTTTTGCCTTATAAAAAAAATTGTAAATACTTAGGCATTGTTTTTGATGAAAATTTAAAATTTAAAACACATATACAGACTCTAATGAACAGGCTACGTAAGTTGTTTTTTGTATTCAAAACAGTTAGAAATTTTTTGACTGAAAGACAGCTGCGTTCTGTATATTTTGGTTTGGCTTTTTCTCTTATTAAGTATGGAATAACGGTGTGGGGAAGTTCTTGTAAAACCCATCTTAATCAACTACAGACAGTTCAAAACGCATTATTAAAAATATTATACAACAAACCCTTCAGATACCCTACTACAAAATTGTATTCGGACTTTAATGTTTGTAAAGTAAAAGATATTTTTCTAATTGAATCATGTGTGCAAGTTTTTAGGTCTGGTGTCAATAGTGATCACATATCCCGGTTATCGAGCTCTAGAACAACAGCTATGTCGAATATTTCGCTACCACGATGCCATACTGAATTTTATCGGCGAAATTCATATGCTCGAGCATTGAAATTTTTATATGACCACAAAATTAATCCCTTTGACTTTCGCTCCGCTGATTCTCTTAAGAAACATTTATTCCATATTTTGCGAAAGGACGTATAATTTTTATGTGTATGTAATTTTAAGAAGTGGGTATAATTTTAATCTTAATTTTATGTTCTTCATGCGTGATTTATTTTGGCGAAAAGCTTAATTATTGAGTATAAGCGACGTCAGGACTCCACCTGGGAACTCAAGTTCATTTGAACTTAAACCTAGGTGGGCAAAAAGTAATTTTGAATTTTCAAATTAATTCTTTATTTAATTCTGTATTTCAAATTTAATTCTGTATTTAATTCTTACTTTACTAATGCACATTTTCTTTTTTCATTTTGTACATGTAACTAAAGTTTTATATTTTTTGCCAATAAATAAATAAATAAATAAATAAATAAATAAATAAGTTGGTTCTTACCATGCATAATCGTGTAGGTGACATAAAAAAAAAAAAAAAAAAAAAAAATTTCGTGTTTCACCTTGAATACGGATGTGAACCTCGACGGACTGCTTACTAAAACTAATAGATGAAAATTCAATGTTACGACGTATTTCCGTTTTGGTGCCAGACTGGCACCATTGGTGGTGGTGGTGGTGGTGGGGGGGGGGGGGGGGGGGTGAACTCGAATTCGCATAATGGGTATCGTAGATCATGGATTTTAAAATGCTCTTCAGATTCGAGGCTCCCATGCCGCTAGACATTTTATGGTGGATAAGGGTGAGGGGGGGGGGGTCACTATTTCTTGTCTAAAGTAATAAATAAATTAGATCGAGTGAAACAGTTTTGTCGCTTAACAACTGGTTAAACCGATCTAATGCTTATCCAATGGGACGTCCCCTAGAATGCATGCATTACTAAACAATATGTTTTAACCTTTTCTTTACAAGCATTCTTCGAAATGCCAATCACTGGTGAAAGTCCAATGAACTTTTTTCTCGGACGCTCTTTGGCCAGGATGTCGCCATATTCGTTTCCGAGCAGATTGGAGTGTTCGCGTATCCGTTTTATGGAAATTTTATGGCTCCTTAAGAATAGATTATTTGTTTGCCTTTTCGTTTCCTACACGATTTTAAAGGTAGTGATGGGATTTTGAATGGCATTGAGTAGCAATGTGAAATCGATTTAGCCGGTTATTATAGGTTATCTATGAAGAGCGGAAGGTTCATCACACAGCTTATACAAATAAAGGTGAAAGGGAACTCGAATCCCATTGGTCGAGAAAGTGAAGGGCAGACCCAATCAGATGAATACAACAGTGGAACGAGATACTTAAATTCTGTTAGTTCAGAGACGTGAAACAGACTGAGAGGATGAAATGTCAAACTAGACAGACAAGGTGAAAGGGTGCTCAGACATTGTGAAGATGAGCAAACCAAGATATTGCAAAAATGAATCTATTGTTGGTGAAATATATCGAAGAATTAGTTTCTTAATGGACCTTTTAATAACTTCGAATTTTTGAATCCTATCAAACATACCTCTTCTTGGGCAAAAATGAAGAAATTCTTCCGTCTATATTTGTCCGATCAAAGCTGAAGTTATAGGTAATTGGTTCCACTCAGAAGTCTTGCGAAAGCTGAATCACCTTTGTTATCATGATTTTATATTCTTTCCCTCAATCTCCTACCAGTTTGACTCCAGTATCCTCCCCAAGCTCACATGAACATTTTAGCATAGGAACGATGATGTTTAGAATTTCATTGTTGATGATTGTCTCGTGTTTTGGATCTGACAACAATGGAAACTGACAACTCAAAACGGACAATCCAATAATGCTCTTGCATTTTGCTGCCATTTCCAATTCAACTCTAAAAACGTCATCTTCCCAGTTCCTTTCACATCTCTGAGCTAACAGGATTTAAGTTTCTATTTTACTAATATCTGCATCCACCGAATCGTCTCTGACCTTTACTTTCTCAACCAATGTGATTCAAGTTCCCTTTCACCGGTGATTCCCTTCGTTTTCTCGACCAATGTGATTCGAGTTTCCTCTCAATTGTGATTCCCTTCATTTTCTAGACCAATGTGATTCGATTTCCCTCTCACCTGTGATTTCCTTCATTTTCTCGACCAATGTGATACGAGTTCCCTTTCACCTGAGATCCCCTTCATTTTCTCGACCTATGTGATTTGAGTTCCCTTTCACCTGTGATTCCCTTCATTTTCTCGACCAATGTGATACGAGCTCCCTTTCACCTGAGATTCCCTTCATTTTCTCGACCTATGTGATTCGAGTTCCCTTTCACCTGTGATTCCCTTCATTTTCTCGACCAATGTGATACGAGTTCCCTTTCACCTGAGATTCCCTCCATTTTCTCGACCAATGTGATTCGATTTCCCTCTCACCTGAGATTCCCTTCATTTTCTCGACCTAAGTGATTCAAGTTCCCTTTCACTGGTGATTCCCTTAATTTTCTAGACCAATGTGATTAGATTTCCTTCTGACCTGTGATTCCCTTCATTTTCTCGACCAATGTGATTTGAGTTCCCTTTCACCTGTGATTCCCTTCATTTTCTCGACCAATGTGATACGAGTTCCCTTTCACCTGTGATTCCCTTCATTTTCTCGACCTAAGTGATTCGATTTCCCTTTCACCTGTGATTCCCTTCATTTTCTCGACCAATGTGATACGAGTTCCCTTTCACCTGAGATTCCCTTCATTTTCTCGACCTATGTGATTTGAGTTCCCTCTCACCTGTGATTCCCTTCATTTTCTTGACCAATGTAGTTAGAGTTCCCTTTTACCTGTAATTCCCTTCATTTTCTCGACCAATATGATTCGAGTTTCCTTTCACCTGTGATTTCCTTTATTTTCTCGACCAATGAGATTCCAGTTCCCTTTCACCTGTGAATCCATTCATTTTCTTGGCCAATGTGATTCGATTTGCCTCTCACCTGTGATTCCCTTAATTTTCTCGACCAATGTGATTCGAGTTGTCTTTCACCTGTGATGTACCTTCGGTTGTCATCAGTTACAAGGCTGATGAAAAATGATTAGGTACCTAACCGTCGAAATCGATTGTACATTGCAACTGATAAAACACGATAAAACAAAATGATCACTCTAATATTTATATATATTTCACATTAATATATTTTTCTTTCATTTGTCACGGTTGACACCTCAACTTGCACATTCCATTATGACACCCACATTCTCCTGACATCTCCGAATCAACTCAAAATATGTTTGACAATCATCGACAATGAAATCTTAATTATAACTGGAAAACTCTCCAACAGTATGTTAAATGAACTCTACACTAGGTCGATCATGTTCTTCGTTTAGATAGATAAGGTACTACGTCCCCTGAGCGCAGAAACATCCCACAAACTCTCACAGACACATTTCCTACGCACCTACTCACTCACACGGCTGGGATCGCAGTCGACTATCGAACCCCCACTCACTCAACTGGAAAAGGCGACGCCCTGTTAAATTCGGTGTCCAAATTTAGCGCTAGATGAGGGTATTCCGGCTTTCAAATGACACTACTCCATAGTAGGAGTATAACAGTTTTGAAAGTAAATTTATGGTTGAAATTCAAAATGAAAAATATGAAATCTTTATTAATTATATCGTAGGTACTATGGAGTACCTACCAGGTATTAAATGCACTGGGGTTAGTTCCGATAGTCATGAGGATACAATTCTTGTCAACGTACCTAGGTACTTTATTGAAGAATCCGTCGTAACAAGTATGTTGAGTATAGGAGGCAAGAGCTTTCGATAAGGAGACCGTCGAAAAAGTACTTGATTTTCTATCAGAGACTCTTCTCGTTTTCTTCTTTTGGGAGAAAGGGAAGAAAAGGGATTAGAAAAATTAAGATAAGTGAATTATATCACAGTGGAAAACCATTTGTTATGACTTCAGTTTCGCGAGTTCGATTAAAAGACCTAGAAGGTACTGAACTGGTCTAAGATGATTTGCTTTGGAATCTACTCAAAGGGGACCTAATTAGAGGAAGGGCTCTCCGATTAGTGCCTGTTAAGGCTAAAGGGGACGACAGTTGTGCGAGTGAGAGGGTGAATACCAGAAAAAGTTGCACTTTCATAGTATTCTTATTTTGTCTATAAATATACTTTTGAGCGATTTTTCCCACAAAAACGCTTACATTCCTCATTCTCAAAAATGTCTAGTAGCTCTCAAGAATATCCATCACAAATAAATATGGTAATAATCCACACGAAACAGAAAAGTTGACACTAAATACGTTGAGGAAAATTGAGGTTGAGAAGGGTGGCCATGCTATGGCGGGTGAAGGGGGTGCGGGGTGGTTATCAATTGATGTTTCCATGGTTACTGAAAACTGTGATATACCTACATGTAGTTATTGTTAGTTTTGATCCATGGTTACCAACCTGAAATCTGGTAGCCAAGGCTAAACAATAAAAGATTCATTCCAGTTTCCACATCCCACTCGAGTTCTCTTATGATTTATATTTTACACAATTATATAACATAACATGGCGCTGCGGACTAAAGGACGTGCGAAACGTCAAGAGGATCATGACGATACAACGTCTACGCATACAGGAGCTAATTTCCGTTTCCAAGGGCCGGTACCGGACAGATTCGACTCAAAATCGGACGAGTGGCTGCGTTGGTTGAAGCGTTTTGAACGATACAGGATGTCGTCCGGATTGTTCAAGGAGCCGGATTCAATACAAGTTAACTGCCTGATGGGACTTCTAGGAGACGAAGGTGAGGACATTTTATCCTCCTTTAATGTGCAGGAGGACAGTATTACCTATGATTTACTAGTCGATAGGTTTACGAAATTCTTTGATAAAACTGTCAATGTGATCTTTGAAAGAGTTCGTTTTCGAAACTGCTATCAACAGGAAGGAGAGACTTTTGATTCATTCCTAACTAGATTATATAATCTAATCAAGTTTTGCAATTACGGCGCACTAAAAGACGAAATGATTCGAGATCAAATCGTGATTGGCTTACTTGATTCGAAGCTTTCAGAAAAGTTACAATTAGACAATAGCCTCACACTAACTTCCGCAATTTATAAAGCTAAGCAATCGGAGTTAGTCAAGAGCCAACAGACCACGGTGCGTAGCGGAAGGGAGATAGCAGAAGTAGGCACCAGCAGAGCAAAAGCCAATTCTAGCTCTTCAAGACCCATTCAACAGCCATCTCGTAGGAGTGGCTGCTATCGCTGTGGCCAACAGGGTTTTCACACCCAAAACAGTTGCCCTGCCGTCAAAGCTAGGTGCAATTTCTGTAAAGTGGAGGGGCATTTTGAGAGTTGTTGCTTCAAAAAGAAACGGTCTTCCACAGACGAAGTAGTGTTGGAACACTCTGAAGAAGAGTTAGACGTCGAGTCGATACGACTGGGTACTGGTACTGTGCACATTGATCACGTTTCTGGCCCCTCAGTTTCAGCCCCATACGTGGTTCCTATACATCTGAATACATACAACGTCAGTTTTCAGGTAGATACAGGTGCTGATGCGACATGCGTTCCGCCTTCCATTTTGAACGTCGTTAGAATTTCTCCCATGTCTTTGGTCCCTTACCTCGGCAGAATAAGTCATGCTGGAAGTGACTCGCTTACCTGCTTGGGTACGTTTGCTGCTGAACTTTCCTACGGATCTTCAACCATTCAAGAACAAATTTTCGTCATAAAAGAATTGGCTACTCCTCTTTTGGGTAGATCGTCTATAGAAGGGCTCAAGCTCCTATCAATCAACAGACGCACCTCGAATGTTCTGGAAGCAAAGGCCAAAGACTGTTACACCTGTGCCAAGTATCGCCCCATCCATTCAGATCCTACGAAGCCAACATACTTTCCTCAGCTACCATGGTCCACAGTGGGGATTGACTTTCTGAAGGCAAAAGGGGAGTTGTTTCTTATACTGCAAGACTACTTTTCTCAGTTCCTCGAAATTCAGCTAGTCAAGAACAACCAAGCTTCTACCATAGTAAAAGTACTTAAACAGATTTTTGCCAGACATGGGGTACCGCACAAGGTACGAAGTGACAACGGTCCACCGTTTAACAGCCGCGTGTTTGTTGATTTCGCCAAGGAGTATGAGTTTGAAATTTTAGCAAGTAGTCCCACGTATGCTCGATCGAATGATCTTGCAAAGTCCGCCGTGAAGACGGCTAAGCTGTTGATTATGAAGTGTACGGATTGGGCTGAGGGTCTCCTGCGCTACAACGCTACCTCACTTGAGAATGGATATTCCCCATCGGAACTTCTAATGGGACGTAAGCTCCGAACCTCGGTACCAGCGTTGCAGAACTCTTTGAGGCCCACTCTTGTGGGCGAAGCAGCTCTGAAGTACAAGGAGTTGACGCAGAGGGAGAAGGCAAAGAAGAACTACGACAGAAGACATGGATCATTCTTGGAACGTCCACCATTGGAACCCGGTCAGCATGTATGGATCACCAACATGAAGATGAAGGGTCGCGTTTTTAGGGAACTAGACCAGCCTCGTTCCCATCTAGTTGAAACGGAGAGAGGTGGAAGGATCCAGAGAAACCGTTTTCACTGTGTCCCTTTCAAGCCTTAGGGTCCAGGATCTGGCTGAAGAAGGGGAGATGTGATATACCTACATGTAGTTATTGTTAGTTTTGATCCATGGTTACCAACCTGAAATCTGGTAGCCAAGGCTAAACAATAAAAGATTCATTCCAGTTTCCACATCCCACTCGAGTTCTCTTATGATTTATATTTTACACAATTATATAACATAACAAAAACTGGCGTCACTCCCCAAGACATTTGATTCATTGTTCAACATCCTGACTTGATTCCGAGCAGAACAATAAAATATTCCACATGCGTTCTACATTTTAAGCTTTGAGGTTTACTATTTTCAATAATGACCCTTTGGAATCGACCTAGAAAAAACATGTAACTCCACTTCAAAATATGTTGGTTTGCCTGTCAAGGTACGTAGAATCCGAAAATCGAAAAAAAAATTTCCGTCCGTCCGTCGTACACGGCACTTTCCTTAGTTACCATGGACCGATTTTGATGAAATTTGGAATGTAGGCTCCATTTGGGGTCTAGTTGTGTAGAATGTTTTTGCTGAAAACCGCATTGATATTCTTCTACAGGAAATGGGGTAAAAATGTCTTGAGAATTTTGTCAAAAAACTCTAAAATTGCAAAGTTTTAAGTTTGGACTAATAAAAATCTAACTAGATGCAAGATTTAAAATGTGTGTTGAAACTCATTTGACGGGAAATTTAATGCTCTTTTCAACGGTGTAATTAGATTTGTATTTGCATAAAAAATAAGGGACCTACAGTCATTTTAGTGAGACAAGGTTCAACATACGGAAAAAACCTTGACAAGTTTAATAACTCGAAAACGAAGCATATAAGAAAAGTTTCTACGAGGAATTTTTTGTTGCAAATTACTTGCAGAATTGACTCTTGAAGTTTGGCCATAACTTTCTCGGACATCCACCTTTTAATAATTTCGACAGGAGTTTTGTACAGAAGCTTTACTTACTGTCCACCCAACTTGGCGTGACGGACCAAATTTGACTTCTTTGTTATTTTATTCAAATACTAAACCATGTTCTAGGTGAAACGGGCCAAATTATGAATAGCAATCTTGCTATTAGTTATTATGAATTTTGTATTCATTGTGTTGTGATTTTAAAAGGAAACGAACGTCAATAGATATTTAACATTCAATTACTCTGCGTTATAGATCACTAGGCCGCCAGGAGTTCACAATTATTGACATTGCTCATTGTACAATGTCGTGATACATGCCTCCTACCCGTCCTGCGAGCAATTCATACTTGATTAATATTGCGCTGCATCGCTCTGAATTCGGCTCCTAGATTACAAAATCAATAAAACAATAGATTGTTTAATCGATACATCCAGATACATCCAGAAGCGTAGACGATGGGATGAGCTTTGGGCACCAGCCAACGCCAGTCACTATCTCTAATGGTGAAGTTTTTTCACATGATTTCCTTCCCCACCTAATAGTGCTGTTTTTGTAACCCCCCGCCGCCATCATGTACCACTTTACGCATCTTCCTCTTCTCGATGGTGCCTTTTACTCTTCGCCCATAAACTTTTATTGTCGTTCCGACGATAAATTTTTATTGCTGTTACCCGCGATGACATTGGACTTCGGTGAACTATCGAGATTTGGTTCTTCGATGATCGAAAAGCCATTATTGAGAGATGAAACCTGAGCACAAGTTAGTGTATCACTTTATACCGACCTACTTTTATACTTCTGGCTGACGTGGAAGGTCGTCTACCTCAGATAGTTTTTGTGCTCCCTCACTACCGACGGTAGTGAGAGTAAATATTCTAAATCTGAATTGTCGTTCACAGTCTGCATTTCGGTTGTTTATGAACAATATTGGTTCCGTCCTGTCTGTTTATTGGTCATCGAAGTCAATGATTAAATTTTGGTACGCGGCACTTTTCTTAGCAACACTGGACCGATTTGGTTCAAATTTGGTATATAGGCTCCATTTGGGGTCTAGTTGTGCCGCGAAGCGTTTGGTTGATGTCAGTCACTTCTAAGGGGTGGAAATTGAGGGTTGACATTTTCAAGAATGCCCTAGCTCGAAAACTCTCGACATAAAGGTGTCGTTTTTTCACCAATTTTAAATAGTTTAGAATTTTTAAAAATTTGTGAGACCACCCGGAGCTCTGCAGGACAATCCGTTCGCTCGCCACAAGTAGGTACTCAAGGGTTTTCCTTCGATACAACAGAATCACGAGTGTGAATGACAAAAGAGGTCTAATCTCCGTTCAAATTGTATCTGACTAAAATGCGATCGCTGTTTGTTTCTTCCGGTTGTATTCAGTTTTGCTTTCCCAGCTACCAGTACTTAATCAAATTTCCATATGAAGCTTCTTATTTTTCGTATCGAGTGTGAAGCGTATAGTTGTTTCTAATAAACTTGATTGTGAAGGTAGGGAGGGATCTATACAGAAAATAATAAACCTTTGGGCAATGATTTGCGGCGTTTTCACGTTAAACTGAGCCAATTTTCGACTGATTTTTATGCAGTATGGGACATTTGTATTGTTTTCATAATCTATTTTACTACCACCAATTTAAAATCTCGAAGTTTGAATGTCAATTGCTGATGCCTCGAGAGATTCTTAACAATAGTAAGTGCCACAAAACCGAGAATTTTGCGTGTAATGATTTAAACTACTACATGCTCCAAAATCTTGGGAAGAGCATATGGCCTGCAAGTAGTACCTTCCTCAAAAACTTTATTTCTCTCAAGAGTCAACCTAAAATCAACCTTCAAAATTACACCCTTTCACTGCAAGAAATCATTGAAGTGGCAAGCTTTGGATGCCTCTCAACCAGAAGCAACTCTCCTCAGATAAATCGCAACACCATTGTAATAGGTAGAACCGATATTATTAGTTTCACAAAAACCTACACGAGGACCCTCTTGGCCTTTGGCAGAACTATGATAATGATGCACAATCACTATACCACCATAATGTCCTGACGATGCCTGAACGTCGAAAGCATGCTAGAATATATACGGAATAAATCTCTTAAACCGAGTAAACGTCGCTCATTTTCCTCCCCTCACCTAAAAACCTTTGTAGAAGTTATGGGTTTTGAAAGGTTTTTACGTTTGCTCATGCTCAGAGCCTACCAACTATCCAGGGCGGTTATTTTCGTCAACCCAACCTCAACGCCAACCCGCATAATTTCTGAAAATTTCATCGAAATCGGACAATAACTTCGTATAGTTTTACCCGTTTAAAAGGAAGGATTTCATGATAGACATAAAGACAGACACGAATAAAAAAAAAAATGTCCAGGAAGGCCCAAAACGTAAAACGCAAGTGGAAATTTAGATTTTGGAGAACTATTTTTTTCAACCTAGAAAAGTGAAAATAGTGCTCCTGCTACCTTGGTAAAATTATTGAAAATAAGAGATCAAAAATCAGCCATATTTGTAGGTATTAAATGAATGGGGTTAGTTCCGCTAGTTATAAGAATACACTTATTATCCACGTACCGTATTGGAGAATCCGTCGAAACCATTAAGTCGAGAACAGGAGTTTCAATGTAAGGACCTCATCTTCAGGCCATCGAGAGAGTACTACAGTTTGTCAGTCCGTCGTTCTATTTATATAGTCTGGGTGAAAGGGAGGTGAAAGGATCAGAAAGTAAAGGGGGCCACGTGGTAAAGAGACCACGTGGAGAAAGGTTGTTTGTCATGTCAAGTGAAAGGGCGAGATAAAACTAATCCTATTAACTAATTGTACATGTTGCCCCGTGGTTTTCTATTCTAAACTATGAATATAGTATAAACTAGCTTACAGAACTAACTTATTGCTAAAATTATTTACTTATATCTATATCTACTTCTAACTTAAGTACTATCTAATTAAATTTTTTGTTTGGTTAGTTGATTACCTGTTATTTATTGTTTGATATTATGATATCCTAGGACGCTTGGTTGTCTGGAAGTTAGTGGAGTCATAAGGGTGCTGTTTGAGTTTGTTAGGGGTTTTGGTAGTGTGTTCTGTTCGTTGCCTTTTGTTGTTCAGGTTGTCAGTAAATCCGTCTGTGGGGATTTTTCGTTTCTGGATGAGTTTGTCGAGTGGTTTGAATATAGTGTCTGAGGTAGTGTCAAGTAGGTTTTTGTTTATTATATGTCCGTCAAATTTACGTAGTTTTCCTTTCTGATCCTTTCACCTCCCTTTCACCCAGACTATATAAATAGAACGACGGACTGACAAACTTTAGTACTCTCTCGACGGCCTGAAGAGGTCCTTACATCGAAAGCGCTCGCCTCCTGTACTCACTTGCTGGTTACGACGGATTCTCCAATACGGTACGTAGATAATACGTGTATATTTGAAGGGTTTCGACAAGTAGCATTGAGGCAAGTAACAAGGCAGCATTGAGACTCTCCTGATTCTCTTCAAACTTGGTTGGCTAGTTGGTAGTTCGAATCTTAATGTTCACTGTTATGGAGACGAGAAAGCTACGTGCCCACCCGACAGACTTCTGCTTGCTCCAGTATTGTTTGAAACATCTACACTGACGAGTTACATAGCAAACTTTAATCAATTTCGTTGATGTACTCGTAGGTAACGTATCTCTTATTTTCATTCAATTTCCTCTAGAAAAATAAGTTCAGTTTCATACTAGCTGAGAGAGTGAGGGGTAAAATTGAGGTGTCGAGTGAAAAATGCTTTTTTTCGTCCTGCGAAGCGAAGTGCCAAGTACGTAAATTAAGTTTACTCCTCCCTTGAGGGCGCAGCTAACATAACACGGACGGAAATTGTTATCAAGAAATGAGTTGACTCCATAGTCGCTTTTAACCCGGCAAAAGAGGTGTGGAGGTGAGAAAATTTCCTCATTACGTTGCCTGAAATAAGGTTGTAGAAGGTACAAAAAAGTACTGAGTCTTTCAAGTAGTATAGAGTCGCGGTGGTTATTACACAAAGGACACGAGTACCAGTTTTAGACCTGATTGTAGGGCATTGATATCTCCTATTCAATTTTGGGTTTGTGAATGACCAGGGTGTAGGGTTGCTAATTACCTCATAAACAATGTTAGTTTGGTTGATACGGTACGATAGTTAAAGATGTTGTTGGATTACATACTGCTTCCGAGTCTACCAAGGTCGCAGACACTTTGGAAAATTGGAAAATATATTATTCTATTATCTTGATTCTGGCAAGTCATTTCAGATTCTACAAGGTATTTCCATCAAAAAAGTTTCTTAGCAATTTTGTTTTTTCCCTTGTTTATTAATTTAAAGACTTCTTCCGTGTTTTCGACTTTCCGTCATTAAAACTGTCACAACTCCAGTTATTTATCAAGTAAATTCAAATTGAGGATATCGTTGGAAAGAGCATTCAATTTCAAGCTATCTACTGCAAAACCGAAATCTTTTAGCAATAAAACATTTAAAAAATCAAGTCAAAAACGCTGCAAATTATTACACAGAGGTTTATATTTTTTGTATAAACAGTAGATAACTCGTCTGCAAAGAACTCGGCTTTGTTATTATCACCACCTACCGACCTTAGATACTACCTACCTACAGCGATCGCATTTTGGTCAGGTAAAATATGAACGGAGATTATGTCTCTTTTGCGATTCACACTTGTCTGATTTATCCAACCCTTAAGTTTTCATAGGAAGCGAACGGTTTGTCCTACAGAGCTTTGCGTGATCTCTAAAAATTCCAATTCGAATTCCTAAATTGATGGAAAAACCTTTATATCAAAATTTTTTGAGCTAGGGCGTTTTCAAAATTTCAACCCTTATTACAAAATCGGTCCATAGGAACTATGGAAAGTGCCGCGTACGGCGGAGGGACGGCCAAATTTTTATTCGATTTTTGGATTCTACGTACCTTGAAACGTAAACCAACCTGCCAACCTGACACAATCTCAGAAAATTTCATGGATGTAGGATGCCTACTGAATAAGTTATTTTTGTAACATGCATTTTACGTTTGTTGCATCGATCTGAGAGCGATGAAATTCATAAGTTGAATGAATGAATAGTTACTATTCATAATGAATAGTTCATAATGAATAGTTACTATTCACACTCACTGGCACAATTTCTGAAAGTGTCATCGAAATCGGACTGACTCGCAGAGGCAAGAGAAACTCAAAATCACAATAGTATCGTCTGTGTTATGTTGTTAACATTCTTAATATAGAGTTGAAATTGTTTATCAAAGTTGAATACGGAAAACCGGATAATATAGAAATTCGAAATCTACCGCTGACAGAAAGACGTCAACCCCGAGGGCTTCCAGCTGATGAGGCGGCACGCAACACGCGAAGTGCACCCGTTACTGGATTACGATGCCGTACAACGTTTCGGATCCAGAAAATTGATAGGCTCAGGCCCAAGTTATGCTTCTCAACGGTTCAATACGCCTACCGTTTTAAACGAATTAGTTCGGAAATCGTCTTGAAGCTTCCGTCAAGTGGGGCAGCTTGAGAAGTGAGGCTGGACGCTTGTATTCCCATCACCCCACTCGAAACATTTTAGGTAGGTGTGGCACATAGCTCCGTATACCTGTGATACGATATTTTGCAAGGTGAATCATGAAGTAAGTAAGAAGATAATGAATGTTTTTAAAGAGCGAAAACCGTAAGACTCCGTAAGACTGAATTGATTGAACTAAAACCAGAGCTTTATTCAATCAAGAAGGTCACATAGTTGAATAGTAAATTATTGAAGTGAAAAAACAAGGATAAGCTACATCGGACATGGCGATATAACAATCAACTGGAGTAATCTTCACTACGCAGCCACGTAACTAAAACTGTTCAGGACGACCCAAAAGTGAAAACTGCTTCAGCTCGTTGATACACTCGAAGCGAAAAACGCTGAAAATTATTACACAAAGGTTTATTATTTCTGTGTATAGATCAATCGCATGCAAAGAACACAGCTTTGCCGAAGTTCAGAATCTTGGTCATTAGAATACAACCACTTGATGAAATATCATTATTACGAAAACGTAGTCCACCAAAAACCACCTTGCATGATAATTCATTTCAATTTCCAGAACAGCAATGATGGGGTGTGCGCATTGTTATTTATGACTGGGAATTAATATATCCGTCGTCATCGTCTTTTACATTAATTCCCAGTCATAAATAACAATTACAATCAATATTACATATTATGTAATAAGAAGTAACACGAAGACATTTTGAGAAATTCAATGCCTGTTCAATAATTCCCAAACATTGAATTATTGAGGAGGTAATAAGTAAATAATATTGTCATATATTAAAATAATAGTCTTGTCAATAAATAATTGAACTCAACTTCTAAGAGCATAAAATTAATGTATTTTGTTTACAAATCGTACAACACGCATGATTTTTGTTTTAGATTTTTAATCGAAAGTAGACCTCATCCTGAGAATTTTGACACCAGCCGTTCTCTTTTTGGATGAGTAGATCTTTTTCTATGATTTTTCAAAGTTTCGAATTATTTTGACGTCACGCGCCCCTCCCGCCTGGGCGGGACCCCCCAGCCCACTGTGACGTCATAATAGTTCGAAACTTTGAAAAATCAAAGAAAAAGGTCTTCTCACGCTAGAAGGTCGCGGTTGGTGTCAAAATTCTCACAATGAGGTCTAGTTAAAAAATAACAATAAACAGTTTTTCCGACCCATGCGCTTACCCTATTAAGTAACCTCCAAACACCAAAGCAGTCAATGTCTCAGATTTAGTGATTTTGGTTTATTATTTTCAATAATGTACCTTTGGAATCGACCAAGAAACAAAATCATAGAAATCATAGAATCATAGAAAATGACTGCTTCAAGTGTTTGGAGGTACTTACGTGCTGTACTAGAAATTGAAAGGAATTATCACGCAAGATGGTTTTTGGTGAACTATATTTTCGTACCGTAAAACCGTCAAACTTTACCCCAAGATTTACTCCAAAACATTTCCAAATACAATTTCTCCCACTCGAAATGGGTTAAATTGATTTTTTTTTTATTAATTGAATTGATCTTCAGGGCTTCCTGAACATTTTGAGTGGTCGAGCTCATTGATCAGATAATTGTAACCCCCAGATTTAATTGTTTAAATGTTGGAGTAAATAAAACCTACGAGTGCGTCTATCTTTACCCCACTCTGAAAAACTCACGGTTATCGCTACAGAAACGGGCAGTGGTGCAATGTTACTAGTCGGGATTGAATTCATTACCCCTGAAATACTTGATAATATCAAGTATTTATAATATTATTATAAAATATATTCTGAAAAATCGAACTTTTTAGCTTGAAAAATACTAGTTATACCTAAGAAAAATATAAATTCCAATGATCATTTATTTCAACGAATTTGCTTGAAATGCAATATTTCTGGTTAAGAGATCACAATTTCAGTCTTCCAGTATAGACAGACTTATGTAGTTTTGCTTTGATTAAGAGCAAAACTTTCTACAAGTAAAGAAATATTAGAGGACAATAAACGATAAACGAATGACTTAACAAAATCACAGAAAAAGTCTGTTTCACATTCGATAACTTTCAAATGAATTGAAATGGTAAATTTCAAAGTTAACCCACGAGTAAACAATACTGTAAATCACAACTTATGAGACCAAAGCACTTTTATGTTCATATCATTGTTGTAAAGTTTCGGTAGGGGCGCGTACCAAGCTTTTTCTCATTTCTTCTCCCCATCTCTTACTTCTGCAACATGAGATACACTAGAAACCTTACATTCAACACTGCGAAAATTATAAAACTCAAATGTTTTTCGAGATTGAATAAGAAAAATATGAGTGAGGCTACCTTTATCCCAACCTTTATAGTGGAGTAAAGATACCCGGTTTTTGGAGTAAAGTTACCATCAAATTTTTGGTAAACAAAGGCATAACTAAGAAAACACTTTTTTGAGAATTTGATTAGTGTAATTTGTTCAAAATAAGATATTGAAAGTGATATGATGAGGGCTTGCCTGCTAAATCCACTCCAAACACCTGATATGGAAGAAATTTTGGAGCACGAGAAACAGGACAAAAACAGCTGAACAGGAAACTATGACTGAAAACAGCTGATAACATGGATAAAGGCGCCATCGCAAGCCGCATCGATTCTCTGGGATGTGGAGAATAACGAAAACACAATAGCTAACTTTTATCTAAGTTCTACCTCGCTTACGTCACAATTGAAGATTCTCACTTTTTGGGGTAAAGTTACCTCTGGTGGGGTAAAGTTTGACGGTTTTACGGTAATAATTATATTTCGAACAATTTGGAATTTAGTCGGTAGGTAATTTCGACACCCACATCATCATGTCCTTATTGCTGTTGTCATTTATTGCTGTTATTTGCTTTTGTTTCTTAATTTCCATTTTATTATTTACCTTTAACCCTTAATGTCCGGAAGTATCTTTTCGGAAGTCCGATTTTTTGAACATTCTGCGACACGGTTCAATCACTTTTAAGCCAAAACCGATATAATCTTTTGGCTAGCTTGATACTTCAACTATCGTGTAAAAAAAAACCCCGGTAAAAACCATCGATCCCTGAGGTAACATCGTCAGACCCACCTCTACCATGAACCGGAGGACAGTCAAGGTTAGTATCATGAATTAGTTCAGGAACCTTATTATAACAACTATTCAACCAAATTTAATTTGGAATCTTACAGAGAAAAACCGAGATGTTGAGGAAACAATAGTTGTGGTAGGGAATATCCAACAATAAAAGATTTGTTCAATGCTGTATTTTGGATACCTTAGGAGCAGAGCAGATGTCTTACTGGAAACCTCAGGATTTGGGGGCCACTGCATCAATATTCCATTGAAATACTCCTGAAGGACTAACAGGACTCTTATTGGACCAAGAGTTATATATGTGTTATTTCGTGTATTCATTTGTTTTAGAATAAAAAGCTGCTGATTCCGGCAAGCCAAAATTGGATAGAACGTATTCTAAGTAGCTTATTTTTAAAATAACTTAGCGAATCCCCCCCCCCCCATTCAGAAGTACCTACCCATCTGAGGTGTCCAAGAAATCCATCTAGTTTTCCTCAAATTAAGAGGAAAACTGTTATAAGTCGATAAAGTGTTGGAGGTAAAAATCGGACTTCCAAAAAGATACTTCAGGATATTAAGGGTTAACGTAGATATAAATTTTATTTGGAATGTTTATGACTGGACAACGACTTGTGAAGATATTTTCACAGTACCAGCTTCAAAAAACAATTTTTTTCTCATACAATTACCTCTAGGCAAGTGAAAGTTATACCTACAAAAATGGAAATTAAGAAACAAAAGCAAATAAAAACGATAAATGACAACAGCAATAAGAACATGATGATGTGGGTCTAAATTAATAGTATATTATGCATCTATGACGAAGGGACTAGACACTAATATTACCACTACTTATGGCTGATAAGTCCCGCAGAAACATGTTCCACGAATAAATAAACACAAGAAGACTCCAACAATTTAATTTATCGAAAAGAAAACCGCTCTACCACAACAATCAACTAATAACGATATTTTTATGGTAAATTCCATGTCTCGAATAAAACTAAGAAATAATGGTCCGATAAGACATTCTCAGGGAAACTGCGAGTTGGTCTCTAGACAGCTTCATAGTGAATAATAAAAATTAATGTCGGGTAGGAGGGCGTAAATTTATTCCATTCAACATGATAAGCCAGTGCGACATTAATAAATTGTTAGAACCTTTCTGTTTTTTGCTTCCGAGTTCACCAAGGTAGCGGAAGCTGTTTTTATTCTTTTTCATTAGAACCTTGGTTACGACCCCTGACAATCCCCCCACTCCTGGCAAAGTACCACGGAAGCATTTAAATATATTTTTATTTCACTTTATTACGAAAGGTGCGGTAACTTACCTCCACTTGTCAAAGTATACTTTGAAAAATTGTATACTTTAAAATCCCTATTTGATCGCTCATGGTCAAGTCGTATACGACTTGACCATGAGCGATCAAATAGGGATTTTATTCATCCATTAGCCTCACGTTACCGTTGGTTACCTACGTGGGCATATCGCACATATCCTAGAATACGGATACATATCGGAAAAAGCGATTTTTGGGAAATCGCCTTCAAAGTTTGCCTCTCGAACGAATTGCTGTCTGACGTTGGTGATATTTGGGTTCTCGTACTAATGCTTCTACAGCTCATTGACTGAAATTATTCTTTTTCCTAGTGAGGAAGGAGTGGGGGGGGGGGGGATATTTTTGTCAAATTTCTTCGATTTTTGGAGTTGTTCCTTTTTTTCATGGACAATATTTCCTTATTTCAGAGGTGTCACTTTTTTTCATGGACGATTTTTATTCTTTTCCCAATGATTAATTTGGTTTTAGATGAGAATAATTATAACTTGAGGTATATAAAACGAGAATTCATTAGATTGGGAGGATAGCATCTATCTGATGGTATTTATAATTCTGTCTCCCAACACATTGTTAAGTAATTAAAACTGCTTCTTAAAATCTATACTTAATCAAAGATAACCAACGTGCGATTTCGAGTTCAACCCCTCCCCCCCCCCACATACACACACACGCCATCCCTTCTTCAACGGTGTCAGTTCAACCAGTACAACTTTCATCAGTAGTTTCGGTAGGTAGTCCGTAAGAGATGACATTCAAGGTGAAACACCAGTGGTAATTTGTTCTGTGGTGTCAAAATTTATAGTTCATTAAAATACAAAGGTTTATTTAAAAAGATTCAAAGCTTGGGTACCATTAGTAAGCCCTAAATGAACCACAATAGTGAAAAATCGCAATTTTGTGAATATTATCCCTCCACTTGCCTCTTCCTAATGAGAATTTCAGTACTCTGATGACTCGTAATAACCCGTCGTTCCTCCTCCGTTTACTCTAATCTCGAAATTCCAGCGACGTAGTGCAAACTAGATAGATTTCTACGTCGAACAAAAAAGAAACACTTAAATCAGTGAGAAATTGAGGTTTGGGAGAAATACACAAGATTATGCATTAACCCCGGATTACCACCCCTAGGTCGATTCGACCTAGAAACATTTTCAAGCTTTCAGAAATATCCGTCAGGAGCGCTCTCGGGGCTTGAGCTCCGAGTTTCTTCAGTAAGTAATGCTTGTGCTGTTAGGGAGAAGGTTGCGCACTTCATATACCAAGTGAGTACTGGTTCATTTTCCATTAAGTAGGAGGTCTAATTGACCTACAGGTGGTAATAACCGCTCAATCTGTGTAGGCATTTTTGACCTACATGTGGTAATGACCGCTCATTCTGTGTAGGTATTTTTGACCTACAGGTAGTAACGACCGCTCATTCTATATACATAATAATTCTCGATTGTCTACTTGGAGTTCTCATCATGGCTGCTGGACTTCGGGACAACCACCTCAGCATTTGAAGTATGATAAATACACACTTGTGTGGAGAAAAGTACCATGCAGCATTTTCAAGATCTCGATTAGAATTTTTGCTCAACTGCCTTCGTTTTGATGATCGAGCAACCAGAGAAGAGAGAAGATCTGAAAGCAAACTGGCACCAATATCTGAACTCTGGTCCTTGATGAATGAAAATTGTGATGCAAGTTACAGCCCAGGTTCCTTTTTTGACTATAGACGAGCAGCTGGTCGGCTTCCAGGGAAACTGCCCCTTCAGGGTCTACATGCCATCAAAACCGAATAAATGGGGCATCAAAATATTTATGATGTGCGATAACTTCACCAAGTACATGGTGAGTGCAATCATATACCAGGGGAAAGGTTCAACCCCTCCTGATGTTCCTCAAGCTGAACATGTTGTGCTGCAGCTGGTTCAACCTATAAGAGGTACACAGAAACATAACTTGTGACAATTGGTTTACAAGTATTCAACTCGCAGAAAAACTGTTGAATGACTCTTTGAGTAGGTATAAGTTATCAATTCACAAACTTGTGCCTGTCCAGACAAGTGAGGAAGTTCAGCAAGGTATTACTAAGAATCTGTTCAGATATATACCTAAATTTCTACGTTAAAAATGTTAATTCTTTGAAGTTTCAATCTGTTTTTTCTATTCAAGTTCAATTTCAGTTAGGTTCAGATTTTATTTTGAATTATTGTCCTTGCTACTCAAAACGTGTTACAGTTCCTATTTGCTGTTGTCAGATATATACGTAAGTAAATTAACTGTGGTGATTTAGTTGCCTACGTTACGAAAGTACCTGCTTCAAATATTGCAAGCGTGATTTTATTTTGAAAATTAGCTCAATATACATATACATTGTCCTACTGCACAATGATTATTCAATTTTTCTCCTGATTTCTTCAAATATTGTCGAGAAAACGACGATTTTTCGACATGTAGGTCGAATGGACCCACAGGTGGTAATAGACGATGGGAACTCAAGGGTGGTAATCCAGGGTTAAACAACCAAATTTTAATAGTTTCTACTCCCCCCCCCTCCTTCAAGGCAAAATTTAATTTTCGGGCGACGTAGGTAGTCCACAGTGCTAGATAAATTTCCGCGTTGAAGGAAGGAAGAACCGTGCGAATCGGTTGGGGAATAAGGCCTGGTCAAAACACAAGAGACACAGACTGATGTTTTTTTTCGTGGATTTTGGATTTTGAAAGGACTAAAACGGATTAGTATCTGGTTATTTTGTTTTCCGTTGAGTGTTGTCCTCCTTCACCCCAGATTAATCGCATATTCAAGGATGCCCAAGACTTACAACGTCCTAGAAACACAAGTAGGTAACTATCTACCTACCTGGTGTTAACTAGCCACAGAATGATGGATGGAATAATTAGGAAACCGAGTAAACTATTATAATTGAGATTATTAATACAATTATTATTTTTCTGTAAAGATCACCAGACAACTACCTTCTTGGGACAAGGGCAGGAGGGGGTCCTTTGGGCTAGGCTCGAGGGAACGAAGTGTTCCCTTTATCATTGTTGATCGTCTTGATTGTGATAGTAGTTTCCAAAAAATTAACACTAGGTTTCTTTAATTGAGGAAATCACTTAATAGAGGCGATACGTCCACTTCAGAGGGTAGCACTGGGCTTTGTGCCTGTCTTTTGCAAACGTAGGTGGCCAGAGGCGTCCATCGAACTTCCAGCATTCAGGCGGAGGGGGATTGAGCTAGGCTTAAGTTTGTCTTCAAGGGATGAAAAACCCCTTCCACTACCCAAAACCTCTCCTAACTCAGAAATGACATTTTTGGACTTGTACCCCCTCTTCTAGGATACGTGCGATATATTGTAAATTATTAATAGAAACTTCCATAAATTAACAAAAATCCCCAAATCCGTAATTACAATAAATTAGATAACTCATGATGTTTTCTTGAATGAAGGAAAGAGTTGTAGTTGGAAAATAGCAACAGGTAATGAACAAAAACATAAATCCAATACCCAACGGATTCATGTATCAACCTGCACAGTTAATAGTACCGGAGTCAAGTTTCTAACGATAGGTCGATAACTATTTTATTTATAACCACGAGTTAATAACATACTAATGTATTGTAAATGACAATACACATACTGAGTAGTTGGACATTTGAGAAAAAGTTATAATCATAAAATAAGTACTTAGCTTATTGAAATCAGATAGTTGTTAGGTCGACAATTTGTCAACCTTTCCAAAAATATGCAAATTATTACACAATATACGGATTCTACGTACAATTGACCAAAGGTTCAGCGAACCTCCCTATCGCCTTGCGTTCGGCCAACGACGCGAGAAGTGAAACTAAACTTAGTGTATTAACTTCGTAGGCAAAGAACTTCAGAGTAGAATTGCGTTCAAATTACCTCGAAAACTCGGAGTAGGTATTATTGAAACACGATACATTGAATAGTGATTGAATCCAAGAAACACAGTTAATTTATTTAAATATTGGACAACTGGTTGTTTCGAAGGAGGTGGTTTGGTTGGCCTGCTATCTAGCGGTGGCGCAACGTACTAATCACCGCTCAAGAGTGGGTAGTGTCGGGTCTTCCGCACTCTCGTTCCAACGTCGGTAATACGAGGCCGTCCTCGTTCCTTTCCTATTTGATACCTAGATGTAAAGTTAAAGTACGGATGTAAAGGAGTTAGTTATGCACTTATTCCTGTTCTGTACTTATTCACTAATTATGCCTTCAAATCGGAGATGGATGAAGTCCCAAAGGGCTCTAAACCAGCCTAGAGTTATCTTCTGGTTTTCATGGGGGGTCTCAGTCGGTAGCCGTTCATTCCTCGCTCCGGGTTAGTATTTCCCTAAATTAAAAGCGCTAAAAACTTAAAAGTTGTACCCAATTTTGAAATTTTCAAGAATTTTCGAAATTTATCAGTGCAGCAGTCTAGGGAATTGAAAAACTAAAAGATTAAAACCTAACTGAATAAACAGTTTTTCCCTATTTTCTTTGGCAATTATTGTTCGATTTTGATGATTCCAGCGGCAATATTTTAGTTTTTCAATTCCATAGACTACACTAATGAATTTCGATAATCCTTCAACATTTCAAATTTAGGTACAATTTTTAAAGTTTTAGCGCCTGTAATTTAGGGAAATACTAAACCGTCACGGGGAACGGACGGCGACCAACTGAGACCCCCTCATTCGGAGGTATGGAATTGAAAATTGTGAGCAAAACGTAAAGTGGGTAGCTGTTCTAGATAGTGGCTAGTAGGTCAAAGCTAGATTAGGGAAGTGATCAATAATGTTTTGGAACAGATTCTACACCAAGTTCCTGGTTTTATGAGTAGATTCTCTGAACCTTGCTGTCGCCTTTCGTCCAATTTTATTTCTTCGCTATCAAAATCACGCACCGATTTTGATGAAATATCCAAGGTTTCCTCAAGACGATCCCCAAGTAATAACATCGTCGTCAGACTAACAGCAACGTGAGCGGAGAAAAAACTTCATTTAGTCAGACACACCGATTTCTCACGTAGATAGGTGGTTACCAATTTTGGATGGTAGTTGGGGACTAGCTCCCGCCAAATCCCGTATTAATCTAATCGAGAAGCTAGAACACCTTAACAGATTTTTGATCCTGAGACGTTTACCGGTTAGAAAACTATGACCATGAATATTGTGCTTTTCGATTCCTAGTAGGTAACTGGGTTTGAAGAATTGAATTTGGGTATAAACTCACTAAATAATAATGTTGAAAATTATGACTATTCTTGTGTAACCCCTTTTTCACTAGGGAACCCTCGGAAGGGAGCAAAGTAAAGTTCTCAAAGTTAAAATGTGTTAACTAATAGAAAACCCTACTTTAGGAATCTTATGTTTTGGCTCTAAGGTAAACTAATGTGCGGAAATAAAGAACTTACCTTAGCTGTCTGTTGTCTTCCCTGAAGATATGTATGCTGCCACCACCTACGAATGTAGGACTTAATCCTTTGATTAAGTATGATAAATATGAAGTGAAATGAAGTTAATTGCAAGTGAAGTTACGTTAAGTTTGGATTAAAAAGCAAGTGAATTTACTGAAAGAAGCTACTATGAATTTAATTGTGAAGTAATACCTGGTTCAGTGGGAGTAGTCAATGAAAGCAGATGGTACTTCCGTATGGTTGTTGTATTGAACGATTTAAGCAAAATAAAATATATGTTACAACAACGCTTACTTTACCTACCTACTATCACGCAAAAAGGAACATACTCTCTCTCTCTCAATATAGGTGAACAATTATAGACAATATGGACAATGTGGACAATGTGAACAAGGTGAACAGGGTGGTGGACACGGAAGGTGTACACCACGTTTATGATTTACGTTTTACAGTTTAAATTTAAAAGAATTACAATTTTTAAGATATTGGGGGAATATTTAGGATCGGGCCATTCTCAGTCTTTGCTATTTGCAGGTTAATCTTGCGCCTGTTCGCCAGTTTTGAAAAGGAGAAATATCACTTAATAACTATCCGTTCGAAAAAGTCTATGTACAATGAAATAGTTCTTCCTACCAGTCTTGAAGTCAGTGATGGGCAGGTGCTGTCTTGGAGTCTTGTAGATACTGCAGTCTTGTCAGGGTGAAACTAGAGTGAACACAGCAAATGTTGGGGGGCCCCAGTCTCGGCGGGCTTATACTCTCGGCCACTTGAAGGTTACTCATAGAATGAGGACCTCAGGGATGAGCACGGGGGTCCTTCGGTTTGGGTGGGGCGAGGCGGTGCTTCTGCGCCTGCGCACGGAGTGGGAGAGCTACTGGTGGCGCCGCTGGTGTTGACTGGGCGAAGCTTGATCTTGGGACTGGTGGCGCTACTGGTGCTGACTGGGCGAAGCTCGGTCCTGGCACTGGTGGCGCTGCTGGTGTGGAAGCCGCGGACCTAGCCCGCGCTCTTTTAAGTGGGGAACGGCCAACCGTAATCCTAAGGGGTGGAACCCGGGGATTACACTCCCCTCCCCTTCGGAAGCCGATGCCCTCATCGGCGTCATCTGAGTCTTCAGGATGGAGTATCTCAGCTTCTAGGGCATCTAGCTTCTTGGCTCTGCATCCTCGATAGTTGGTGGTGTCGGGTCTCTGTTGGTGGTGAGCGTTGTTACAGGTGAATGGGTGTCCTTCCGCCGTAGCCTTTCGAGATCGTCGCAGAAACATCCTGCAGGCTTCGCACCATAGACGTGAGTTGTGAGCTCTGTTTCTGTTGCAGGCGATGCATTGTCTCTCCTGGGCCGGATGGTCAGACTCCTCATCTGGTAACTGGTCTTCAAACGTCTCCTCCATTGGTTGAGATGCAGGCTCAGGTGGAAGTTCTGTCACTTGGGCTGGTACGCAAAGGCTCATGTTCACGCAGCTCCTCAACTTTTCTAGGATGGCTTCAGCAATTGCAGCAGCGTCATGGACCGGCGAATAGGTCGGGCTCTGAAGTTGGGCGACCAATTCCGCGATCTGGACTGCTAGGTTCGGGTTTGCAGGTGGTATAAGTGGCTTCACAGTATCCAAAACTTCACGCGCGATCTCTCGTGGCGTTGGAATCGACACAGGGGGCAGTCGCAGTTTCTGTGCCAGGGCAGTGGCCAGGCTGTCCACATCCAAGGCAGGGGTTGCGTCAGGCTGCCTACCCATGGTGTATTTCTTCAGAAACTTGAGTGCACTGGTATATCTGTGCCACCCATGCTGTCGGTCTTCCGCGCTTGTCGCATGGCACATCATGTTCACTCCACTCTCGAGGACACTCCACTCTCTTTCTAAGTCAATGTTTGAACGGATCACTCCACTGGGCTCTATCACACTAACACTTGGCTGGGGTAATGCTGGTTCCTCTGTCGGTTCACTATGACAGCTATCGTCCTGGTTTACTCCCTCGGTCACCCTGCGCTCCACGTCTCTGAACATGGCCTGCAAATCCTTTCCTCCTGACATCGCCGTCTGGAAATCACACACTGTTCACTTTAGCACTTTGCTCTTAAGACTGGCTTAAGTGTACTGACAATTTTCAAATACTACTACTACAGTGTACATGTTACTACTGGGTGCCAACTACGTGTGTGTGTGTGATGTGTCATTTGGGCTCAGTCGGATGGGATTTGCGATCTTTAGCCAAATTTTGCGCATCCTAACCCGTACGACTTCCGCTGGTAAGGGGGGGGGGGGGACATGAAATGAGAGATACTTGATTGGTCAACCTACAAACGGTCGCGCACGTTCGCGTAAGCGTTGCGGTTGGTATGGAAGGACGATACAAGGGAAAAGTGACAAGAAACAACCATTGGTAAGTAAAATTTTCAAAATTTTTCAAATTTTTTTTTTTTTTTTTTTTTTTTTTTTTTAATAATAATAATAATATTATATGTTTTTATGTTTCAGGTTTCAACTTTTTGGAGGACTTGCCGGTGTGCAGCTGGCGGTAGTCTTGTCTCGGAAGGTTGCGAAGCTGGCGAGGGGTAGCCGTCTCCTTCGCTGTCTTCGTTTCCATGGACTTCTCTGCCTCAGGCGTCGTCACAGGGGAAGTCTCCATCAGTTCTTCAGAGTCCTGATTCTCATGGAATCGGGCCACTGGGTACGTATCTTCGTCGGGAACAAGATCATCCATTTCCCAGTTGCAAGGGACGGGCTCAGGTCGCTTATCAGGCATTGGGGCGATCGGCGGTGTTATGCATGCGTCATCTGGTACTCCTCTCTCGAACGCGGGTTTGAGGCGACTCAAGTGAACGACTTGGCAGCGATCTGTGAGATCCGCGACCTCGTAAGTCACTTCAGATAGTCGTCGCACAACTCGTAGGGGTCTGACCCACGGACTCCAAAATTTGGTTGAAGTTCCGGGAGGTGGCACCATTTGGCGCAGATAGACGCGATCCTCTGCGTTGAAGTAGCGAGGGGTTCGTCTAGCGTTGGCGATCTTTGCTCTTTTGATCCAAGCCTTCCTGATTGCCTTAGCGGCTGCCTTCTGGGCTCTCTTCACGTGTTCTAACGTGCGGTCGTGACTGGACGGAGAGCTCAGTTCAAGGGCGGCGGCTACAGGTAGTCTCACTTCCCTTCCCAAATGCAAAAGGTTGGGAGAGTAACCGGTGCTTCCGTGGGGAGCACTACGGTAAACAGCTAGGGCCATGGGTAACACTTCCTGCCACAAGCTGGTCTTTGGTGACAGTTTTGCGATAATATTTGCCAGGGTTCTGTGAAAACGTTCACATATGCCATTACTCTGGGGATGATAGGCAGTCGTTTGTACTTTCTTGATTCCCCAGGCGGCGCACAGTTCCTTGGTGACGGCGGCTGTGAAAGCAGTCCCACGATCCGATATCATCTTTTCCGGAACTCCATGAGTGGGGAAGTACTGTTTTGTGAGTATGTTGACCACGACCTGAGCAGTTGTATTGGGAACAACATACGCTTCAGCGTATTTGCTGAAGTGATCAACCACAGTCAACAAGTACTTGACCCCGTTGGGTGTCATGAGAGGCCCAACGTGGTCAATTCCCACGATCTCTCCAGGATGGGTTGGCAGTTCGGGTTGCTGAATGGGTGGGTCCAGCCGGTTCGGAGTTTTTCTTTGTTGACATACGGCGCAGGATTGTACGTAATCCTTTACGTATGATGTGAGCTTTGGCCAAACTCCGTACTTGCGAACAGTTGCGTCGGTGGTCTCGATGCCGGGATGTCCTGCCCACGGGCTGTCATGGCAGACTTGCAATATTTGGTGGCGAAGGGAGCCGGGGATGAGTGGAACGAGCAACTCGCCGGATTCTACTACCTTGGACGCCATCCAAATGCCATCTTCGAGTCGGGCCGACCATTTAGCAGGGTTGCGCTGCACTTCAGCGATCCACGGATCTACCTGCTGTGAAGAGATCAGCATCTCTTTGGTCAGCTGAAACGTGCTGATGCTTGCGATGACTACGCGGCTCAGGGCATCTACGTGCTGCATTTGAGTACCAGGCCTGTAGATGGGATCAAAATCGTATTCGGATAAGCGGAGCATCCATCTGCCTATTCGGTGTGTCGGATCCCTCAAGTTTCATGGCAGCAGTCAGTGCTCGGTGGTCGGTCTCCAGCCGGAAACGTCGACCTAACAGGTAAGGTTGGAAATGGGAAACCGCCCACACCACAGCCAGGAGCTCCCGTTCGGTTGTAGAATACCTGGATTCTGCGGGATTCAACTTTCTACTCGCGAATGCGATGGGGTGGGTTTCTCCGTCACGCTCCTGACTCAGCACCGCTCCCAAAGCGATACCAGAAGCGTCTGTTGACAGGGTGAAAGGCACGTCAAAATCGGGGTATGCGAGGACTGGGCTGGTGAGAAGAACCTTCTTCAACTGGTCGAAAGCTTGTTGCTGAGCTTCCTCCCATTCGAACGGAGCATCCTTTCGCAGAAGCTGGGTCAACGGAGCGGAGATGGAAGAAAATCCGCTGATAAATCTCCTGTAAAATCCAGCAAGGCCTAAGAAGGCACGTATCTGCGTGGCGTCCTTTGGTACGGGGTAACTCTGCACACACTTGATCTTGTCTGGTTCCATCCGAAGTCCGTCCTTGGTCACAACATGCCCCAAATAACTAACCTGCACATTCAAAAAGGAGCATTTTGCAAGGTTAAGTTTCAGGTTGGCATGATTCAGCCTTTCCAGAACTTGACGAAGTCGAATCATGTGGGTCTCAATATCGGGTCCATATACCACGATATCGTCCAAGTACACAAGACATGAGGAGCCTACTAGTCCCTCCAGGACGTTGTTCATCAGTCTCTGAAAGGTGGCCGGTGCATTTTTAAGACCAAAGGCCATTTTTCGGTATTGGTAAGTGCGACCTAGTGTCGTGAACGAAGTCTTCTCTCGGTCTTCCTCGGCGATTCCTATCTGGTGGTATCCAGCTGTCAGATCCAAGGTGGTGAAAAACTTGCTACCACCCAGAGACTCAAGCGTCTCAGTCAAATTTGGAAGGGGGTATGCGTCGCTTTTCGTCGCTCGGTTTAAAGCCCGGAAGTCGGTGCAAAACCGGTACTTCTGACATTGTCCTGCTGGTGTTTTTTTCTTAACCAGTACCACTGGCGCTCCCCATGGGCTGGTCGATGGTTCGATGACTCGATCCGTTATCATTTGAGCCAGTTGTTCTTCTACAATGGGTCGTAGGGCGTGTGGTACGGTGTATGGTCTTTTGTAAATTGGCGCGTGCGTTCCTGTTTCGATGCGATGTACTACGTTCATCGAGCATCCCTGAGCGTCAGGCCGCTGAAACAGGTGCTGGTATTTCGTCATGATGTTAGTGACGTAGTCGATATCCTCCTTTGGTAGGTGTTGTAGTTGTTGTTCCAACACCTCTAGCAAGTCGGGAATGGGTTCGTCCAAATCTTCAGTTGGGAACTCTTCCGACGGATCCAAAATTGGGCAATCATCGGACGCGAGGACGTCTACGTCAGCAGGTTCCAACAGGTGTGAAGGGTCAAAAGCGTCGGAACTTCCGACGACTGCAACTCGGGGTCGCATTGGCTGTGCTACATTTGGCATGGGAACTGGTCGAGCTGGTGCTAAATATCCCGTAATAACTTCGCTTATTACCACGGATTGGCCTGTTTTGGGGTGCTTCATTCTCACCTCACAACTGTCCAAATGAATGGAAGCTGGGATCCTACGCAGTAGGTCTAAACCCAACAAGTCCAATCCGGCGTGGTCGCGCGCGAAAATTCGGAATGCGTGCTTCAATTTGATGGGTCCAATGACGACTTCAACATGTTGTTGCCCAAGAAAATGGCATGGGTTGTCCATCTGCGCCCCAGGCCAGGATTCGGGTCGGTACTATTGGAACGTCCGGTACAGGGTGAGTCAACACGGAGATCTGTGCGCCGGTATCTACGATCATCACACGTTCGTGTCCGCTTAGACTCAAGCGAATTCGCATCGTTTGTTTAAACGGTGAGTCGACGGCGGGGACGCAGATGTCCGGTTCTTCCGTCCTCGAGGTCGGCGTTGAAGGTGCATCAGCAGTCTTCTTTTCCGCTCGGAGGCTCACAGCCTGCTGTGGGTTCGGTTCGTATGCTTCGCTCGTGAGAGCAAGTACCTTACGAGGCTCCGGCCGGTGGTTGGCTTCCATCTTGATACATGTTTCGGTCTTCTGGGGACATTCAGCTTCCAGGTGTCCATAATAGCCACAATAGTCGCACATCGACTCGTCTGCGTAGTGACTCGACTTTCACCCTACAGTCGGACTCCTTATGACCGTAGAGGCCGCAGTACTCACAGGGAAAATTCTGGGGTTTTTGAGACAATGAGCGGGAAAATGCGTTCTACCCCCACAGTAGAGGCACGGTTTCTGAGGACTTCCCATGGCGTTTCTTCGTTGAGGCGGAGGAGTAGGAGGTCGCGGTATGTTAGGGCATCCAGAAGCGATGTGACCTAATTCGCGACAGCGAAAACACCGCTTATCTTGGGTCTGGATCCGTGCGACGTTCCAGTGGTCAGCTTCTCGGGGCTCCAAGGCGTCTTCCAGTTGCTCAGCCTTTTTCAAGGCTTCTTCGAGTGATGCGGGCGGATTATTTACGAAAAACCCGGCATACTGTCCTGGGAGTCCTTTCAGAAAAGCTTTGACTGAACGAGCTGCGATCCACGTCCGTCTCTGCACATCGTCCATCGGTAATCCATCCACTTTCGAAGCTTGCGCCGCGGTGTGTCGTACCCGCTCGGCGTACTGTCGGAATGTTTCTCCCGTTGATTTCTGCATGGTCCAAAGCCGCTCTGCTGCTTTCTCAGGATCTTCTCGGCTATACCAACGTATAAGCGCTCTTCGTAGTCCATAGTATGGTGTAGGTCCTTCAAGCAAGTGTCCATTATCGAGTAGGAACGTTTTTGCTGTTCCTCGGAGTTTGATTCGGAGAAGCTGCACTTTTTGGGTTTCGGTCAGGTCCCGCGTTATACCATCGAAAATTTCCAAGAAGGTTCCGATAGGTACGACTTCAAGTTCGTCGGGATCCCAATGATCGATTTCCAACAGCATCGATCCCGGAATCTGCTCATGTGTTGCCTCAGGTGTACTCCTACTGAGGACTGTTTCAAGGCGACTCATAGCCTTAGCCACAGCCTCAAGAGCTACATCTCGTGGTTCCGGGGATATTGACATCTTTGAAGGTGGTCACGAATTTATAAATCAAAAGAAAGAAAAATTTAAAAAGGGAAAAAGACTGAAGGTCTAGTTCCAAATACGAAATCAAACGCACTTCAATACACACCCGAACGCTCGGTCACGCCGCGAGAACCGGTTGTAGGCTGACAAGGTAGGGCAGGCAATTTGAAAAGTATTGGGAACCAATTTGTAAATTAAAAGCCAACAATTTGTATATATAAAAAAAAAAAATCAAGTTGTATTATTGCTATGGGGTGAACAAGGGTGTACAGGCGAAAGAAAAAATCGGCCTGGACAGGTCTTTAGGACACGTCCCTTGAGGGTGGACAACGATGGTGCACTTAAGGTAGACTGAAGGTGTACCAAAAGTGAACTAAAGATGTACTAAGGGGGAACAAGGGTGTACAGGCGAAATAAAATCGGCCTGGACAGGTCTTAAGGACAAGTCCCTTGAGGGTGGACAACGATAATATACTAAAGGTAAACTGAAGGTGTACCAAAAGTGAACTAAGGGGAACAAGGGTGTACAGGCGAAAATAAAATCGGCCTGGACAGGTCTTAAGGACAAGTCCCTTGAGGGTGGACAACGATAATATACTAAAGGTAAACTGAAGGTGTACCAAAAGTGAACTAAGGGGAACAAGGGTGTACAGGCAAAAATAAAATCGGCCTGGACAGGTCTTAAGGACAAATCCCTTGAGGGTGAACAACGATGGTGTACCAAAAGTAAACTAAAGGTGTACCAAAGTGGTCAAAGGGGGACAAGGGTGGACAAAAGTACACCCACAAAACCAAAGTTAAGAATGGGGTTCAAAGATCTCGGACTCTAAAATCGAAAAGTTAATGTTTATACTGGGAGTTCGTAAACAAAAAATAAGCTAGGGTGGACAACAATGTGGACAAAGGTGTACTTTCAGGTGGACTAAGGTGGACTCTATGTGAACAAGGGCGGACACCTAGGTTAGAATCAAACTTAGTGGTGGACAATCGAAATTCCTGCAAGGTAAGGCTTAAATAGTGCAAACTCACTATTCCACAAGACAAACCAACAAAATAAGCATACAATTCGTATCTTAAATGCAATAATTCAATATCCACTCGTCCTAGTACTCTTCCTTTATCCTGTTGCTAAGGGATCTCAAAAAGGTTGGGTCGAAAAAAGGGTAATGACTTCCTTTACGTGGGAAAACTAACGAGGTCAAAAAGGGATAATACGCTGAGGGCGAACAAAGGGATGGGTTTTGACCGCTGGGAAAACCCACAAGGCTAGTGACCGGGTCAAGTACCTTAAAAACCAAAAGGGTCGAGAGTCGTTACCTGGGTTATTGTCTGCTTAAAATGACAAAAATGGACGCTTTTACAAAATAGGAAATGATTTTCTTTGGCAAATCCTTGTTTCAAGTTACGAATGTCTCTATTCTGTGCCAAAAAGCCACTGTATGCAAGAAATTTATATACGCGCAGGAAAATCCTGCTGATCAAATTTCCTAAAAACGTAAGGACCGGAAAAATCCTGCAAGGGTGAACAAAATTATGTTCACGGTGGACAAAAGTGGACAAAAATGTAGACAAAAACGTACTGGGGTGTACCAATGTGGACACACCCTAAACTTGAGGTTTCTGAGTCGGAACCTTTGCGAAGGGTATCTGCACTTAACCCGTGCAGCACAAAGAACAATATGAAATGTGTCAAAAATGTGTGAAATTGTATGAAATGTGTGTAGGCACCCTTATGATAACATGCACATTCACAATTCTACTTAGTCTAAGTACGAGAAAAGGTACTTTCACTACTCACTGACCAATTACTTCACCACAAATGAATTTAAAAGGGAAAGACAGCTAAGTTCCGCACAACAAATGAATGAATTTAAATAAAAATCAAATGAAATTGATAAAATCGGTAAGCTACTGATTTTATGGCAGTCGAGGGCGTTAGTGTTGCTGGTGTTCCAACACAAGTTCGAATCAAATTTAATCTGCACTGCTGGGAACCAACACAAGTTTAGTTCGCAGTGCTTTACAACTAAATTCCACCGCGTCCACCAATTTATGTACCCCTTTTTCACTAGGGAACCCTCGGAAGGGAGCAAAGTAAAGTTCTCAAAGTTAAAATGTGTTAACTAATAGAAAACCCTACTTTAGGAATCTTATGTTTGGCTCTAAGGTAAACTAATGTGCGGAAATAAAGAACTTACCTTAGCTGTCTGTTGTCTTCCCTGAAGATATGTATGCTGCCACCACCTACGAATGTAGGACTTAATCCTTTGATTAAGTATGATAAATATGAAGTGAAATGAAGTTAATTGCAAGTGAAGTTACGTTAAGTTTGGATTAAAAAGCAAGTGAATTTACTGAAAGAAGCTACTATGAATTTAATTGTGAAGTAATACCTGGTTCAGTGGGAGTAGTCAATGAAAGCAGATGGTACTTCCGTATGGTTGTTGTATTGAACGATTTAAGCAAATAAAATATATGTTACAACAACGCTTACTTTACCTACTACTATCACGCAAAAAGGAACATACTCTCTCTCTCTCAATATAGGTGAACAATTATAGACAATATGGACAATGTGGACAATGTGAACAAGGTGAACAGGGTGGTGGACACGAAGGTGTACACCAGTTTATGATTTACGTTTTTACAGTTCTAAATTAAAAGAATTACAATTTTAAGATATTGGGGGAATATTTAGGATCGGGCCATTCTCAGTCTTTGCTATTTGCACGGTTAATCTTGCACCTGTTCGCCAGTTTTGAAAAGGAGAAATATCACTTAATAACTATCCGTTCGAAAAAGTCTATGTACAATGAAAGAGTCTCTTCCTACCAGTCTTGAAGTCAGTGATGGGCATGGTGCTGTCTTGGAGGTCTTGTAGATACTGCAGTCTTGTCAGGGTGAAACTAGAGTGAACACAGCAAATGTTGGGGGGCCCCAGTCTCGGCGGGCTTAACTCTCGGCCACTTGAAGGTTACTCATAGAATGAGGACCTCAGGGATGAGCACGGGGGTCCTTCGGTTTGGGTGGGGCGAGGCGGTGCTTCTGCGCCTGCGCACGGAGTGGAGAGCTACTGGTGGCGCCGCTGGTGTTGACTGGGCGAAGCTTGATCTTGGGACTGGTGGCGCTACTGGTGCTGACTGGGCGAAGCTCGGTCCTGGCACTGGTGGCGCTGCTGGTGTGGAAGCCGCGGACCTAGCCCGCGCTCTTTTAAGTGGGGAACGGCCAACCGTAATCCTAAGGGGTGGAACCCGGGGATTACAA